>PVKA01000400.1:0-199302 GCA_004027165.1 Ctenomys sociabilis
AATGCTTCAAGCTTATCATTCTTAATAGCTGAGTAATACTCCATTATATAGAAATACCACATCTTTTCAACCATTCCTCATGTGATGGACATCTTGGTTGCTTCCAAGATTTTGCTATCACAAATTGTGCTGCTATAAATGTGTATATATATATATATATATATATATATATATATATATATATATACACACACACATAGGTACACATATATCACTATGATATAATGTTCTCAGTTCCCCTGGGAAATTTTCCAGTAGGGGGATGGCTGGCTTGAATGGGATTTCCAGTCCTACTCTTTTGAGGAGTCTCCACACTGATCTCCACAATGGTTGTACCAGTCCACATTCCCACCAGCAGTGGAGAAGTGTTCCCTTTTCCCCCACAACCTCTCCAACATTTGTTGTTGGTTAATTTCCTTATGATAGCCATTCTTTCTGAAGTGAGATGGTATCTCAGTGTTGTTTTTATTTGCATTTCATGGACGACTAGCGATGTGGAGCATTTTTTCATATATTTATTCGCTTCTTTAATTTTGTCCTCTGAGAAGTATGTATTCATGTCAGATGCCCATTTCTGAATTGGGTCTTAAAATTTATGGGCCCTGTTATATCTTAGCTCTTTATATATTCTAGACAGCAGACCTCTGTCTGATTGCTTATTAGTTAGGACTTTTTCAAAATTTGTGGGCTGTCTTTTCACTCTGTTGACAATTTCTTTTGACATGCAAAAGCTCCTTAAGAAGAGTTGATCCTAGTTGTTGATTCTTTCAAGTGCTTCCCGTGCGAATATATGTTTGTTCATGAACTCTTTACCTACCCCTATGTCTTCAAGAGTTCCTCCTACTTTCTCTTCCAGGAGATTGAGTGTTTCTGTTTTAACGTTTAGATCTTTAAACCATTTTGACTTTAACTTAATGCATGGTGATAGAGCTGGGTCAAGTTTTAGTTTTCAGCATGTAGAAAGCCATGTTTTCCAGCACCATTTGTTAAAGAGGCTATCTTTCTTTCAGTGAGCTTGTCTAGCCCCTTTGTCGAAGATAAGATGGCTGAGTGTTTTCGTAGATGCCTCTGAGTCTTCTAATCTATTCCACTGATTGTCAGGTCTATTTTGTTACCAATACCATGTTGATGTTATCACAGTGGCTTTGTAGTATAATTTCAAATCAGGAATTGTGATGCCTCCTGCCTTGTCTTTATTGGCCAAGATTACCTTTGCTATTCTAGGTTGTTTGTGGTTCCAAATAAATTTTAGGAATGATTTCTCTATGTCTGGGAGGTATGTTGGTGGCAGTTTGATAGGCATTGGATTAAATCTGTACAGCAATTTTGGGAGTATGGCCATCTTCACAATGTTGGTTCTTCCTATCCAGGAACATGGAATATCTTTCCATTTTCTGAAATGCTCTATAATCTCTTTTCTTAGGGTGTTGTAATTTTCCGTGAAAAAATCTTTGAATTCTTTGGTTAAGTGAATCCCAAGGTATTTCATTTTCTGCGGTGCTATTGTAAAAGGTATTGTTTCTATTGTTTCCCTTTCAGTGTGCTTGTTATAAATATGTTTCCATCTCGTGTGTTAGGAAACCGACACCAGAGAGGTGAAGCAAATTTCCAACGACACACAATGAAGTAAATGGCAAAGACGAATTTTCTACCCCTTCCTCCTCGGAAGAAACTGCTCCAACCAAGGAATCCTCAATTAATTAGGGAAACAAGCTCCTCCCAACAGCGGAGGAAAGGCTGGCGGCTACCGTGGACTTGGCCACCAGGGGGCAGCACCTGCACGCGTTTCACAGCCATGACTCCACCAGGAAGTTTGTTAACTATAGAAAGCCTCATTGCAGGCTTTTACGCGTTATTAAAGCATGAAGTGTTTCACACTACTTTCCTGTCTTCTGTTATCTTAGAATGTAGACGGCTGCTGAGAGGATTCAAGATGCCTGTGTATAGAAAACCCCTCCCCATCAACTGGTCTGGCCAAGCAAGGCCTTGCCTCAACTTCAAGGACTCTGGGCCTGACCTCGGGCTGGAGGTGGCAGGGGAGGTCACCGCACAGCGAGGGACAGGACCCTGGCCCCCCGCCACACTCCTAGTTCTGGGCTGGAAGATCAGCAGTGTCCAGGCAGGAGAGAGTGCTGGCCTGTCCTCGAGCAGCATCAGCAGAGAGGGAGAAGCCGATGGCCCCGCGTGCCCTGGAGGAGCCCAAGGATGAACCAGGAGCAGGGAGCCTGGGCAGGGCTGGGCTCAGGCGGGACAGCACACACGGCCTGGGCATCAGCCCCGAGGGCCTGCGGGACAGGCGGAGGGCAGAGCCTGTGACTGTGATTCCTGCTGGGGAGCAGAGCGGAGGAGGAGCGACTGCCGCCCTGCCCAAGCCACCCACCAGGCCAGGTGAACACTCACCCAACACAGGGAGGAAATGAACTTTCTTCTAAAATGGGCCAGGGAAGATGGCTCAGTGGAATAAGCACTTCCCTGGCAAGGGCAAGGGCTTCAATCCCCGGTGTCACAAAAATAAATAAATAAATAAATAATAAAATGAGTGGCTTCCATGCTTCCGATTACCACAGTCTCCTTTTAAATATTTCGGGAAATTGTCAAAGGAATATGCAAATGTTGACACACAGAAAATCTATGTCTCCGGGAGGCTGAGGCAGGAGGATTGTTGTGAATTCGAGACCAGCCTGAGCTACAAAATGAGCTTAAAGCCAGCCTGAGCTGCATAGTGAGACCCTGCCTCAAAAAGACAAAAAAATAAATAAATAAATAAATAAATAAATAAAATAAATAAATAAAAATCTATGTCTCTTTGTCTTTTTTTACAGATACACTGATTATTTATGTGGGTGTGCACATACATATGTTATATATACAGATAGAGATCCTATCTGGGATAATTTTACACACAATTTAGTCTTTGCATTGTTAAATATACTATGCACACACAGGGGTTCCCATTAAATGACATATTCTTCAAACGCATGATTTTTACAACTATGAGACACAATTGAAACATACAGTGAATGATTCAGTTTTTTAAATGATGACAGTAAAAGCTTCATTACCACTAGTCCCCGTCAAATATGCCCAATCTGAGCACACGCGCGCCCTCATACTTTCTGAGCACCTCTGGCAGCGTTCCTCCTCAAGTGTCCTTGGGAGGTGTGATCACAAGTGCGACGGATGCTGTCACCACGCCATCCAGCGGAAGAGGCAGGTTTGTAAGATGCCACGCTGCGTCCTCATCTGCCGTGCTCCCTGGATCTGGCTCCACGTGACTCCAGGATCTTTCCCAAAACCAAAACGACCCTGAAAGGGAGACGTGTTGAATCCAGTCAGGACGTCGAGGCAGCCAGGACAGCACAACTAAGGTCACTTAGGAAAGAGGACTCCAGAGCTGCTGCCGGAAGTCTCAGGAACAGTGGGGTCAGTGTGTCAAGTGGGGGGGGATTTCGAGGAGGACGTGTGGCCGCGTGCCCTGTACAGTGACCACTGTTAAAATGTAAACATTACTTGTAATTTCAGAGATCTTGAGGGAGAAGAGAAGCTGGAAAAACCAGAACACAGGGCAGAACAGAGATGGGAGTCGGGCATCAGGGGGCTGGAGGGAGGCCCGCTTTCTCCCAGAACACAGCGAGCACTGAGGCTTCCACTTGAGCTCCACAAGATCGCTCTGGATGCTGTGTTCAGCATGGGCCTGAATAGGCAACAGCAGGACAAAGCCTAGATAGAGGAGGAGCTGGACAGGAATGGGCAGAACCCCAGAGTGGAGATGGAGAGGACCACGCCTAGACACTACAGATCTGCTGCCTCAGGGGCAGAGCAGAGGTGACAGAGTCCTCCAGGACCCCGGCTCTGGGGCATCCTAACAATTTGAAAAAGGAAGCTGTCATTTGATAAGGTAGAGAAGTCTACAAGGGACTTAGCAGAGTAAGTCCCCGAAATGGGCTTGCTCAGTGTGACACTGAGTCCCAGAGCTCCACGTGGGGTGTCAGCCAGGCTGTTGGATAGAGGACCAGAGTCCAGGCAGAGACCTCGGCTTAGGAAACAATGGCCCCATGGGATGAGAAAACCCAGGAAGATGCCCTTCAGCTGGGGTGGAGGGTCCAAGAAAGGCACCAGGGGAACAGCCCAGGGGCAGGAGGAGCAGCTGGGGGCCCTTGCCCTGAGGTGGGTGCAAGTTCCCAGGAGGACAGAGGTTGGGCCACTTTGAGTCCAGGCACAGGAACAGTGTTCTCCCAGAACACAGCTGTCCACACATGGACGCTGGTGTCAGGGAAGAGAGGTGCTGGGGACACAGTGGCCGATGGATGCATCCTGGTGGAACCACAACAGCCTGTGCTTGGCTGATGACCCTAAGAATCAGGGTGCATGGTCAGATGGCAGTGTTATCATTAACTTTCCAGAAGCCCTTGGTTCACCAGCCTTTTATTATATCAGAAAATCACCGCCCGCCCAAGTCAGTGGACTTCAGTATGTTGGTTTCCCAGGTAACAGTTCCTGTTCCAGTTCTAGTTGCTCCAGTCACTGGGATGCACACTGTATAGACCCAGGGGATAGGCTGCTCTGCCCTGTACTTCCTGCCTGCTTACTGCTGTAAGTCCAAGGCCACCAGAGATCAGGGCCTGATATTTTGGGAATGATCCTGATCAGTGCCCCTGAATAAACACATTCGCCTCCAAATCCTGGCCGTCATTTCAGTGCTTCCGCTTGCCACTGCATCATGAGCCCTGTGTAAAATTCTTTGGTTCCTTTGCTCACAATATCCTCAGGCTTTCCACACAAATGTCCTTTACACAGCAAGTTGACCCTCCAGGTGTCACAGATGTCACCTCTGCTTGCTTTTTAGATGTTTCCAGGCCTTTATTTTTAACATAGAGCTTTTTGTCCTTCTTTTCCCCTGTGCTTCTCATGGCCTCTTCCCCAAAGCCAGGCACAGGCTGCACGTGAGCTCTGTGGCCGTGTCTCACGTGTTAGCCAGGTCCAGCAGCAGCTCACACGCCCAGCTGTCGTGTCTGCCACTCCAGGCTCCTTCCCTGTCTGGGTCGGGTAGCCGTCCCCCAGTGCTGCCATGGGAGGAAGTCTCTGTTGCCCCTGTTATATTCAGATCTACTCAGCACTAAGTCCTTGCTATGCGGTGCTGGACATTTGTCCACCCATTTGTTCATTATCATTTTAAACCATCACCCTGACATTCCAATGCTCGATGTCACCGTATGCACACCTGCACACCGACATCATAACACACACGTGTGGTTCTTGCTGCTGCTCCACTGAGCCCCGTGTCCTGCACTGGCCCAGCTGTGGCCACTGAGGCTTCACAGCCTGATGTCCACCAAGGCCATGGCTCCCCTTCCTCCAACTTCCCTGTCTGGTGAATGCGATTTCACTCACATTAGAGGCAAACCCAGGACATGAGAATGTGTTCCTCAAGGACACATGCTCCTTGGGTCACTCCTGTCCATTGGTTCCACCCCTAGGGAAAGAATGCACAAATCCAGGGCTGTCACTGCACCCTTCTGCTTGACAAAGGGTGTTGAAAATGAACCTAAGCCAAACACTGTAATGGATTTATACATTGGGCATTTCCCAAAACAGACCATCCACCCAAAACATCGGCCCCAAATTCACCTCTCCATCCCCACAACTGGTCCATGTGGGCATCTGTGCCTGCCGGAGCACGGCTGGCCACCCACTGATCTGTGGCACACAGGGTATGGCGCCCAGCTCAGCACCACCCTGAACACCATCCAGAGCCCAGCCTCCCCTGCTGTCCTCTCCTCAGCCCTGTACACAGTATGCTTTATCTCTCTGCTCTTCCTTTTCCCATCCTCCTCCTCCTCCTCCCCACCCTTGTTCCCCTTCCCATTGTACCTCCTTTTCTACTTCACAATATTTATGGGTCTCTCATTCAGGGAAAGTCTGGTGTTTAGGCTCATGTGTCTGACTTATTTCTCCTAAGATTTTGGTCCAAAGTGACACCCATTCTCCTACAAATGATTCAGGTTTATTGCTTTACAGCACAGTAGTGCTCTGCTGTGTACACTGGAATGGCACAGGAGCAAGTGTGAGGCATGCAGTGGCCTGATTACTAAGCCCTGGTTCTGCGTGGGACTGAGGTGCACATGGCCCTGCCCTGGCAAAGCGTTCCCAGCACATTCATTGCCTGCTCATCTCTACCCACACTGGGAAACTCCATGCATTTTGGGTTACAGGTGACATGGAGAGCTGCAGATCCCGGTCACACCTCCCCAGATGGATCCGTAGAACATACTGGAAAAATCGTAAGGCAAACCTGTGACCACCCAAGGTAAGGGAGGGACCTGGCAGCTGAGCTGAGCTGCATCACTGCCCAGGGCCTCTCAGGAGCTCACCTCACCCAGCCCCATCTCCAGTGCCTCCCACCCAGCCTGACTCAGCTGCCAGGGGTGCAAATCACAGTAAAGCCCCCAGGCCCTGAGCCTCCACTTGGGACTGTTCACACCTCCAAGGTCCCCTGGGGTCACAAGGTGATGACTGGATGGCAGGCACCCTACTCACAAGCAGCTTCTCTGGGGAGTCCAGTCACGAATGTGCTATAAGAGGCAGGGCTAGATGAAGGAGTTCACCAGTGAGCTGGGGAGGGTGCATGCGTCCTGTCCCCAGCCCACCCTCTTCTCTGCTTCCTCTCAGCTGCCCCGCATTGCATGATGTTTCCCATCTGACCCCTTCGTCCCCTGCGCTGCAGGCTGCTGGCCACATGTGAGCTGAGACTACTAAGAGCCGCCGAACCTCTCCTCCCGTGAGCTGTGGCCTCTAGGATGCACTGCTGTGCAGGGACAGCGAAGCTCACCGGTGCACTGCTGGACGCTGGCAGGTCTCTGCCTGCCATTGTGACCTTCCTGGGAGGAAGGGCCTCACAGAGCATGTTCACTTCTGAAACCCTTCCAAACTCTGGCACAGATGCAGAACTGCTTCTCCTCTGTCTCCTCCCATCTCAACAATTCAGAACCAGAAAGGCAGCTCGCGCTGTTCCCAGGGAGCACCTCTGCTGTATCCTCCGTCTCCCCCAAGCGTGGTCCTCACCACTTCTGTGAGCTCCTTCCTGCACGTTCTTCAGGAACACCCAGGGCTGGCTGGGCTTCCCAGGACCACATTTCTACTTTCCAGTTTCAAGCAGTTTCTCCCTAACTAAATTCTAGCAATCTTCTCACTGGCTTAGAAGGTTTAAGACAATCAATACTAATGACCAGGAGTCTCTGAAAACCGTCTCTCTGCTCTGTTCTATGAATAATCTTGCAGAAGTGCATACTGTTTGGGAAGGTTTGACCCTGGATTGCAGGCATCTTGAAGGCTCTGCCCACCTCTCTTTTCTTCTGAAAGATCTTTATGTTAACACTTTATTCTCTAAACTGTTTGCTTGAGTCTCCTGGTGTGTAATAACCATTTGCCTGAAGGATAGGTGAGTGGGGTGTGGCGTTCACCTGTGAGAATCACAGAGGCCTCAATAGAAACAAGGTCTGGATGACCTTATCTATTTAAATTCTCTGACATTTAAATGAAATTTGAAAACCAAATACTAAAAAACAGGAAAATGTTCAGACTTGTCATAATACATAAGGCGCTTCATTCGTAATGAAATTTGAAGCTTTAGGAATGAGCTTTAACGTCTGAACTGAGGTTTTAGAAACAGAAAGCTATAAACTTCATGGTGCAGAAAGCTGACAGAAGTCCCCCAAGTGCTCAAGGTCCGTGTCACCAGGAGCGACCCATCACAAGACACAGGTGTATGATGGACTGTGGTAAGGGGAAGAATCCATCCTGCAGTCCTCTTCCCAAAGTTGAACACCCCAGCCCAGTCCAAGAAAACAAATTCAAAAGGAGGGACATGCTCCACAATAGCAGCCAGCAGGCTGAAAAAGCATCCAAGTCATGAGAAACAGAGAAACGCTAAGAAAGGGCCAGGGAGGCGGACAAGTAGGCAAGCCTCGGCAGACGGCAGCGTGATCTTGGACTCAATTGCCGAGCCAGAAGGGCATTAATGGAAACCCAAGTGGAATAGAATTAAAGACCATACTGATAGCATCGTGTCTACGTTTAATCATTTAGTCTCGACAAATGTGCTACAGTCAGCAAGATTCACCTTGGGGAGCCAGGGCCGGGTGTACCGGCACTCTGTACAGCCCGTACTCTGCGCCATGCATCCAAAATTCTTTAAAACTTGAAAATTTTCCCAAAACTCAATCTATTTGTTATCTCTAATGAGATAAATTGCTGGTGCTCCACCTAAATGCCTACAACCCATGCATAGTGGTTGTAGACATGATACAAGTACTCCTGGGTACCTATATCATAATTCCTTACGTCATTTTTGTCTTTCTTTCACTAATTTGATGTTCTTGTGGTTATTATGTGAACCAAAACATGGAAGCCAGTGTCTTCCTCCCAGCCTAAAGCCTCTCCTCCTTGCAGTTTACACCTTACCTTTACATGCTGCTAGTGTGTCTACAGAGCACAGAGCCCTGTCTGAGTTCTCTGAAAGGGTTCTTTAGAAAATAATTAAGAAATCCAGGTAAGGAGGGATTAAAATGTTCAACTGTTGAAATACTTTGGTAAATTGGGTAATTCACATTGCAAGGGTAAATAGGTATACACGTCATGAGCAAATAAAGAGCTTTCCAGACACCCCACTGGCCATCTGTCTAAGTCCTTGCAAATAGTGCGGAATTAACATAAGGAGAGGCCAGGACCACACAGCTAGCAGACCCACTGGCTGTGGAGTATCTGTAGTTATGTAAGACTCTGACCAAATAAAACAGGGATTTCATCAACATGTATTTGGAGTATACACATTGCAAATTTAACATTGCAAATATAAGATTTTACTTTTAAATGTTGCAGCGTGATACATTGCTCCTAACAGAGGCATTCTCTGGTATTTAAATAAAATTTGAAAACCAAATAGTAAAAAACAGGGAAAGAGACAGTAGTAAGAATTCAGTTACCAATTTTATAGCTAAAAATTAATGTGAAGTAGAAATAGTGAAAGATAAGATGCAAATATATTACTTTAGGTGCCATATTATCGTAGATTACAAGGACTCTATTATATAAAAAATATCGAGAGTGAATCCCGGGAAAGATGCGGCCAGGAGCTGAGCTGAGGGGCCAGGGAGGGTGCCAAGGGCCGGCAGCTGGCAGCGTCACACCAGCCAGGACAGACGTGGCTCCTCCTTCACGGGGCCATAGTCAGTGCCAGAAATGAGCGCGTGGTCAACCGATGTCCTTCCACTACAACACTGAACCTGGGCCCATGGCTTTAGTGATGCCTTAAGCATGGGGGCAGGTGGGGGCAAGGGTTCAGAATTTCCTCAGACACATCTGCACACAGTGCGGTGTTGCTAGAGGCAAAGTCCTTCCAAGTCCAGTCCGTGAGTGAACTGCAAAGAGGAAACAGGAGACGTGAATCAGCAAGCTCGACAAGGTGCGGCTTCGATCAAAACACACTAACCCCAAGCATGCAAATCACTATTTGAAGTAAAGCACATATTCAACATCCACCTAGTATTTATTCAAGATTTATTATGCGGCTGGCACGGCGCTAAGCATGGGTGAGACACAGGGACAGCCACACTGCTGCTTGAGCAGAAAGTCGGGGTGGAAGGGGCCGTTTGAGGACTCTCCTGGGTTCAAATGAAACTGCGAACTTACTCTGCAACCTGCACTGCCCAAGTTCATCTCTAGTATTGTCCCTGGGCATCAAGCACAACCACAAGCCATCTTGCTTCTGGACTGCTAATGGCTGAGTCTGGATCCCAAAAATGAAAGAAGAAAAAAAAGGAGGTGGTGGTGGTGGCAACCACGATAGCCAAGCTACCATTTATTTCCCACCAACCCTAACCTTACACCTAAGCACTAGACTCAGTTGTAAATGACAAAGCTAGGGCCACAAAGGGGGAGTAACTGCCCAGACAGGAGGTGAAACAAGGCCAGCCCAGGAGACAGGACGACTAGGAGAGCAGAGGTGCGAGAAGGCCCAGTGTCCTTCAGGAGGCTGAAACCTAACAGCCATGCCTGGACCCTTCTGTCATGCCTGACCCCTCTGTCCAGCCTGGACTCCTCTGTCCCTCATGGCTCTATCTCCGCAGTGATGACTGCCCGGTCCCACCGGGGCTCTGGAGGGTCGAGCCACCCTCCGATGCCCCACCACGCTGGCTGCTGCCACACCCTTGGCACTGACCCTGACCTAGTGCCGGCCCGGCCCCCCTGAGCTCTCCACACCTGCCATCTCTCAAGACCTGCACCTCCAAGGGTGCCTGAAGGCAGGGCAATGTGCGGCCTGAGTTGTGCTTTAAGCGGACACACAGCTTGCTCTCATTAAATAGAACCGGATCGGAAACAAAATGAAATGGAAGAGAAGAGGCCTCAAAGACAGTTGACCTAGCCTCTCTGAAGTAAAAGCCTCCTTGAATCCTCAGGACAAGAACCCCCAGGGGACAGAAAGGAATGCAGAGGTGGCACAGACAGATGCCAGCTCCCCGTGGTGCACGAGATCACCGAGCACCCCAGCAGGCACTGATAAAAGTAACGCAAGCCTAAGGGGAACAGAAACTGAGGTTTTTTTTTTTAGAAATATGGCAATAATATCCCCTGCTTATTCATCATCATGGGTAAAATACACATCTGTTTAGAAAAATACACAATACCTCTTGTTCATTGGGTCACGGTGCTAGTTTCCTCTAATCTTAAAGAGAAATTAAAGAAAAGGCAAATGTTCAGAGTATATAGAACATATTCTCACTTCCCCCAACACGACAAACTACTAAAACGCATGCCCTTGTGGATCTAAAGCCCACGGGAACAGGAGTAGCCAGGCCCGTGGGGCGCGTGCACGTCAGCCTTTGGGGAGCAGGCCTAGTGAGCCCACGCATCCCGCCGCACAGCAGCAGTGCTCAGGACGCCTGCGTGCATACCACCGGCCTCGCTTTCAATCCCTGTGAGGGAGATCCGTGCGCGCGGTCTGTCGGGGCCCAGTATTCACAAAGCCTTCACCCACCCAGAGCTTCTTACTTAAAGCTCAGGATGGGAACCCGCCCCACTGAATCCCCTATGGACAGTTAATGCTCCTTAGAGTAGGTGCCTGCTTGTCGTTTTTCTAAGACACTGCAGAAACGCCGAGCGCAGTGGCATGCACTGGGAATACCAGCCCTCAGGAGGCCGAGGCAGAGGGTTGCCAAGTGTTCAAGGCCAGCCTGGGCTACTTAGTGAGTTAAGGCCAAGCTGAACTGCATGGCCAGACTCTGCCTCCCAACACAAAACAACACAGAACTCTCCCTCTGTGCACCACGGAACCTCCCTGCACTCACTTGAAGGCTAACTTTTCAGAAGTTAAAAATCTCCATGGAGCATGACTAGAAATAAAAGCTAAGTTTACTCTTAACACATGAGCAGCAATTTCAAGAAATGCATACCAGAAATAAAATGTTCCTCCTAGCTCACTGAAAGATTGTAGTACATAGTTGGAGTTAGGCAAGCATATTTTTCATAAAACATGCAAATAGCTGGAGGGAATAAACATCCCATAATCCTTCTTACTTTTGCGTACAGTCTTTGCTTGATTGGACACCATATCAACAGCTTCTGTGGGCAGGCCAACATATACGCCTCCATAGTTTCTATGAGACAAATCAGACCAACTTAAATGGCACAGAGACAAGTGGAGCATTTCTAGTAATTATATAATTATTAACATACTGCATGATCTTTCAAAGTTGAAGGCAAAATGTCTTTGTCCTGGAAATGTAATTGTTTTGCTTCATTGTTTTGACACAGAGTCTCAGCATGTAGTTCAGGCTGGCCTTGAACTCACTGTGCAGCCCAGGCTGGCCTCGAACTCACAGTGGTTCTCCTGTCTCAGCCTCCCAAGTGCTGGGATGACAGGGGTGCGCCATCACACCCAGTCTAGGGGATATACATTAAAAGCACACTGTAGGCTGGGGAGATAGCTCAGTAGAATAAGCACCTGCCTGGCAAGTGCAGGGTCCTGAGTTCAGTCCCCGGTGCCACAAAAAGAAAACAATCAAAGCCTGGGGAGATGGCTCAGTGGAACAGTGTTTTCCTGGCAAGTGCAAGGGCCTGAGTTCAATCCCTGGTTCCTCAAAAAAAAAAAAAAAACCACTGTATAAGAAATAAAAAGCTATATTGAATTCATAGACTTCTCAGGTACATTACTTGCAACGAGAAAGCAGTTGGAATGTTTTAAGCTAGTATGGTGATCAACAGGGTAGAGTGACTTGTCCTGGGAAATCAGTAACATTTATCAGGACTTCTCAGTGGCCACCAGGGTGTTAGCTGTCACAGGTACATAAAGACATATTTCTCAAAGGCGACAGACAGATGCAATGAGGGGAGCAGAGTCAGGGAGAGCAGCGTATAGAGGAAGAGGCCAGAGAGGCTGCAGAAGGAGCGGCCATTCCCTGAGAGAGAGGCCAGCACAGCACGTGTGGCACAAGCTGGCACAGGCACTGTGCAGGACGAGCCCACACTCAGCAAGAGGCATAGACCAGCCCCGGGCAGGTGCTGCCCAGCCCTGCCCTCCTCTTCTGTTCTCTGGGCCGAAAGCCCTCGTGGAAGAACCCACATTACTGGCAACATGCCACGGTGTGGGAAAGCCCCCAGTGTGGCCACAGTCACTCAAGGTAACGCCAGCAGCAATACCACACCTACCTCCTCTTGTCATCTTCCGTTATTGATTCTTCTGTCCTAAAAAATAAAAAATAAAAATAAAAAAAAAAAAAACAAATGTGAGGAGCTACTTAGTGACAAGGACAGAGAAAAAGGGGATCACTGGGAGAAAGTTAATAGTGACAAATTCACAGGCTTCAACCAAGCATCTCCACAGCACAGTACTCAATCAAGCTCACCAAAATGTGCCAACCCAGAAAGCACACAAAAAGACTCCCTACTGAGCCAAAGAAAAATCTGGGGGCAGCTGAGAGTGGGAAGGGCATGCAAACCAGATGCCAGGAACCACGTTTACCTGGACCATACCAAGCATACCCCAAATGCCCAGCTATGGGCAGCAGGCTGCTTATGCCTTGTTTGTCAACTACAAGGTTGACCAGATGACCCCCAAGGTCCTTCCCAGTCCTTTTCTACTGTGATTTTGGGTCTCTGGAGCCAGTTCAGTGGCACAACTATGGGTAGTGAAAGATTTCTTTAGTGTGTAAAGAGCAATGCCACCTTGATTTCCTCTTGCCTTAAGTCATGAGCCACTTAACACACATTCCATCACAAAGAAGGGAGCTACATTTTAAAGGACACTCCTGCAGGAATCACCACTTTACCATGCACAGCCCTTCCCTGACTGCTCAAATTCTTCAGCATACTTCTAAGAGGACTGGGAAACCTTGCTTAGAGCCCTAGTTAGCACGCATGGTACTTTTCTGCAAGTAAAAGATGAGCAGACCAAGATTCAGAGGTGTCCAGCTGAGTCCAGCGTGCAGCCCTAAGGGCTTCTGTCCAGACCAGGTGCATTTAGTCTTTCAATTCTAGAAGCACCATGGTTCTGCCCCCTAAAAGCCATGAACACTGCCCACGCCACTGCCCACTGTGTCTAACATGCTTCCCTGCAACACTGGCAGGGCCAGAGCCTTAAAGAAGCAGCATGACAGCTGCCTGGCGCATGCTGGCCACCACAACAGCATGGCTCCGGCGGGTGAGGACTCCACTGTGAGACCTAATTTGCCCGTGCTGAGCACAGAACCGACACTTGCCAGATAATTATCAAATGCATGCACCTCTTGCTAAAGTGAAGCTGTTCTTTAATTCAGAAGTGTGAAAGTCACACTGCGAGTGACAGGGGGCCCTGCTTGTTTTTTAATTAAAATGGATTCATACCCCTTTACAGTAGGCAGTGGGAAAACGACAGTGACAAGCTTGTCCAGGAAGAGGCCAGCACTTCCTCTGGTCCAAGTGACAGACACTGCGATGAACTTGTTCCAAGCTAAATATAACTTGTAGACTTGGACCCTTACAAGACACACTCACATCGGCCACAGCAGCTTCACACCCACTTACATACTTGTTCATCTTTTTTTCCCTTTTATCTAGTTCTACTGAAAAATAGAATTTAACTTCCCAAATACAAGAAAATAGAATTTTATTTTAAGCCTATTATTTTAATTATCCAATAGACTATGAAACCCAATCTGGCCGAGCATGGTGACACACACATGTAATCCCAGCACTCAGGAGGATGCAGTAGGAGGATTGCCGTGACTGTGAGGCAGGCGTGGGCTACCTAAGCAAGGTCAAAGCCCGCCTGAACTAGACAGCGAGACCCTGTCTCCAAAAGAAAAAAATTAATCAATAACCGTACACCTTTAACTGGGAAGAAATCATAACGTAGCTATCCTATTTAATGAATAAGCTTCAGATATAATACTTCTCCGCAGCTATCACTTGTAATGCTGCTAAGATGTCCATTCTTCTGTCCCTTCAGGTAAGTTAGAGCCCCCTCTGGAAATCCGCCCCATGGATGCGGCTGCCGCTCTGTCCAGTCCTTCTGGAAGACATTATTCCTCATCTGACATGAGACCAGAACTTCAGCACCAGCTTCGCTCAGGTTGCCCAGGTCAGCGCTCTTCCACACAATAGCTTGGGGAGCTCAGGCCAAGGAAGGGGGTGCAGACAGCTACAGAATCAATGACCATCAAAACCCACAGCACAGACGCCCCTCAAGTCCCACCCATTGGACACTGGTGCCTACATCCAGGGCCAAGATGCTGACGTCCAAGACAGCCCCAGCGGGAGGTCAGCAGGCACCCCAGACCACACCTGCCTAAGCTCAAGGAGGATTGAGCAAGCCAGCACTTGCTAAAGCCATTGCTGCTCTCAACCCTGCAAGACAGCTGCTGGCTTCGTCTCAAAATGAAAATCTGAGACCCAGGAAAGTTGGTACCATGGTCAAGGCTAATAAAACCAAGGAGCCAGGGAGATGGCTCAGTAGAATAAGCGCTTGCCTGGCAAGCATGAGGGCCTGAGTTCAATCCCCAGTTTTACCAAAAAATCAAAGTAAAAAATTAAAAAAAAAATAATAAAAACAGAAATGAAAGCCCAACTCTAGACCCTGCCTCCTGAGCTGCAGGCTGAAGATGCTGCAAGCTACGGACATCCACCTTCCCTGGCTCTGCAGCCTGTCTCAAGCACCAAGGACAGAACAGGCCCCTCAGGGCTTCATAGAGCTTTCCCCTGAGGTCCCCAAAGCTCCAGGAGAAGGGCAGCCCCTGCTACTTGGCTTCCAGCTGAGACTGCAAACCCTGTCTCTGAAACCAGTGAAAAGAGCAGGGGTGAGAGCAGCAGGCAGAGCCACAGTGCCCTAGCCACTGAGGGAGGGAGACCTGGGAGGTCCTGGGGACCAGACTGCAGGACCCTGGCTTCCGCAAGACTCAGAATGAAATGACTTCACCTCCTCCCAGAATAGAGCAGGGCACAGACTGAAGTGTTCCAGACTGGAGAAGGCAGAGTGAAAATGAGGCCATTTCACAGTGCAGACCCAGCAAGGGCTGGGAGGCTCCACAGCAGGCGTGGTGCTCTTGGGGAATTAACTGGTCCCAAATTGCCAGTCAGCTCACCAGGAGCCTTGTCCCTGGGAGAGAAGCAAGACCAGCTTCCCACTACAGCAAGGTCACTGGGGACCAGGGAGGAGCCACAGCCAACCCCCAGCAACCCAAAGCACAGGTGCTCAGTGTGAGACAGAGAAAGCTAAATTCCCTAGGTTCTCTCCCAGCTCCACCGCCCAGGGCTCCAGAGCCTTCTCTAGCCAAGCTGTCCTGGAGCCACAGGTGGCCTTGTGGAGCAAAACCCAGCACCCTACCCCAAGGTCAGGGTGCTCTGGAAGCAGCAATGCAGGAAGCCAAGACTAAAGCTGCGCCTGCTAGCGAAGAACAGATCCTGGGCAGGAAGCTACCATACGCCTCCTCTGAAGCCCCCGCCCCACTGACTTGTGCTGCTAGGGCTGGGGCCCTGAGGATACCTCCTCCCATGTCAGCACACTGGGGTCAGTCCCACCAGCCAGAGAAGAGGGTGAGGATCAGCTGCCCAAGGAGCAGGAGGATGAGCTCCTCTCTGGCTCCACTCTGCTCCCCGGGCACCATTCCATCCCCACTGCACTCCCAGGTCACTGCAGCTCAGGAGGAGGGCGGTTTCACCAGAATCAGTGCCTAGGGGCTGCACGCCCTCCTGCCAGCACTAGCCGGCAACATGGCCCACTTGGAGCCTGCATTCCAGCTTCCGGACACTCTCTCCTCTATTCTAGTACCACCAACCTCCAGCCTTGGCCACTCTATGCCAGCAGTGACAGTTACTTCCCGCTATTCCTTTTGTACTTCTGTCTTGTTCTCATATATTTCTGACTCTCCGCAATGTGTTTAACCAACTCCTGACAATGAGCCTCTCTTTTAACTGCTCAGGGTGTGGGATATAAGCAACTGGAATCACAGCAGACTGAGTCAGGAGGATCAAGAGTTCAAGGTCAGCAGGGGCTACACAGTGGTGAGTCCATGGCTGGCCTGAGGAGATGCCATTTCAAAAACCAAATAACAAAATAAGGCCAGTACAGTTCCTCTTCCCTGATGAGTTACTGCCTGCTACACTACCACAGAGCAAGGGTGGGCTGCCCCTCTCGGCCCCTGGGTTGCCCACAGCTCCCTGCCACGTGCAGTCACGGCAGGGTCAGAGACGTGCTGGAATGTTCAGTGGGCTGTGTGCATCAGCAGGATCGCAGCCCTGTGGGACAGGAGCTCAGAGGACAGGACACAGGGTGTCCACGGAGCAAAGCAAGACCAGGGTGGACACTGCAGGCCATGCACACTGCGGCTCCCCCCCCCCCAAGCACCAGGGATGCAGGCCTTGCCAGCCCAAGGGTTTCTCACAGGAGTGGGAGGTGGGCTCCAGAGGGCTTGTGCTTTGGGGAGGTGGACTTTGGGGAACAGGGTCTCCATCCCTCCCGCTCCGCCCAGGCCCTTCATCCTTGGGTCCCGACACTGGGTACATGCTGCACCTTTCACACATAGGTGACCCATGTCAGGGTTCTGCCCCGACTTGAGTTTGCCTCCTTTAGACATACAGAAATGTTATGTTCCATGTATTTTACCATAATAAACAACTGAACAAGAAAAGGGAGGAAATGGGAGCAGATAAGGAATTAAGATGTGCTCTGTGCTGTGCCAGCTTCCCACAGGGCGGGGTCATCACATACTAATAAGACATGGGGAATGCACAGAAGAGAAATGTATCTAGAGAAGGGGAAAGTGAATGCTAAGATCGTCCCAATGCAAGCCAGGAGGTGTCCTGCATTCATGCCCCGCACCTCTCTCCCTGCTGTGCAGGACTGGGGTGCCTGCCCACCTGGGCTCTGCGCCCCATGCTTGCCCTCTGCACCTGCAAGTTGTGCCCAGTGAAAGAGAAACACAAAGGGAGCCCCCTGTAGGCTGCAGTACCCCATCACCGACCCACAGGTCGGCCACCTTGGAGTTACTCAGGGACCTAGACTGGCAGGCACATTCCTAGGGTGCTCAGCGCTTAGAGAAGGTGCTAGGAAGTCCCTCCTCTCCAGCTTTCGGGATTCTTCCTTCCTGTCCTGGCAGCAGGGAGCCTCTGTTTGGCTCGTGTTGTTCCTGAGCATACTCATGTCCTAGTTTCATTTGACAGTTCAGGCTGCACCCGATCCTCCTGAATTATGAGGTCCTGGTCAGGGTCTTCTGGGCCCGTTCAGCCTGCACCCTCAGCCCTTCCCCAGGAGTGGAATGACAAGACCCTCGGCTGGGTGGCAACAGACCCTCCTGGCTCCTGGAGCCAAATGCGCTGTCTTTGCCTGGAGCCCTACAGAGCTCTAAGCCTGCTCCACCACAGCCCTGACCACTGGGGACACAGGGCCATGGCGGATCTGACTTTGGACCCTAGAAGCAGAGCCCTTCATCGAATGCTAGACTCCCTCTTTTTCTAGAACATACTTCCAAGGACTATGGAGCAGGTGTTGGGTAGAGACACCCAGAGCAAGTGACACCATGGAAGGACCCCCTGTGCAGCGCACCACACACACACCCCAACACCTGCCCAGCACCTCCTGAGGCCCCTACCAGGACATGGGAAGTTTCCAGCTGGTGCAGCAGGTCAAGAAATGGAGCTTTCATTTCTTGAGGAAAGTCCTCCTTCCCAGGGAGCAGCTGCAGAGGGGGCTGACGGCACCCACCTGCAGGGCCCCTCGTGCTGAGAGAGGAATTCAATCTTTCTGGATCACTTAAGAAGTGTCTTGGAGCCTGCTGTGCATCACAGAGTTGCTCAATTTCCTAGAGACTCTGGATCAGGATCGGTATTGGCTCTAAGAAGGGTAAGAGGAGCACCATGCTGAGTTTAGCAGGCTCATGGTGAGGAGGCCAAAGGTGGAACTGATGGTTGTCCAAGCTGTCCCTCTGCCAAGGAGCAGGCATAGTCAGCTTCGTATTTCTCTGTTTCTTGCATTTTCGTTTCCCGGCAGGGCACTTGTCAGATCAACTTCAGCAAAAAGGAGAACACTAAGCAGTATTTCACGCCACAGAGTTACATGCAGTGGTGCACAGGTGTAATTCCAACACTCAGGAGGCTGACGCAGGAGGAACACCATGAGTTCAAGGCCAGCTTTGACTACACAGTAAGTTCAAGACCAGCTTGAACTATGGTAAGATGCTGCCCCAAACATTCAAATTGACAATAAATTAACCAATAAATACTGTTTTCACTAAAAGAAATCTTACTCAAATTTAGCTAATATAAATTTTTTCTTCCCATCACATATGATAATCAAAACACTTTCCTCATTGTATTTGCTTAGTTTCTAGGTTTTATAAAATAGCTCTCCTTAGTGACCTAAATGTTTTAAAAGAAAAAAAAGGAACATTATAATGTGGAGGGACAAATACAGATGACAAAGAGTAGACAGCAGCCGGCAACTCCAATGAACACTTTGACTGCTCTTAGCCACAACTTGCCTTCAGAGAGTTCTCATTCCCCTCCACCTTCTGCAACCACCTCAGTTCTCTGGCAAAGACCCAGTGTGTTTTATTCACCAAGAAAGAAGTTCTAAATATGGACCTATTCTCACTAGAGCCAATCTAAGAAGCAGGAAAGTGGTCTGTCGCCCTTGCCCTTTCCCCATTTGCCACGCCCTAATTTCTGAGCAGTGTAAACGAGGTAGGGGTAGCCTCTGGAGACCATGCTCTGAGCACCAGGGATGTACTTTTGTTATCACTGTGAGGATCTTCGGGAACAGGCTTATTACCTGACAATGTTTACTTCCATCTCCACTATAAACCTCCAGATGAAAGTGTAGTCTTTCCTTTTCTGTGTAACGTTTCTAGGGTCCTCCTGTTTCAGACAGCAGTAGTGACTAACAAGCGCATGTTATTTGTGGTTGGGCCCGGATCTCGGCCTTGGCCACTCAGGCCTTCTCCTCTCCTGCATTTGTTCACAATTGAGAACCTCCAGGCAGTGGTCTCTCCATCGCAGTCCTCGGACAAGCCCCTCATACAACACTAAACATCCTCTTTTTCCAGAACATACTTCCAAGGACTACTAGAGCGGGCATTCCAGGTAAACCTCTCCTCTGGTCTTGGCCGGAGGCAATGAGGGCCTCGCATGATGCTGAGGTCCTCGCGGTGTCGCCTGGGAGGCACTAATGGGCAGCACAGCAGGAATGCTTCCTCCTTAAGAAGCCTCCAAAATATGCAGCATGTGCCCAAAACACACACTCATGTGCATGCACACACACACACACACACACACACACACACACACTGCTTCTGCAGAGGAGCCAGTGTGCTCCGTACTCCAGCTCCTCTGAAAGTCGCATCCTGCCAGCAAAACACCAACGTAATAATGATGCTGACCCGACCTCAGCATTTTCTAACCACCTCTGCCTTGGCTGATTTTAAAATCCACAAGAAGCATCCATCCGACTTCTCCCAGTACATTTGCTGACCTCCTCTGTTCAAGCAACCTTTTCTTACTCTTATAGACATATTTAAATTTTTAATTTATTTTTTAAACTGATACATATTCACAGGATGCAGAGTGTTCTTTCACTTCATGTATACAATGCACATCATCAAATCAGGATACATAGGTTATCCATTGTGCACTGTATTTTTTATTTCTTATTTTTGTTTTGTTCTGTTTTTGTCTTGGCAAGACACGGCCTCGCTATGCAGTGCAGGCTAGCCTTGAGTGCACTTTGTAGTTGGGGCTGATGATCCTCCTGCCTTAGCCTCCCTGGGGGTTACGGGCATGCGTCGCCCTGCCAGACTGGTGATGCTTAGCATGGGTAATGTTACATCGTCACAGGGAGCTGGTACAGGCACACAACGCATTCTCGTTCTCTTCCTGACCCTCTCTTCCACCTGCTCGTCTATTGGTCCTCTTCCCAGGTGCGAAGGCTCCACCTCACTGTTTCCTGTCTTGACCTTTTATTTTGCTCTTTAATTTACTTGTCTGTGGGCCTTAAGCCCCATGCGTCCCTCTCCACAGCACTCAGCCCTGCAAATCCACCCCGGAGTCTCACACTGAAACACGGTGTCCCCTCGCGGTTCCGGAATCTCCCCAGGCCGGCGGCCTCCGCGTGGGCCTCTGTTTCCCTTCCCCGGCTCCTTTGGGCGCTCTTCTGCTCCTGCTCTGGCTCCACCTGCTTCCAGGGGAGCGGTTGGCTTCCTCCCGCGGCCTCACAGCTTCATTTACAAGGCGGCAGGTGCCAGGTCAAGTGGGCTGTCATGAAACTGAGCCCCGCATGTCCCACGCCTCGCCAGACGGGGAGACACTGGGTCCCGGAAACCCACACACAGTGCGGCCCTCGGTGAGGACAGGCTGCCACCAAGGAAGTAAGGCCACGTCCTGCAGGGCGGTAACCATCCCCCTGATTGCACAGCCTCAAACAGCAGGTATGTGGCGGAGGGACTTCTGGATCCAGGTCCCTGGGAGACAAAACTGAGGCTTTTCCAGAACATTCCACCCAGCCCCTCTGGGGGCAGCGGCCTGTGCACACACAAATTCAGAAACAAAGAAATGTGGTGCATCACAGATGGGAAATCCATAGAGGATTCCAGGGAAAATTGAAATTAGACATTTACAACTTAGTGTTTTAAAGAGACACAGTGTTGGGCCAGGGAAATAGCTCAGCGTCATAAGCGCCTGCCTAGCAAGTGCAAGGTCCTGAGTTCCATCCCCAGTACTGAAAACAAATACAAATAAATAAATAGATTGTTGAAGAGCTTTATGTTGGTTCATTCTGTGCCACTTTTCTCTAGAGTTGTTCCTTCCTCAAGAGTAAAACAGCTTTGCCATAAAAGGAATCTTAATGACATGTAAACTTTCTAAGTTTTAAGAGGAGGCGGTGCTTGAACGATCCTGTATAGATCACAAAGCTGTGGTTTTATTTTCCACTGCAAATAGTAAATTCGAGTCCACTTGAGGACCTTCTTATCTGAAACATCTTCACACACACTACTTACACCCACACAAGTGTTCTTATCATGACAGGTGTGGGACAGGAGAACAAGCCCCCCCCCCCCAGTGACAACAGTCTCCCCATGCTGGCAGCAGCACCCAATTTTCTAGGCAGAAGCACCAGTTTCCCCGGCTTTGCCCACGCAGGTATGGGGGGCTGAGGATTCAGGTCGGCTCTAGCGGAAGCACATGACCTGCACCTGGCCAATCAGAAATTTGCCTTCCACTGACCCTGAGCTTGATTCCAGGAGGCACCCTGCCCACCTTGCCCACCTGGCACCAACAGCCTGGCCCTGCGACTTCCGGAGGAGCTACCAGGATCCTAAGCTTCTGTTCCAGAGGAACCACTGGACTAAGAGGACACAGGCTGACCGGCTGCCCAGCCAACACAGGTCAGAGGAGACTGAAGAGGTTTTTCCTGTCACTTGACCACCTGGACCCAGCTGTGACCAAAACCAAACCCCTGGAGCTTTTCCACAACAAGTGCTAATAAATTCCTTTCTGTCTGTTTGTTTAAAGCAGTTTAAGCTGGACTTCTGCCATTTCCAACCAAAAATATCCCAACCCAATCTAGCGGTGCCAAACGGCTAAGAGAATTCGCTAAAATGAAATGAAAGCACAGTTCATTTTTCCAAGACTCCAAAGCAGGCAGATGTCATCGTGTTGGATTTACTTGTTTTGTTTTCTGTTTCAGCATTGAGATTTAAAGAGACAGAGAGGGGGAAGGGAGGGCCGGCTGGGACCCGCACACAGATCCGCAGACTGCCATTCTGAAGGCCGCTCCCGCATCCAATCCCAAAACCCTGTCCATCTGTGCCCTTAGTTATTTTGTCCTCCCCACAGACACCCCATGCAAACGGGTCTGGCTGTCTTAGTCTCCTGGTTCCGACACCCGTCTCCTCCACTTACAACAATAAACAGAAAAGGCAAAACAGACTAACAAATCATCCTCATGTAGAATCAGGCAGAAATAATTTTTTAAAAAGTGAAAGTATAAAACATGAATGGTGATGGATAATAGCAGAATTCTTGCTCTTAAAAAAAATACCTTTTTGTGCTTTCTGCATTCTCTTGGTGTTTCTTCTGTATTAAAGATGCATACCCTACTTTTCTTTTGGTTTTTGTGAAACAGGGCTATGCTCTGCAGTGCAAGCTGGCCTGGAACTCACAGTGATCATCCTGCTTCCGCCTCCCAAGTGCTGGGATTACAGGCGTGTACCACACGCCCAACAAGAAATGCACTGTTTTTCAATGTGCTTCTTCTCTAAACTGACCGCCCTGCCACCCCTGCATGGCAGCATTCTATGGAGACACTGGGTGACGCCCACTCCCTCACTTCCACCCACTCCGCCCTCCCCGGGTGCCCTGTGGAGCCATCTCCGCATGCAGTGGCTCTCTGCCCAGCTCCATTCGCCTGGCTTGCCTGGATCTCCCTACCTACCTGCCTTCCCTGGATCAGAAGATGCCCTCTGCCGCCCCCGCCAGCCAGCCAGTCCACACGCCTACCCGGGGCCTCTCTGGCTGCCCCTTCCGGGGTCCTCAGCTTCTCCAGGTCTCCACCCTCCCCTTTCCGGTATGAACTCAGCCAGAGCCAGGGCAGCCCTGCATTCTGAGTGTTTTCATAATCAGCGCTTGTCACGCCGTTTTTGTGCTCAAAAGACAGTGATGTAAGGACACACATGGAGCGATCAGAAAGGGTGCAGCACACCTGAAGGCGGGGCCGGCGCAGCTTGGGGAACCAGATAAACTTTTAAAACGTGTTGAAGTGAAAGAGAAGTCGCTACACACCCCTTTGGGACACTCTTTCACTGCCACACACTCGCCCCACCCCCTCTGCTGCCTGCAGCACCTCTGCGCTCTTCTCTCCTGAGGGGTCTTCAGCTGTGCTGTCCTGGCGGCCTCAGTGGGCTGAACAGGCTCAAAGTGTTTCCCTTTCTGGTCACCTTGACTGGAGAAGAGCCCAAGCCTCCCGATGCCCAATGCAGCCAACACGGTGGAAGAGGACCGGGCGTCCTGTTCTTAGGAGCCCGCCTCGCTGCTGGCTGGCACCGGGGCAGCAGTCACCACGCACTGGTCACACCTCATAAAGAGGCACAGATGAGACAGGCCTCCAGGGCGGCTGCAGAGGGACAAGAACGACCGGAGAAGTGCGTCAGGAGTGAGGGCGAGGGCTCTGAAGGAGCACAACGGCGGTGCCCTCTACTAAAATAATTGTATTTCACCATATACTTTGGTAACTGTCTTGTGCAGAAATACCATTTTATTTGTTATTACATACTGGTTTCTTGCCTACAGAAAAGGTAAATGAGTAAGGAATAAAAATTGCAGATCATCCTAAAGAACTGATATTTTAATACAGATTAAGACAACAATTATAATACTTCTGGCTTCCAAAAGTAAATATAATTTTCCTACAGCATCTTTCTATGGTCCGTGTAATGCTAGCTGCTCGCATAGCATTCTCTGCTTCCAGTAACTCCTGCGCTACTTTGGCCATTTCTTCTAGACGGGGATCAATCTTTTTAGATAAAATCATTTAAAAGTTTAATCTTCATAATCAAATTGACAAGCCATCCTAATTTCTTAGCTCCTCACTCACTTGCGGTGTCACCTAACACTATGATCAAAATACTTATAAAGCTATAGCTTCTACTTTTAAAAAATAGAAAAATACCTTTCTTTTTGGCAAGGAAAAGTAACACAACATTTTAAAATTCTTTCCACTTAAATTTACTGCACATTTGGAGTTTTTACTGTTTTATTTGGGGGGGGGTCTTTGAGACAAGGTCTTGCTGTGCTGCCAGGCTGGCCTTGAACTGTGTAGCCCACATGGGTCTCGATTTCGGGTGATGCTCCTGCCTCAACTGCCTGAGTGCTGGAATTACAGACATGCGCCACCACACCCCGCCTGCATATATTTCTAAAGGGTCATCAATTTTAATAAAACTATCTTTTAGTAATAGAACACTCAATGAGGTATAGTCACAGGAAATTTAAATCTGAAGAACTCAAGATTTAAGAAAGAAATAGTTCAGAGGTGTCTCACATTCCAAAGTAATCAGTTCTGGTGACAAAATCATTGCTAAATTTTATCAGAAATTCCCATGAACCCTAAAAAAGAAGGCCAGTAAACCAGTCTCTCTGTGAGAGAATTCACCTGGCAACTGTTAACCAAATCCTACAAAGTATACTGCTTCATCAGAGAGGCCCAAGTGAGAAGAGAAAGACACTGTGGTGGGGAGATCTGGGGACACTTCCTGTCCTGCAGGGGGACAGACCCAGAGAAGCCATTCTAGGCTGCTGCATTTGCACACTGAGGGGCCTCTAAGCCCCCAAGCACTGAAGGCTGAGTCCAGAGGATGGCCCTTTTGGGAGAGGGCGGAAAGAATAACCCAAAGGAGAACTGCCAGCTCCTGGACCACAGGGTATGTGCACCAAGGGATTGAGGGACATTCTCACATCCTCATGCTCTTGCTTCCCTCCCCAACCCCACTCAAGATGGGAGCCTTTCATTCCAGTAGATGCACCCCAATGCTGCCACCCACAGCTGGCCATGACATAGCCAGGGGTGGCCTTCTTGAGCCAACTCTATGTTGTCTGGACTACAAGAGTCTAAAACTGTGTACTACATAAGCCTTTTCTCTTTATAAATCCAACTGCCGGGGCTGGGGAGATGGCTCAGTGGAATAAGCGCTTCCCTGGCAAGCACAAGGGCCTGAGCTCAATCCTTGGTTCTGCAAAATAAATAAATAAATAAATAAATAAATAAATAAATAAATAAAATAAATAAATCCAACTGCCTTGGGCATTTTGTCAGATTAATGACAAACTGTATAATACACAGGCAGAGGGAACAAATGTGTAGCCTTGCTACTCGCAAGGCACTCTGGGCTCCCTGCAGTGGGTGATGGCTAAGATCAGGAGGGCTCTGGGCAGAGGTCTCACAAGTACGGAGTGGAGCTGGAAGACTCACTACAGCAACATCTAGAGACGGGAGCGAGAGGCTGGAGACCAGACACTGCCCTGATGGAAGAGCCAGGCCCACAGTGCTGAGTGTCTTGGTCACAGACTCAGCCACAGCAAGCAGGCATGAAAGCAACCTGCGGCTGCTTCTTCTGCACCTGACGTTTCTCATAAAATGCAGACTTCATTCCCAGGGAACAGGAACTCCCTCAAACCTCCTTTGAATTAATCTCTGTGATAGAAAGTCTGATTTCATGGGTAACACTGGCTTACTCATGGTCTCAGTCCCCATCATGATGCCTTTCACCAGACATCTCTGCAAGCGAGTGGAAAAAGCTGAATGCTTCCCTGTCCCTGCTGCAAGATCCAAAGGTGAATCCTGCCAGAGCCCTCGCCAGCCTCCCCCAACCACAGGAAAACAATGCACTCAGGGGATCACCTCGGGTCCTGCCCTACTCGCCCCAAGGCCTTGTCATGGAGAAGCAAACCTCTCACACCACTGACATCGCCTGGCTCCACAGGTCTTGAAGCCCAGCCCAACCGGGGATGCAAGGCTTGTTCCCAACTTCACAGGGTCAGTAGGGCTTTGCAGCAGTGGGCTCCTGCGGTGGCCCTACTATCCCCACGTTACAAACTGAAGACTGGCAGAGTACAGAAGGATTCCTGAGTGCAGGAGCCTCCCATGGGAGTCAGCCTTCAACCATGTCCCACGGTCTGCAGTCAGCTCCCTTATGGACACGGTGAACAGTGTCTTAGTCCATCTTCTGTGGTTTTCACAAAACACCTGAGAACAGGTAAGTTGTTAAGAATAGAATTTCATTTGCTGCATGGATCTGGAGGCTAAGAAGTTGAGAACCAGGCTTGGCACATGAGCGTGCATTTGCAGCCTTGCAACCTGACACATGGTGAGAAGAAGTGAGCTGTAAGGCCCCTTCCCTTTCCTGTGACACCACTGCAGCCACCATGGCCCTGTCCTGATATTGTTGAGACAAAGTCCCCGATGCCCAAAATGAAGGAAAGGTTTGTTTAGCTCACAGCTTGTGGTTTCAATCCATACCAGGCTGGCTCCAAAGGCGTGCACAAGGGCAATGGTTCAAGACAGTGGAAGACAGCAAAGCCGCAAGAGTAAAAATGGAAGAGCAGCACAAAGCGAGCCTCTCTCCCTCCCTTACATCACATGCAGGCTGCCAGTCCTGGGAGGGTGCAACACTCACACCCAGAGCCCCAGCACTGCACCATGGATCAGTCACAAGCTCTAGAGTCCATCCCATGGCTGTGTGAGGCTTTGGGAGGACATCGAAACACAAACCATAACAGGTGCCACCCGTGACCCCATCCAGTCCCACTCACCTCCCAAAGTCCCTGGCCCCAGATACACCACACATAGCCTTGAGGGCTAAGTTTCCAACACAAATACCAGGAAGATCCATTCAGACCACAGCAGACGGTTATCCACAGTCATACAAATGTCGGGCTGTCGACCTGAAAACAGTGTGCATGTGCTGTGCACCGGCCTCTCTTCCCACCGAGCCCCAAACCCTGCAGACACAGGAGGCAGGAGTTTCAATTTCAAAATCACATCTAACTAGAAAAAAATCTCTCTGCAAGGTGAGACAGAAATGCAACTAAGGGGTTGGGGAGATGGCTCAGTAGAATAAGCGCTTGATAAGCGCTTGCCTGGTAAGTGCAAGGGCCTGAGTTCAATCCCTGGTTCCACCAAAAAAAAAAAAAAGAAAGAAAGAAAAAGAAATGCAACTAAACATTACCTTCTCCCATGCGTCTGAGTTAAAGTGCCTGGAAAACTGGAAGGCTAAAACAAAAAGTCCCACCTGGTGACAGTCTTCCACCAGCCTTGTAAGACCCCTGATAATCTTTACACATAGCAAAGAGGGTATTTCCAGTCCCCTCAGCTAATCCTGCAGGTCTCCAAAGGTCACAATCATGAAAACAGCACTTTCTTCAGAAAAAGAGCAGTAAATATGGTAACAGTAAATACTCACACATCTTTGGCTGCTCCTGCAGGGCCTAGGGAGAAAAACAAAGACACATTTGAGTTGGTGGTGGTGTGCAAGGCGGCCGCAAACACACTAAGCCCGAGCTGAGAAAATCTAGACAAGACAAGGCTTTTAGACATCATTTCAGAAAAGGTCAGGAGAGGGCAAGGAAGTCATAAAATCCAGTTCTTGTTTCAAATCTTTCATTTCAGGATGTATTCCGCCCACTTCTGTGAATGCCTCTCAGCTGCATGGTGTTGGCCCGAGAGGGTTGGTCCCGTCCACCTAATCCCATTTCCCATGGCATGCGTGAGGAAACTGGTAGGGGTTTTTTTTTTCTTTCATTTATTTATTTATTTGGTACAGGGTCTCACTACGTAGCTCAGACTCATAGTGATCTTCCTGTCTCAGCCTCCCCAGTGCTTGGATTATAGACATGCGCCACCATGCCAGCTTTCTGGGGCCAGCTCACCAAGCAGTACCAGGGATCAGATCCTGGCCCTTGCACTTGCCAGACAGGCACTTAGACCACCAACCTACCTCCCCGGTCCAACACTGGCAGATCTGAGAAGCATTTTCTTTGCTGCACCCCACGCCTCCTAAATTGGGGTCCACACTGCAGTGCTCTGAGTCATAGCTGTGCACAGGTCACCAAGCGACTGCTTAGTCACAGGATCAACCGGAGGTGCTCAGAAATCTCCAGAACACCAACCTCGCTCCAAGAACTGCGTGCACCTCCCACCCTGCTGTTCTTTGCTGGCATTTGCCACTCATTTCTCCCTGCTGTTTCCTGCCCCTGCCTCCACGCAGAGGACAGAGAGCTTGCACTTGTTATTTCAACCTCTTAAAACCTCACTTCCCTCGTGGGTCCAAGGAGAGGACTCAGCACTTTCTCAGACTGCTGTGAAGATTTAGGAAGGCGGTGTGTGTAAACACAAGCACTTGCCGCGTCAGCAGTCACCCCTAAGCTCCTTTTGCAGTTATCCCCAAGAGCTCAGTTTCCTTCCCTCGGAACTAGAAATTAAATAGCTTCCTCCCAAGCCACAGTGATGTGAAAAAAAGGCAGATGTGCTATAAAGCAAAGGAAAATGCAAGAAGAGCAACTCTCCACATTACAAGAACTATATCCTGAGAATGTTAATTTAGGGCATGTAACATTGCAGATGAGAAGCTCATTATGAAGGTGATCCAGACTGCATCTCAGATACATGCTGTTAGGGCTTTCATTAAACCTGAACTTTACAATAAATTTAGTAATAAAATCTCTTCAAGAAAGATTAACACACACACACACACACACACACACACACACACACACACACGATAGTTAAGATCATTACCAGGCAGATGCTTGTTCTACTGAGCTATTTCCCTGGCCCCATTAAGATCATTACTAACTTCTCTTAGTTCATCAAAAAGGTTTGTGCTAATATTTAGACAATTAAATAGCTATATCTTGTACACTGATGTGGGGGACCACCTGGGAGACCCTCTTTGAAAGAGGAGCAATTGTCTCCATTTTGACAGACTCTGGCCTTATCTCTACGTACAGCTGGCTAGGACTTCTCAGCTGGCTTGAAGAGATGCATGTCCGTCTAGCTAAGGTGATGGCGGTAGTCTCTGAAAACGGCAGGTATATTTCCTTGGAACCCTTCCTACTGTGAGCTGGGTCAAGATGGGACGACAGCTCCATGCTGTCGGCTGGGATACAGCCCTGAGACAAAGCTTTGAGACAAAGGCTATGACTTCCCAGGGCTTGAAAGATTACACATGAGAGCTGAAACACCAGAACCCAATCATTAGACACTACCTCTGCATATTGTAGGGGTGAATGCAGGCCTCCTACCCAGCCCAGCTCACGGCACTCACCTACTTCCTGTCAGCTACTCCTTTCTTCATGAATGAATAAATGTGTCAGTCTTACAACAAGAAAGCAGAGATGCACAGAGTGCCAGAGCCCTAACGGGCATCCAGCACCATCAGGGAGGAGGGTGCAGAGAACCTGTCTCCCCACATCTTGGGGTGGCAGGGAGACAGAAGACCTGAGCGGGCCTCCTCCATAGTGTGCCCAGCAGTCAGTAAATCATCTCGCTCCTGTGTCAGCACAGTGGGGACACACTGCCCCCACAGTGACAGCCAAGGCAGAGCAGTGATGCGCATGACATGATTCATAAATGGCAGTGTGTCCTCTTAGTACTGATTTTAATCCACCGCCAGGAGCTGTCCCACACTCACTGAGAGTGCTATCTGGGGCCGGCAGGAGGGCCTCTCCCTGCTGGGGCCCCCATTCAGTGACTCAGTAGCTCCAGCTCAGTTCAGGAGAGGCTGGGATCATCTTAGCCAGCAGTCATGCCTTCTCTCCTAAAACCACCGTAGCTTGGAAAGGCAGCATCTAGTCACTTACTGCAGCAGCAGGGACTTCAAACGCTACCTCAAGTGCCTTGGTGTGATTGGAAAATGCACTGGATTTTCAAAACAAACATCCAATACACATCTTAGGAGCCAGGTAACTTGGTGATTAACGAAAAACCTACAACCAGGAGAGAACAGGGCAGCATCGAGTGCACACAGTGACAGGAGCTTCTAAGAAACATGATCCTGAAACTCCTGGAAACCCTGGGCAGAACTCTCCAAGATCTGTCCTCGCTGCAACACTGCAATCACCCTTCGCTTAATTACGTAATTAATCAGATCCGGACTTCTGAGATGACTTACGCAAAAGACCACTCTGCCCAGAACTATCCAGGCAGCGACACCTTCCCACCTGACTTCAGCTGCGTTTGCTATTCCTGCGATGCAGTGTTTATTAAGCAACACTCACAGCGGTGCGTCTGGACGGGGGAGAGAGCCATTGATCCCTGTTAATGTCGCTTCATTTCCTGACAGACTGGCTCTTTACTGCTCAGACATAGCCGTGCTGGCCTAATCTAAAGGGCCTTGAAGGAAGAGAGATGGAGGGGGCAGCAAGCCTTCTCGGGAAAATAAAAGACAGCAAAGCAAAGCTCCAGAAAGCAGAGAGAGCCTTGCTGTGTGGAGCGACTGAACAGCTAGTTCCAAAAATTACATAAGTGACCATCACCATCCTCCATATCTTCCTGAAAGACGGAGAGGGGAAGGCTGGGCTTCAGAAAAGAACCAAATGCATCTACGGCCACACCACCCTGAACGCGCCCGATCTCATCTGATCTCGAAAGCTAAGCAGGGTTGGGCCTGATTAGTACTTGGATGGAAGAACAGAACCAAATGCAACTTCAGCAACATGCAGTCACTGTGTGCCACGGGCAGCTGCAGGCCTTCCCTGCTGAACGGAGTTTGTTCCGGTGTCACTTCTTACACTGCCAGCTGACCGCAGGGGCACTTCATCTCTCCAGGATAGGGCTTACCTTTTACTTAAGATTCTATCATTTTACTCGTGGGTCTCAATGCCAAGTCTCAGTTACTTAAAAAAATGAGCAAACCCAATTTATGGAACACTTAAAATCATAACTGACAGGAGACAGCACCAAAGGAGGCCCAGTCTCCTTCCCTGCTTGCTGGCACAGAGCTCCTAAAACCTTGAGAGTATCCCAACTGACTAGGTGACAGGAGCCTTCATTCCTGGAGCGAGGTGGCCCTGAGTAGCTTGGGCATGGACAGGAGTGGCCTGGCCCTGGCTCGGCCTCCCATTCTTGTCACACACGCTTAGGGCCCCACCCCCGGGCCACCTCAGCACTCTTCTCTTAGCAGTCCTTCACCTCCCATCTGCAGAGCCCCTCTGTCCAAAGTAGGTCCTAGCCACGCACCCGGGACTAGGAATCTGGACACCTCCCCTGGGCTCACCAAGCCATAACACATCTTGTCCTAATATCCTCCCTCTCCTCCAAAGCAATTAATTCTGTGGGCATAGGTATGGCTCTGTGGTACAGAGCTTGCCCGGCATGTGCAAGGACCTGTGTTTAATCTTCAACAACAACAAAAGTAGTACAAAAGTAAATTTAAAAAATATATGGCCAATTAATATTCAGGCAGGAGTACAATTAACATAGCAGTCCACACACGCCATAAACATAAAGACAAGGTCATTCCTGGTGAACAAGAGGACACGCCAGCTGTGGGGCACTGCCAGGTCCCTATCAGGTCAGGCATCAAGCAGGAGAGCCCATCACCTGGGGCCCTCGGGCCTGGCGGACAGCAGAGCCCTCTCTGTCAGCACGCGAGCCAGGTCGCCCAGCATCATGCTGGCAGCTGAGCCTTCAGGTCCAACTGTGGGGACGGCACCTTGTGATGAGTAAGTGGGTTTCGGTGCGGCTTGGCGTGTGGTCTCTAGAAGGTTCTCCATCCCTGCGGATCCCACTGAGAGCTCACTGTTGTTCACATGCTGCCAATCAGAGCACATCTGAGATCCCAGGAACTGCACTGCACAGGACACGCTCAATACAGGTCAGATTCATACAGCACTGCTATGAGGGGCCCCTCATACATCCCAAATTCTTACACAAAGAAAATACTACTCGCCTTGGCCACTGGGCTACCTCTCCAAGCCCCTCATCTCCTTTACAAGAGATTGTGTACATTTTCACATTTGAAAAATAGCCCATTATTGTCTTTTTGATCACTTTACAATAAGTGCTTTATGGAGTTTATGAAACATACTGAAAATATTCATTGCTAAGTACATTGCTAGATTATATATTAAGACATATTTCATTCTCCCATGAGTGGTGAGAATTCACACAAATATCCAACTAAAAGGACTAAAAGTAAAATAATATACATGGGAGTTTATAAAAATTACTTCAGACTTACAAATCATTGGTCAGAAACATGACTTGACAGAAGCAATAAAAGCCTGCAGGGATGGTTTGTTCTTTGTTTTATAGAACAAAAGTTCTACTGAGAACTGTATAAACATAACCACAGCAGAAAGAAAGAAAGAAAGAAAGAAAGAAAGAAAGAAAGAAAGAAAGAAAGAAAGAAAGAAAGAAAGAAAGAAAGAAAGAAAGGAAAGAAAGAAAGAAAGAAAGAAAGAAAGAAAGAAAGAAAGAAAGAAAGAAAGAAAGAAAGAAAGAAAGAAAGAAAGAAAGAAATTCTCTTTCATTCTGACATCTTGGGGTCCTCTAACCCATAATAGTTCTAAAATGATGTCACTGTCTCAGTTCATCCAAAAGCAATGAAACAACACATATCATTTCATCAAAAGCAATGCTCATCTTTAAAAAGTCAAAAAACAAATAAAAAATAAGAGTCACAGATCCTCTGTAGGGATCCACCCTACAGATGCCTAAGCAGGCCCGCGAACACTGAGACTGTGAGCAGAGCTCTGGCTCTTAGGCCCTCCTGCCCAGCAGCTCACAGGGAAGTGAAAACCACAGACAGAGCCATACATGTGGAGGTCAGGGACTGGCTGCTTGCTACCCCAACAGGCCTGCATCAAACTGCAAGTGGCTCTTGCAGAAGCAGGTAATTCCCTGGCGTAAGCTTCGTGAACTGTTTCCTGGGTGGCAGCAGGACCCTAGGGACCTAGAGTGACATGGAGACACTCCTGATTCTGTCTCCTGTGACAACTGTCTGAGCAGAGACCCCATCCCCTCATGCACTGACACTTGGAGGAGCTTCTTCTGAGAGGGCGAGAGGGCAAGGGGCTCCTCCAGTGCACAGGCTGGAACTGCTGGGCTTCCTCCTCCAGCCCGGGAAGCCCCTCCTCCCCGTTCCCCACTCCTTTACTGATGCCTTCTGCATAGGTGATAGCCCTAGGGTGCACATAGTAGGTCTCCCTAAGTGCACTGCAATGCGTAAGGCAGCGCTCTGAGCCATGTGGATGCAGGGACTGACACCATATCAAGCCGCAGGCTCCATTACTGTTCCTACAGTTTACAGGTGAGGCACAGTCAACTTAAGCAAACTGCCCAACATCACACAGCCAATCAACAGCAAAAGTATGACTCAAAGTAGAGGCTACCCCCCTCCCTAGCTCCCCACTTTGCTTCCTGGCAGCCGGGATGTGAGTAGCTCTCCTCCACGAGAGCCCTCTAGGCAAACATGGGAGCCAAAAGCCGGGCGTGGTGGCGCATGCCTGTAATCCCAGCACTCAGGAGGCTGAGGCAGGAGGATTGTTGTGAGTTCGAGACCAGCCTGAGCTACAAAAGTGAGCTTAAAGCCAGCCTGAACTGCATAGCGAGACCCTGTCTCAAAAAGACAAAAAAAAAAAAAAAAAAAAACATGGGAGCCAAAGTAAAGCTCCCTTCAAGTTGCTGGTGTCGGGCCTCGTGTCCCTGCAGGGGAGAAGTACATGCGTTCATTTGACAAATATGTTTTGAAATTTTTAAAAAAAAGAGCCCACTGAAGGTTTGAGGACTGTAGGCCAAGGTTATGGCTGAGAAGAGACCAGGCTCTCAGGCCTCTGGGTGGGAACCAAGATGCACGAAATCAGAAAGTATCAGCTTTCTGGCCAGGGCACCAAGGCCAGGAGTATGGTGGGTGCGCTCTTCCTAGGCGGGGCAGGGAGCCCTGCAGGGCCCTCAGGCCCTCTCAGCTGCCATCAACAAGGTCTGCACCAGGTCCCCACAGGTGGGCTCTCCCCCTGAGCACCCCAGCACAGACTCAATGTTTCCAGCCACCAGCAGAGACAATCAAGGCCAGGCGAATGGAGCTGCCCCAAGAGAGAACCCAGTTATCTAGTGAATTGAGGACAAGGAAATAACCGATCTAAATAACTGGACCCAGAAGGGTACCTGTTAACTCCCTGGGTATGCTGATACACAAGACAAGTAGCTGTCAAGCTCCTCCTCTGACTGTCGTTATATAAATAGCAGAAGAGCCATCTTAGGAACGTTCAGACAACCAGCCGTCCATAAGTGAGGCTCGGACAGTGGCCAGTCGCATGGCTCTGGCTAAAACTACAACTAACTGGTTATCAAGAGCCAAATGCTTCTAAAGTAAGTCTCCTGAGGATATAAGCAGTAAGTGTTGAAACGGACTATTACAGAGATGTGCAGCCACAGGAACTTTTAAGGGACTTTGTGCTTTACATAATAAGGGATTTTCTGACTATACTATTCACTCACCAGTCTGTATATCCCTCGATATTTTACAGTTCAATTTTCATGGACTCATTGTTTTGTGGGTTTTCAAGAAATACTAATTATTGCAGACTTTTTGCCATAACATAGGATTTTGTAGTAACATATAGTATATGTGTGTTGTTAAGGTTACATAGGTTTACAAGTTAAGAAAATGGTTAAGAACATTACAAATAGTTTTGAAAGTGTGGAAAAGGTTTATGAAAGTGTGGGAAGGGTCTATAAAACCTTAAAATATACATAAATATGAAAATACATACAACATCATTACTTCACTGATTTTCACTTATCACACGCTGTCTGGAAAGTGACCTCCATGGGAGGGACTACTGTAGTTCTTTAGGTAAAAATGCAGCTGCTCATCTCTCTGCCTTATTATGGGATATTCAAGAAGATAAAGTGCCTGGCGGGGGCGGGTATGGCACACCGAAGCACAGCCCTCTGCTTTATAATAAATATGACACTTCGAGACACTCCCTAATCCAGATGGTTCTCCAGAGGTTAGGGTTAGGGCCTAGGCTTGCGCAGGAAAAATGTCCCAAATTCTCACAAAACAACAAGCTCTCCTACTATAGTCCTAGGCTGGGAAAAATCAAATTCCTGTCTTAAGACAGTGATGGTCTCAAGACCGGCAAATGAGGAGCTCTGTGTGCAAAGGCTTCCAGCACCCCATGAGGCACAAAGCTCTGCTTGTCCCGGGGAAGCCTTCTCAGGTGAAACGCTGCCACCCACAACTCCCCAGCATGTGGACGCCCAAGGCGCGTTCCGCTCTACCCTGCTTGGCAGCATCTTTCTCGCCGCTTCTCCTTGCCACCTCGACCATCCACTTCCAACAGGAAAACCTGAGTCCATCCGACAATCATCCGCAGCTGGCTACCCTCAAACCTTACATACAGGGTGGAGACACATGGGCTACAGGTGAAAAGTGTGGGGTTAAAGGTGCCTGAATTCTTACAGGGCAATCCTTCCTTAGAGAATGCAACATGGTGGCACACACCTGTAATCCCAGCCCTGGGAGGCCGAGGCAGGAGGACGGCCTTATAACCATTGCACCATTTTATTCTGCAGCTGCAGCTTGTCCAGATCCAGTTCACCCAGGTACTTTACTGCCTGTCAGTCTGTCACCGTAACCAAACTCACTGGCCTGAAGCCAAGCATGCCACTGTCTAGGCAGCTGAGGAAAGGGCCAACAAGTATCTGAGTTTACCTGAATTACTCAGGGAATAAAATGAAGCCCAGGGAGGTGATTTCCAGTTTGGCAACATTATCACCATGTGTGAGGTGTGAAAGCAGCTTTGCCATTTTCTTGCAGAAAAGTGTCCCAGGAAAGCTGCTACCCCTGGCACAGGGCAATAACCTTGAGTCCAACATGGAATTACAGTTACAGAGCACTTGCCGGCATCATCTGATTCTGAGTTTCAAGGCACGCTACGCTGTCCTCCCGGACCGCCAAAGGCACCAAAGCTCAGAAAGTGAGAGGAGATGAACGCCACAGTGGCACAGCAGCAGGCGCCGAAGCCCAGTGCAAGCCCCTGCCAGGCTTCCTTGCCGCCGCCGCTCTCTGTACTTACAACTGAAGAGCTGGACTTCTGGGACATTTCAGAAGCCGTGGTCCACAGGCCCCTAGAGGACAGGATGATATCTGTTTGTCCCTTCTCACACAGCAGCTTGAGTTCCAGGCAAGTCTGCAGCGTGGTCCACACAGCACTGCACACTAAGGTCAGCACTTGTGGTCCAAAGAGGCTCCTGGCCCTCATACTGTGGCGTCCCTGCCTGACCCTGCTGTCTCATCTTGCTGCACTTTCCTTTTGAAAAGAAATCCCTGCCACCAGGGACAGAAAACAGCTGTGGCCAAATACCAAGGCCAGTGAGGAGCTGGGAGATGCTCAGGAAGGAGCTCCCCGGACAGGGCGGGTTTACAGTCTGTGCTTCCTACCTTGCGCTTTTCTAAACATAAGGTTACTTTCACCCAGAAGAGGCGGGCAGGGAGAACACACACTCTTAACTGTGTGTGTTCTTCCCTCTCGCACAAAAGCAAACAACAGCCACACAGCGCATAAGAACATGAACTGTGAGTCTTTTTCAACAAAACTATACCTCCCTTTGCAGAGTAACAGACGTTCTCCTCACTCAAACACTCATAAGGAAAATCATTTTCCCAAGAAACATGACTCTTACGCTAACACTTCAGAGGTAGCTAATTATATCATCCTGATTTTCATGAAACATCTCCATACTCTCAATCTCAACAGTTCATTAACAAAAATGTAAATGAACTAAGGTAGCTCCATGTTTAAAGAAATCTGTCATGAATCTTTCCTACAGTCTTTTTAAACGTGGATAACTATTCTAAGCTTTTTTTTTTTTTTTTTTTTTTTTTTTTTTTTAAACACAGACTGTAAGTAGACTTCACAGCGCTGGCTTCACAGAGCCACACCATCTTATTACATTGAAAGACACAATTCCACACTCCTGTGCACCCTGGACATGGGCAGTGGTCTCTGTGTACAGCCTGCTGGCCACCCTCAAATCCGGCTCCTGTCCTTGTCCACATCAGCACAGGTACCACCTACTGGCCTCTGACCCATCCCTGTTCCCCAGGGTCTCTCCACCTGTCACTTAAGCAGATTTTGCTCTGAAGGGTAATGGTTACCTATAACAGATAAACTTTACAGCAATCGCTGCTGGACCCACCCACACCTCTGGGGGCTGGAATGCCACCTATTGCAGCCTTTTCTGTCCAAAAAGAACAAACATCCCACAGGTAGGACCACTGATAGCCAGGAGGGAAAGACAATCTTGCCCAGTGACCAGAACAGATTCCTGCACTACTCTAATTGGTGTGAGGGTCCAAGTCAACTAAACTAAGCCAGGTTTGGTCCAGGTTCAGGAAGCTGCAGGCCCAAGGTCACAAAGAGCCAGACAGGGCGCGCTGCCCTCCTGGGACACTGCAGTGTCAGGAGCTGCTGTGGACTGGGGTGGGAGGCACAGGAGCGCTGATCCAAAAGGACTCCATCACATGTCTACAGGGAAAGCCGGAAACAGATGGGAAGATCTTCGGCCGGGCTATGGGGCTGGGTCAGATGCAAAGTCTGAGTCTTAGGATAATATGAACCTGGACACACGCCCTCCTGGCCCAGAACAGGACTTGCTCAGCACAAGGGAGCAGCCGAAGTTCCATTTGTGTTTCAATGACCAGCTGCAGACAACAAAGCCCGGCCACTCGGGTCTGCGCATCCAAGCCTCGGCCCCCTGGAGGCTCGGCACCCCAGCCCTGAAGAGTCCGGATGCGCGGCGCCGCTTCCGCACACCCCAGGAAGAAAAGCCCGGAGGGACCCGGGTGGGACAGGAGGGAGCTGCGGGACCCGGACCGGGACCTCGCGGCCGGCCGGGGGAGGGCGCGGCGCCCCGCCCTAGCGCCCCGCGGGTCCTGCGGGGCTCGCAGGCCAGACGTGGCCGCCCCCGCGGTGATCTGGGCCTGAGACACCGGAACGACGCCCCCACCCGCCCCACCCGCACCACCCGGCCGCTCACCTCGGCCCGCGCCCGCGCCCGCGCCCGCGCCCGCGCCCGCGCCCGCGCCCGCGCCCGCGCCCGCCGCCGTGGAGTTCCCGCAGCCCATCGCCCGCGCCGACCACTACACTCCGAGTTCCCCGTGGTCGGGGCCGGGCTGAGCCGGGAGAGGCGGTGCCGCTCGAGCGGGCACGGCGGGGGGCGGGGGGCGCGGGCCGGGCGGGGCAGGAGCCGCCCCTACCGCCGACGCCGAGAGCGCGGAAACCGCTGGGCGCCCGCACCCGCGCCCGCCCGGGGCACCCGCCGTCGGAGCTGCCCGTCGCCTCGGCAACCGCTGCGCCCGCCAATCCGCAGCCTCCTGCGAGCCCCGCGGCCTCCCATTGGTAGGGAGGGGGTGGGAGGTGGGTCCTGTGCGGGGTTGCCCACCTGCCGGGCAGTGACCAGCTAACCACTGCGGGGACTCTGGGGTGCCGGACGAGGAGGATGGGCTGTGCCTAGCCGCGTGGACACTGTAAAAGCCAGTGGCCTGCTCCAGGGGAAGCTAAAGCAGTTTCCTCCAAACACACTGGGAGGACCTGAATTCTTCCCCGGTCTGTCCCGCTCCCCACTTGGGCAGATTTAAAATAAATGCCGCGAAGTGGACTCACTGGGTTCGAGTCTACGTTCGGATTGAGTTATAGAACTGTGAATGGACACTGTGCAAATGTCGTTGAAGTCGGACTGGGTTCCAGCCTGTGCCCTGCACCCAGGGCCTGTAAGGAGGCAGTAACTGAGGTGCCTTGCACGCCTGCCTCCAGCGCATCCCCTGATAGCCACCCAGGCCAGCTCTGATGATTATCTTTCTTAACTAGGTTAGGAGTGAAAACCAAGCCTGGGGTGAGGACTCTCTGGTGTTAAAACTAAAGTGACCTCCTGGTTCCCAGCAGAGACTCAGTAGGGGGAATTCAAATTAGGAATTAAAACTCCATTTTAAATCCACTAATATTTATAGAGAGCCCAACGTGTGCCAAGTTCTTGGTTGAGTTCCGGAGAGGAACATGTGGGAGACAGAACTGTCTGGCAGCCGATTATAAACAAATTAGCTGCTGTATTGCAAGGGTGCCAGCAGAATACAGGGTACAGTGAGAGCCTGGCTCGAAGATACCCAAATCCAAACAGTTGGGTTAGAGAAAAATCTCATCTGGAGCCAGGGTCCTGGCTCACCTTCGAATGTGACCTTCAAGATGATGGTGTGCACTTGGTCATTTTATCAATCAGACTATAAGACATACACCATCCTCCACATCAACATGGTCCTGTCCTGAGGGGACACCAACTCTCAGAAAATTAAGGGTATTCTTTTCCATTCATTTCTAGAAGTTTCGCTTCTCTGCCTTGGCCTCTACTGTGGTCACCCCAATTCAAATTCAGAACTGGGTGGTGGAGCCACAGGAAACACTTTTGCTTATTTCTGGGCCTTCTGATACTGCTCGCCAGCCACAGGGCACTTGAAGAAAGAGGAAAGCACACCCCGACATCCAGAAGTGGACCTGACCATCCAAGCCAGACTTCTGCTTTTTCCTCCTATTAAATGTGGGTGCACAGAGCACCGATTTCCACAAAACCATTCCCTAGCTAGGTGAGCACACAAAAGCAAGGCCACTCAGTGGTCGTGTCTAAGTTGTGACCAAAAACAAAGTCAATCTGCAGACCACAAAACTACCAACATCCCTTCCCTGGAAAAACAAATAGCTGATACTGTTTTTCCAAATTGTTTATATGTATGTTTGTGTTTACCAATTCTAGTTTTCCTGCCTTATAAATGAGAGTTATTAAGAACAGCTAGGAAATTGTCCCTCATAATATCCAAACCAGAGTAAAAGTCCTGCTTCCTTAATCTCAACCTGTCATAGTTACTCTTCTCTCATTGCTGGGACAAATACCCAACACCCAAAATGAAGAAAGGAAAGGTTTATTTAGCTCACAGTTATTGGAAGTTTCAGTCCATATTCAGCTGGCTTCATATTCAGGCAGAACAGCACATGGCAGAGAGCAGCAGTTCACAGTGGCCAAACAACAACAACAAAGACCAATGGCTAAAGAAAGTCTGTCTCTGTCTCTTATATCACATGCGGCTCTCTGCCCCAGATTGGGGGAAGTACTCATACACATAATCCCAGCAGTACTAAGACTCATAATGCCAGCCTTGGATCACATATAATCCCAGTGGATCATGAGTTAATCACAAACTCTAGAAGTCCCCACCCCATAACTACATGAGGCTTTGGGGGGACAACTAGAAACCATAACATTCCTCCCCTGGATCCCCAAAGTCTCATTCACATCCTTTTGTGCAAAAGACATTTTAGTCCATCTCTAAGAATTGTTGAAGTCCCAATAGTTTCAGCATGCCTGAAAAGTCAAGTCCCAAGTCTCCTCCAAGATCCAAGGCAAAGTCTTTAACTATGAGCCTCTGTACAAATGAAGTTAAACACATCCAACATTCAAAGGCACAAGATAAATAATCCAGTAGGGCAAACATTAAGTCCCATAGTTCCAACTGCAGCATCCAAAGCAGTCTGCACTGAGTTGTGAGCTCCAAGGCCTACATGGCTCCGCCCCTATGGCACTTCTGGTGGTTGTAGCTCCCATGGCTTCTTTCCCAAGCCTGCTTTGCTCCTTCCTTGCAGTTTCACTTAGATGATCCATGTTCCTGGCTTTTCCAAACTTCTGGGATTTCCACTGACTAGGCTTCTCTCTCACAGCTTCACACACTGCCCTCTCAGAAGCACACTGCCTGGCATCCCAGGCCTTCTTCTGAGATTGAGGTGGAAGCCTTCTTAACCTGAGAACTCTTGCATTCTGCATGCACCTAAAACCATTACCACATGGATGATGCCAAGGTCTGCTGCCAGCTGGAACAGCCTTTCTCTTGGCTATAGGGGTTGAGTGCCGGGGTGGCTGAGCACTCTGACCCTGATTCCCAGGAACAAATTCTCCAAGCCGGTGCCATTCTGGAATGTGGTGTTGCAGCTGCCGCCATTCTGGAACATGGGGCTCTGCAGCTTTCTTCTCAAGGCAAAGTCTCTGACCTTTGCAGTTCTGAGGTTGCAAAGGGTGGAGACCTGCCTCCTCCTGTGATGCCCTCAAGCCATCCTTTCATTCTCTTGTTCCTTTGCCATAATGGAGATCCTCTCAGCTCCACCTTTGCAGTCCACAGCTTTCTTGATGCTTTGTTTGTGGTTAAACTCGCAACATTTTGGACTATCCTTTTGTGCTCCTTGCTTTTTTATTCTCAACATAAATCTGGCTAAAATCCCCCCAATAACAGCCATGTGACCACCCCAATATTTGGCTGCTTTGATATATTTTTTGAAACATTAATCAGTCCACCATGCTTAAACTCAATCTCAGGCAAAGTCTCTGGACATGAGCAAAATTCAGATAGTCTTTTGACCAGACCATGGCACAAATCATCTGGAGTCCAGCAACCAATGCGGTCCTTCTTCCCAGCAGAAACCTCCCCAGCCTTGTCTTTACAGGCCGGCTTTCTATCAGCCTTCTGGTCTGCTGAGCTCTGACCAGAAACTCTAAAACAGAACAGCTGGAGCTGTTCCAGCACTTCACTTGTAGGCGACATCTCTGAGCCTTTCCTATCTCTTCCCATAAGCCATTCCCAAAAGCTTGTAATCCACATGGTCAGATTTAGTCACAGCAACCACCCCACTCCTACGGTACCAAATTCTGTCTTAGTTACTCTTCTCTCGTTGCTGGGACAATTACCCAACACCCAAAATAAAGGAAGGAAAGGTTTATCTAGCTCACAGTTACTGGAAGTTTCAGTCCATATTCAGCTGGCTTCATATTCAGGCAGAACAGCACATGGCAGAGAGCAGCAGTTCACAGTGGCCAAACAACAACAACAAAGACCAATGGCTAAAGAAAGTCTGTCTCTGTCTCTCATGTCACAGGCAGACTCTCTGCCCCAGGCTGGAGGAAGTACTCACACCCATAATTCCAGCAGTACTAAGACCTACAATACCAACCTTGGATCACACATAATCCCAGTGGATCATGAGTTAATCACAAACTCTAGAAGTCCCCACCCCATAACTACTTGAGGCTTTGGTGGGACAACTAGAAACCATAACAAAACCAAAATCACCTAATAAAAACCTGAACTATGGCATTTCTTTCTTGACATACTCTTACCATGATAATGTATGGATTGAATTGTTTTTGTCACAAGCCATGATAAGCCCACCCAGTGCAACTCAGATGTGCTCCTGGTCATCCTTGGCTGGAGGTCACCAGCCTTGCTGCTGTCCAGTGTTCTACCTTCTGAGGCCATCACTGCCTGTGTAATCCACACACTCTCAGCCAGTGCTGTTCAGCGTCCTTCTCCGTGCCAGCCAGTCCTCTGCCTGCTTGAGTGCAGCCAGCCACAAACAGGAAAACCCCACTGGGAGAGGACAACTCAGAACCAAGTGAAAGGAGATAATCCCAGATATAATAAGGTGATGGAAAAAAAAAGTTGCCAGAGTAGGAGCAAAGAGGGACACAGAAGTGTCACACTGTTTACAGTAGGCTGGACCAGGAAGGGAGTTCTGCTGAGGCCCAGTAGATGAGAGGAAACCAGACGTGACAGTTTAAGGGATGAGATTCCAGGCAAAGAGGACAGCACATGCAAGTGTGTTGCATAAGAGCATGCTAAAGGTGTTTCCAGAACAGGACCAGGCCTGGGATGCCAGGCTAGAGCAAGGACAGGGATAGGACAGATCCGTGCGACCATGCGCAGGCTCCATAAGGATTGAGACACATGCACAAGGTAACCGAGGGCGTCTGAGCAGGCAGCGTGTGACATTTCTAACCAAGCAAGCGTCTCGCTGAGGGCAAGAAAGCAAACCTGGTGTCTCCTTTTCCTTTTTTGGGGATTTATTTTATGTGATAGACAAAAGTTCGTGACATTTGCATATTTCTGAAAACAGTCAAGTGAGACTCACCACTGCGCACCGACTTCCTGCCTGGTGGATGTCAGCAGCTCCATCCGCAGCCGATGGGGTGAGCGGTTGCAGTGTGCCTCATAAGGAAGGGGAAGGAAAGCAGGCTGCCCTGGATTTTCTCCAGATAGGATGTTCCCCACAAGGAGTGTGCAGCTCCCCTTGGTTTGCACTTTCCTCTTTTCCCCCCATGAGCAGTCTACACGATGCCAGCTGTCCAGCTCATCACTCCACACAAAGCTCTGCCAGGCTCAAGGGGCTTTTACCCACACTGCACCCCACCAAGGCCAGAGGGCACCCACACCCCACTGAGGCCATGGGGCATCCACATACTTCCACATACTTCAGAGAGAGCAGGAGAGATGCCCCACATAACTTCTTTTACAGCTACTACATATCTTTTTATTAGTCCTATTACATTATTATTCATTATTGTTCATCTCTTACTATGCCTAATTTACAAGTTACACTTTGTTAGAGGGGTGTATTTAGAGGAAAAACAGAGTAAGAGAGAGCACATGGCCTCGGGCACCCCTGGGGATCTTGGGATACAAGTGTGCACACAAAGAAGGACTACTGTTGTTGATGTCTAGTAATGTATTAGCCCTCCAGTGTGTGTATGTGTGTGTGTGTGTGTGTGTGTGTGTGCATGCGTGCGTGCGTGCGTGCGCATGCACTGATGTGACAGGCCCAGCCATGGCTTGTCTGGCGCGGGGTGCACTGCAAAGCTGCTGAGTAAGATGAATTTTTTTTAGAAGAGGGCCCCTTTGTTTGAAGAAGGTTCTGTGGATTAAATCTTGAACCCAGAAATTTTATACTACATTAAGCTACATTCCCTAACCCCTTTTTGGTTTAATTCTGAGGCAAATTTTTTTTTAATTTTGGTCTTGCTAAGCTGCTAAGTTATCCAGGCTGTGCTCCAACTTGTGATCCTCCTGTCTCAGCCTCCCAAAGTGCTGGGTTGCGGGTGGGCACCTCTCCCTGCAGCTCCTAGATCAGTGCTTTGGAGGTTTCTTGGGGCTGTATTTCAATCACATATGGACATCCTGGAGATGCCCGGATGTCTACGCTCAAGATCTGAGAATCATCAATCAGTCTCTACTGGGTGAAAGCCAAGAGCAGGAAATAATGGGCCTGAAGGTTTTGTTTACTTTTTCAGGACTTTTGTGTTTTCCATTGATCCATAAAAACATAAAAATCATGTATATGTTTGGGGCACCATGTGATATTTTGATACATGCATGTACTGTACAATATTTAAGTAGGGAAAATCTTACCTGTCTCCTTAACATTCATCATTTCTTGATGGTGAAAACATTCAAAACCCTTTCTCCTAGTTTTGGTTTACATTTTTTACTTATTATTTTTAAAGATTTTAAACATGGTTTAAATAATTTTTGATGGTTTAAAAACATGCAGACAAACTCTGCCAATATTATATATCCACTGACAATTCAGTATTGTATTTGGGTATAACTCCTAACCAAATGTACCCCTTTCACTTGAATTTCATTTTAAGCAGTAGAATTTTATTTTATTTTATTTTTTGTATTTTAGAGAAGGGTCTACAGGGTGTTCAGGGTCTCACTACTATATCAGACTCCTAGTGATCTGCCTGTTTACAGCCTCCCAAGTGCTGGGATTACAGGTGTGCATCACCATGCCCATTCTCAGTTGCCATCTCAGTGCACCCCAGGGGCGAGGCTGGCACAGCAGGCCCCAAGGGATCAAACTCCCAGCCCCTGCGCCTGCTTGCAGGTACTTTAATCTGCTGAGCTATTTGGCTGGCCCAAGATGTAGTACTTTAAATAATAAAATACTATCCGCTTAAGGAAAACCAGAGTGATAGTTACAGCAGATATGTATAAAGTCTTTATTACAACAGACTGACATTTTACAATTTTTTAAAATCTTTTATGTATGTATTTATTTATTTGGTACAAGGTCTTGCTACATGGCTGGGACTCATAGTGATCCTCCAGTTTTAGCCTCACCAGTGCTGGGATTACAGGTGTGCACCACCATGCCCGGATCTGGTGCATGTGCGGTGTGCAGCACTGGGGATCAAACCCAGGTCCTTGTGCTTGCCAGGTAGGTGCTTAAACCATAGAGCTATTTCCCCAGCTCCAGACTGACATTTTTTTTTTTTTTTTTTTTTTTGTCTTTTTGAGACAGGGTCTCACTGTGCAGTTCAGGCTGGCCTTAAGCTCACTTTGTAGCTCAGGCTGGTCTCGAACTCACAACAATCCTCCTGCCTCAGCCTCCCTAGTGCTGGGATTACAGGTCTGCGCCACCACGCCCGGCTCTGACATTTTTTAAGTTTAATTTTAATTTTTAAAAATTTTCTTACTGCTTATTTCCAGTACATAACCACTCATTGTGTAGCATAAGTACAATTTCTTAAAATGAGACTAGATGTTTGTCTCTCTAAACAGGAAGTAAAAGGCAGCTTGGTACTAAAATTCTGAAATGCACGCTCCTAAAAAGTCCTTTCCTTCAACAGAAATTCCTCTCCCCGGATTTTAATTTTATGGGCTACTTTACATGAAATCAAATGAACTCATCTTGCATGATTACTTTGCATTTGTATTTAAAAGCCAAACCCACATATTCTTCATGGAAAGGAGATGTTTTCCTTAACGACAACACCCTCACCATCCAAGTTTCTAGCAATGCATGGAAATCAGTCAAAACCTTTGTGCTAGAATCTCCGAAACGTGGCCAACATGTCAATGCTGTGCCTACGTTGCTAACTGGCTTATCAAACAGCTTTGTTGCCATGACTAAGTAAATAATACCACCACTGCCCAGGAGAGAATTGCTTGGAAAACAGAGAGGAAGCCAGAAGGTAAAAAGGCAGCAATTAACCAGTTGCTAAAGCAGAGGGAATTTGGCCTCTTGTGCGAGGGGGCCAGACACCAGCGGATTTCTAAGGGGGCTGATTGCTGAATTCAGATCAGTAGTTGAGGAAATCTCCCCAAATGCAGAGTTAATGGAGACATCATTTTCTGGTTTTTAACGCTAAACACAAGGCGACATAAGATGTAAAATGTGTCCTGGACATGTACCAACCACCCTCAGTTAAGGTAATCTATATGTAGCAAGTGTGAACTAATAAAAACTAAATTAAAATACAATAGTAATAGTGAAAGTAGAGAGAGGGGATCTAGAGTTCGAGGGGGAGGAGAGTAGGGAGGAGAAGAGGAATGTAAGGAACTGAGACATGTTCAGTACACATGACCACTCCTCAAGGTGAATAAAAACATCATGAACTAATAAAAATAAAGACATGCCAGCAGTCTGTTTTATTTATTTATTTATTTTTTTTTTTTTTTTGTCTTTTTGAGACAGGATCTCATTGTGCAGTTCAGGCTGGCCTTAAGCTCACTTTGTAGCTCAGGCTGGTCTCGAACTCACAGTAATCCCCCTGCCTCAGCCTCCCGAGTGCTAAGATTACAGGCATGCGCCACCGCACCCGGCTAGCAGTCTGTTTTAAAGACATGGATTGCTCTGCTACAGTGTTTCCCAGCTGGAAGACTTCAGTTGATGCCTGAGCCCAAGCACTCCCTTCGCGAATGCTGCCTGTGGACACAATCTTCAGCCCTCCCAGACCCAGGACCCTCCTGAGGTCTGTCGCTTCCCAGCAGCAGTCCGCACTGGTGCCCCTGCCCCACTGAGGATCACACTGTTCCCTGCAGTGCTTCACTTGGTTCAGAAGAAATCCGCGTTCTGATGCCTTCCTGCTCATGGCCTCCTGAAGACACCACAGAGCGGGAAAGGAAGATTTCGGACTTTGGAGCCAGACAGCCTTGGGGCCAACCCCTGCCCTGCGGGGTACAGCAGGAGGAGCCCAAGCCCATGTGTGGACCTAATCTATACCACAGACAGACCCAGTCTTGAGAGCTGGACTGCTGCGGTCCAGACTCTAACCTCCCCACTCCCGGGCGAGCTACCTCATCATTGCGTGATGTCTGAGTTTCTTTGTAAAACAAAAGGAAAATAACAGTAACCGGCATCCTGAGGCTGTGATGAGATTTACATGGGTTAAGGAATACAGATCATTTTGTGTCTGTCATATGAGAAGAGCCACATGAGTCTGATTTGAGCAGTAGAAACAGGGCAGTGACATTACTGGCATTATTACCTAAGAGTTTCATATGGGAATTAAATAAAACCATAATTGCTTCACAGTGTCCAAACATTGGTATCTTTATAATGCATGGCTTCAGCAACTGTGAAGGCGGAAGGCAGGTGTCCACATCCGTGGACAGAGCTGTCTCTTGTGAGCCACCGTAGGATGCTGGATTCCACAGCAGGCACAGCGATGGAGGTGCAGAAGGCCCCTCCTGGGCACACCCTACCTCACAGGGAAGCCAACCTGCCCCAGACGTTTCAGGTCAATGACACACACTTGCAAAGAAAAACTGGGGACACTGAGGAGGAGTTGTGACAGGGACATGAAGAAGTCCGGGAAGCTTTCCTGAAGGAGGAGAGCTGAACCCTTAACACCCCTGGCCAGATGGAGAAAACAAGGAAACACCCTCAGGGAGGAAACAGCCCAGGCCCCGCTAGAGCCAAGCTCTGCTGCCCTGGGACATAGCAACCACACCACTCGTGTGGACCCAGACCTTGGCTTCCGGCTGGTGACCAAAACCTCTGCAGGATCTGAGCCAACATTGCCTTGCAGCCCTGTGGCTCCAGCCACTCTACAGAGCAGGCAGGTGTCCCTCCTCCTGCCTGGCCCCTTGGAACACAGCTGTCAGGGCCCATCAGATGTCCCTGCTGACAAGTGCTCTTCCTTGTACTGGGGAAGAACGACTCCCTCCTCTGGCCATGCCCGGGGCTCATCCCTTATCACTTTATATACTGTTTTATTATTTATCCAGAGCCCCAAACACTCACAAGGCTACTTTTAGTCAGTCTCAGCTCTTTTGTCTCTGATGGGTACTGGGAGTATGTTCACTGCGCCCTGGAGTCGGTACAAGCAGAACTTGTCTGAAGAAAGAGCAAATAACTAGATCAGAGTTTGTTCCAAGCAATTTTGTGCAGGGGTGGGGGGAAGCAATTTTGTTCCTTGTTTCCTGACGTCCTCTCTCCTTAGTCTCCCAAGCCCTTGCTTTTGAAACGTACAATCAATAAGAAAATGTAGCCATGGCATAGTACCCCCAGGACCTCACATCCCTGTGCGATGCACAGGCATGGCATTTTGGCATCTCTTGCCATCCAATTTGAGACTGTGACCTAGATTTCTCTGCACAATAAGTGGGAAGTAATGCCTACCTACTGGCCCTGAATGAAAGTCTTATCTCCCATAGCTTGCCGGGGAAGCTATGGAGGAGATCTTTTACAAGTACAAGAGACGAATTCCATCTCACCATTTAGGGGTCGGAAGCGACCTAGGCCTCGGCTGCTGATGGAGAGTTGTGCTGAGCATGTTGTTGGGCCGGCGCCAGGAATGAACAGCATCTCAGGGACAGCCCAGGGCAGCAGCAGTTAGAAAGCATTCGGGCAGTAGCTCCACATTACACCACTCCAGGGGGTGCCATCCGTGTTATGTCCTCTATATGTGGCACCTCTGGGGCATCTGGAGTATCATGAGATCATTTGTCCCCTTTGGAGCTGTGCAATATAGCAGCGAGGGCTGGTGGTCATAGACCAGTGGTTCTTAGCTTTCAACGAGCACCAGCATTAAATGGGCTTGTTGTTACAACACAAGCTTCTGGAGTTCAGCTTCAGGGACTCAGTCTGACCTGAGCCTAGAAATCTGCAGCCTGAATTAGCACAGGGCACTGTCCCTCACGGGTGATGCGATGCTGGCAGGCCTTCCCATGGCAAGGCCATCCTTCTGGGAACCAGAAGACGGTTCCTAGTGTGTGTTCCTCTCCCCTCTCCAATTTAACTTTACATTGTTATACATTTAAAATCAGCCAATCCTTTCCTCCCTGATTTTCTGTGTTTCTAGGGCTGCACTGCTGGGTGGTCCTCCATGCCCACACACAAACAATTGAGATGTGTACCTCCAACCTGTAGCACACAGGAAAAGACCCTTCACCCACTGTTTACACTCTGCCTACTGCTGTAGACAAGGCCCTGGGCTCTTACTGTGTTCATCTGCCATACCTCCACCCCATACAGACATCATTCTTACTGCTCTGCCTGCCATTCTCAGCTCCTCAGCTTAGGGAACATCTGCTGCCCCCTTTGCCCCTGTGTACTCCTCAGGAGGGTTTCTGGGGCATCTTCTGAGGCACGAGCTTCTGGATTTCTCCTTATACAGTGAAGCAAGAAAAACCCCTAGCATCACAGTACTACTAGGGCTGGCTACTTGCCGCTGCAGTCACCCCAGCAATCTCTTGGTAATGGTAGTAGACGGCTCTGGTGCTCCCCAGCCTCACATTTCTTGGAGCAAGAGCCCAGCTTGCCTTTGGGTAACACTCAGCATGGTTTCAGTGGCATTTTGAGCCATGCTAGCTCACCATACAGAGGGACTGAGGGAGGGGCATGCTCTGGCCCAAGCTGGATCCTTGGGTCTGGGTCATGAGCAGTGGCACTAGGATGGATATAGTTGAAGCCATATCATCCTGCAGCAGTGCTCAAGAGGACTTGTTCAAGGAACTTCCAGAGCTTTCCTAGTTTCTTTCTTCCAAAGCCCCCTCTAATTCTGTATGACTATGTCGTTTCCTTTCAGTATAAGTCCTTTTCTTCCTAAGTTAATCTAGCTGTAATCAAAGAAATGTAGCTGAGATAGTGATTAACTAATACAATAGTTGATGAGCGCTTCTTCAGAAGACAAACTAGACATACAAACAGTCCACCTCGCTGGTGCCGCTCTGGCCACATTTTTGTGCAGCTTGACTTCCAGTGGTAGCTTCCCGAATGGGACAGCCACCTGGCTGGTAAAAACCAAATGAGAATCCCTGAAAATGTTCTTTGAAAGTAATCAGATTTGGCCCTCCTCTGACCCTTATTCTGGTAGTCAGCTTTTATTCCACTTGGTCCTGTGTGTACGCAGTGTCTTAGTCACTTTGTTATTGCTGGACAAAGGTATCTACCACTTACAATTCAAAGGAAGAGGGGTTTACTTTGGCTCACAGTTTCATAAGTTTCAGGCCCTGGTTGTCAGGATCTAGAGCAGAAGCAGAATGGTGGAAGGGTGTAGCAGAGACAAAGCTGCCCACATCAAGTAGGGAGGCAGAGAGCAGAGCGGGGAGACAGGGAGATCAGCCCTTCATTGTACTCAGGGTTTGCAAGGAAACCGATTCTGTACAAGGCACATGATTTATAGGTATATTGCATAATATTTAACCAAAAAGCCAAATGCAGGAAAGTGTAAGAGATCTGTCTGTGCACTAGAGACACGAAGATTTTGGCTGAAGGCCTGGTTCCCTGGGTAATGTCTGGCACACGGCCAGCTGAAGACCTAAGGCCTTGAAATAGGGTCCACAGCAATGTCCACCACAAGTCCAGCTACAGAGCTGGACTAGAGCTCACCACCATGTCTCATGCAAATCTGTAGAAGGATCTGCACTGGGAAGGCCCAAATGTCAGTGGTGGCAGCCAGGGTGCAGGATCTGCGTCAGCAAGCTGAGGGATCTTCACTGGAATCAGGAAGCAATGCCCAAGGTAGGGACCAGAGCTCCCCCTAGAAGAACCACAACCGTTGTCAGCGACAGCAAGGACCCGCGCTCCTCCAGTGAGAGCAACCACGTCCATATCATGAAAGCCAGCATGACAAGCTTCTCCGGGAGAAGCAGCAGTGCACCATCTTCCCCTCCAGTCCTCCTACGCTGTTGGCAACAGCCCTGAGACAAGCCTTCCACACCCAGCACCACACTGACTCTGTTCGGCTGAGTGTTCCAAGTTGACTGTTAATCCATCATACCATGCAGGTCACACTCCACTGCCTGCCTCTTCTGTCCAGGGCCATTCCTAAGAGCATATCCAGCAGAAACTCACCTGTGGACGAGCCCACACATGAGCACGAGGCCCCGTGATCCAACCACCCTTCCAAAGCGAGCACATGAGAGTTTCATAGGACACCCAGATCAGACCCCGAAACATGTCTGCAAAAATGAAGTTCAGGGAGGGTTTTAGTTCTTTGTTCATCATATTTTAGAAAACATAATATGGTTATATAGTTTGATCTTCATGCCTTGAAAACTCGGTATGTCTGCTACATGTCACATGTCAGGTTGGGGAAGTAGACTCTTTCGCACGCTAAGGGATTCAACAGAGCCCATATTCTTAAACCCTTTCCCTATCTTGTTCGCAATCCTTCTTAAAGGAGAAAAATGAACTCTCATCTATAGTACTGTAATTAGTGTTCTTGGCAAGTCTTCATTTAACCAGTGTGGTGGTTGATACATTGTGTCAACTTGAGATGTCAGAAGCTTGGCTGGATCAGCGTGGTGAGCCCCGGCACTGGGGTGTGGGGGCCCCGCCCCGGTCCCACCCCACCCCCGCCCCGCCCCCGCCCCAGGGTGACTCGGCACTTGTAAGGCATATAAACGAGCCAAGGAAAGCTCGTGTGCACCACTTCCTTGGAGGAGTTTGATTGGTGCAGCTGTGGCACTTCTGTGGCACTCGGATCTTCGCAGCAGCCACCACCACTTCCTTGGAACTGCTGCCATCTCCCTTGGAATCAGCCAAGGACGGGCTGAAACCTCCACAAACTGTGAGCTAAATAAACCTTTCCTTTCTCAATTTTGGGTGTCAGGTATTTGTCCCAGCAATGAGGGAAAAGTAACTGAGACAGCCAGTCAAGATTCATCTTGTAGAAGAAGATACTTCAGACAGAGGTCTAACATCTAGACCATATGAAGAACTCAAAAGAAAAGAAAAGAAACCCTAAAGTAAAAGACCCACACAACAATGGGTGAGGGAAGAGAATAGACACTTCAGAGATACAGAGGTATAAATGGGCCACTGGAGGAATGGAAATTAAAACAACACTGAGATTCCACCTCACTCCAGAAAGAATGGCTGCCACCGAGAAACAGGCAATAACAAATGCTGGTGCCGTGGTGTGGGGAGCTTCTACGCTGCTAGTTTCTACCACTGTGCAAATCAGTGTGGCAATTACTCAAAAAGCTAAAGCTGGAAACTCCTCTTCTACTTATCTTCTCAAAGGAGTTAAAGACGTCATAGTGCAGGGATCTGTGTATCTAATGGATACATGCAAAGCTAAATCTCGGAAGTGGCATGTATGTCCATCAAAAGATGAATGGAAAAAGAAAGCATGGTGTCTGTACCCCATGGGGCACTATCTGCGAGAAAGATAAATTGGAGTCACTTGGAAAATGGGTGCATGCTGAGACCATAGTGTGAAGAGAAATCAGTCAGACACAGGAGCTTCAGTATTGTGTGGCTTCCCTTATGTGAGAAGCCTAAAGCATAAATAAAGGGAAAAGCAAAAGGAAGTAGGGAGATGGGTCCTTCTTAAAGCAGAAGGAACCAAGAGGTGGAGGAGGGGACAAAGGGATAGGAAGGGGCTGAGCGACAGGGACTGAGATGTGTCACCCACACATACACAAGCGGTGTGAGCAGCATGCCCTGCACACATGGACTCATTTTAAGAAGAAGCAGAAAGACATTTCACGGCTGGTGGACAAGTAGCAGCTGATGTAAGAAGCCCCGGAGCTGCTCCTGGGCAGGCAACTGACTCCCTATTGTCTCCTAGGAGACCAAAGCCTCCACCTAGCCTCCCTAGGAAGGGTTTTTCAAAACTGAAGTCTCTAACTTCAGGCAGGAAACAAATGATTAAGGCAACTCACCAGGAGCCAAGTCCAGAGGAAAGATGATTCTGACATAAGAGCACACGGAGCTTTTCAGGAAGATGGCTTAACTTGAGCTGCAGACTTTGCTGCTATCTATCTATCAACAGTCGGTACTTAATCCAGGCTCCACATGCAGACCTGTGTCACACTTGGACAGCCACATTCTGATGTTCTCAACCTTATTCTTGTAAGGCATTTATCTGTTATCTCCCATACTTCAACACTAGCAAAGAAGCCCCCCTCCGTGCATGCTTCATATGAGTATCTCCTAGAACTTTATTGTACCTTTCAAAAACCAGGTCTATAAGGTAGACATGGTGGTGCACACCTGTGATCCCAGTGCTCAGGAGGCTGAGGCAGGAGGATTGTCATGAGTTTGAGGCCAGGCTCATCTACATAAGCAAGTTCAAGGCAAGCATTGCACAATGCGATCCTGTCTCAAAATACAAGAATTAATTAATTTTATCCTGTGTTTAATTGTTTGCCCTATTTAGTGGGTTCCTTCTGTTCCCATTCGTGGAGTTCCGATCATTTTGGTCCCTCTGTAGAACATCTTCCAGTAGTCTGTGGAGGGATGGCTTTGTCATCATGAAATTCTTTAGTTGTTCTTTGTCATGGAAGTATTTCACTTCTCCATTAAACTTGAAAGAGAGTTTTGCAGGGTACAGTAGTCTGGGCTGGAATTTGTTTTCATCGAGGTATTGAAGTACTATGCTCCATGCTCTCCTTGCCTTCATGGTTTGTGAAGTGAAGTAGGCCGCAATTCTGATGGGTTTTCCTTTGAATGTGACCTGCTTCTTCTCTCTAGCAGCTTTCAGTATAGTATTTTTGTGCTGGATTTCTGGGATTTTGACTATTATATGTCTCGGTGTGTTTTTAATTGGGTTGAAGTTATTTGGCATTCTATATGCTCCAGTTACCTGAATGTCAGATTATTTCCTCATATTTGGGAAGTTTTCTGCTATTACTTCTGCCCATATTCTTTTTATATCATTTGTGTTGACTCCTTCCTTCTCATCAATCCCATTAGTCTCACATTGTTCATCTTTTCATCATCTTACAGGTGATGAATTATTTTTTCCTGCATCCTAGTGGTTTTTAAGAGATCCTTTCTTACCTTTTCACTAGCTTCAAGATCTGAAACTCTTCCTTCACTTTCACTCAGATGGTTTAGCAGGCTTGTGATTAAGATTTTAAGTTCCTCTATATCTCTTTGACTCTGCTTCATGCAATCTATCTCCTTGTATTACTCATTCAAGGCATCTGTCATTTTTCTAATCTCCTCTATTTATTTTTATCAATGTCTTCTTTAGAAGCAGTTATTAATTCTTTTACTGCTGAGTTTTTTTCAGATTGGGATTCCTCCATATGTTTGTTTATTTGATTCTTTACTTCAGATGCTATGAATTCAGAGATTTCCTTTTTTATTTCAGAAATTAATTCTGTCCTGAGTTCCTCTATACCTTTCTTCTGGTGTTTCTTTACTTCCGACGCTATTAATTCATACATTTCACCTGAGCTAGTGTCCTCTGCACTTGTTATGGGTGGGCTCGAGGCCTGAGATTGCATTTTGCTCCTTGTCTTTATAGTCATATAGCACTCACCTCTGACCTTTGGTGTAGAGCTCTGGTGCAGTTATAACCTTAGCACCTGCTGAAATTTCTATTAGAAATTCTATTTCTTAATAGAACCGGGGCAGTTCTATTAAGTTTGAGTTTATCCAGTTATGCCTGACCTAGGTCTAGTTGTTGTGTTCGGCTCCTTCCTGCTGCAGCCCTTGGAAATGAACCTGTTGTGTCCCTCTGGCACAACAGTGAACCTGTGGTGCCCCTGTTGTGCCTCTGGTCCAGGGGGCACAGGGGAGTGCAGAAATTCTCCCACATGCTAGCCAGGCCTGGGTTTGGTCTGGATATGAGAGTCCCAAGAGCATTGCAGAAGTTCTCCCTCACTAGATGGGCTTGGGACAGGCCTCGGAGGGGTGGAGGAGTCCCAAGGACACAGTAGAGGGCCTCACTCAAGAGGTGTGCCTGAGTTTTGGTCCAGAGAGGTCCCACAGGTGCAGGGAAGCCAGAAGCTCTCCCATACACTCTCAAGGCCTGGATTGGGCTGGATCTGGGGGGTCTCGATACAGGAAGTGAGGTCATTGGGGATGTGCCCTCAAAGGGGACATTGGGACCACAGCCCTTTCCTCTATTTTTATCTCTCATGACCCTTACGCCTTGATGAAATGAGCAGTTTTCCCTGCTGTACTTGTACTGCAGTGTCCTGCTTTAGTACAGACCCCAAAAGAATGAGTATTCTTTGAAAAGCATAAATTTCTGGGCCTTACCAGGTTACCATATCAAAATCAATTGAAGGGAAAACACGCACTCCTCCAGGAGAATAAAGATGGGCCATCTGTGTTACGTAAGAAGGTGCCCAAGGTGTAGTGGTCTGGGAAAGCAGCTTATAGAGATAACAATATTTTCTGTGGAAAATATATATATACACACACACACACACACACATGCATGAATATGATGTACTGTGTATGCTAGTTTTTGTAGGACACAACACATATTAACAGTGGACAGAACACATATTAACTAGCAAGTGCAAAGAGAAAAAGAGATTCACGTTTTACTCTTCATCTTTCTGCACTATTTAAATTATTTTTAACCAAAACCCCGTGATACTTTTATAATTGAAATTAATTAATCAACAGTGAAAACAAAGTCAAATGCTTCCCAAGAGATTCTGATCACCAGCCTGTTTCAAGGACCATTCCACCAGGAAAATGAGATAAAAGTCCATTAGTTTAATTTCTCAGTTAAAAAAAATCAAACTTTCTCTCAAGACACAAGTTCTCCCAATTACCCTGTAATGGCCAGGCCTCAAGCAGTGCTGACACTTGCTGGGACTTGTCTACACAAGTAATAAGAGAAGGGAGGGTGAGGAAAAAACTAAATAACTCACACCAAAATTTGGAACTGGAAACATTATAGCCCAGGAGTAAAAGCCATGTTAAAACTAATTTTACTAAAACATTAGACTAGAAAAACATTCCTACCCACCATCTACATTTCCAATATACAAAGTGCTTTCTCTCACCCCTTTCAATGAAAAGATCCATAAATCAAGTTAAATGTTTTTGGGTTTCCTCCTTTCCTGAAAAGTTCACCTTTTTTTTTTTTTTAATTTTTTTTTTGTCTTTTTCAGACAGGGTCTCACTATGCAGTTCAGGCTGGCCTTAAGCTCACTTTGTAGCTCAGGCTGGTCTCGAACTCACAACAATCCTCCAGCCTCAGCCTCCCGAGTGCTGGGATTACAGGCATGCGCCACCACGCCCGACGAAAAGTTCACCTTTTGATTGTCAAATTGCCAACATACTATTACTGCTAAGAAGCATAAATGTTTATTGTATTAATATCAAACTTAATGAAATGGGCTAAATGAGGGCCAAATAGAGCGATATTCTTTACTATTCTTCAATAGTAATGTTCCTCCGCCAATATCTAAAGAAATGAGTATCTTCTGTTCTTCAGATTATGTTTGAGGCACCAGCTTTTACAGATTTTTGTCGTCCTTCATCTTCTAGGCTGGACTCTTTTTTTTTTTTTTTTTTTTTTTTTGCTGAACCAGGGATTGGACTCAGGCCCTTGCACTTGACAGGGAAGTATTTATTCCACTGAGCCATCTCCCCAGCCACTTAGGCTGGAATCTTGACCCAGTACTTTTTAGAAATCAAAGCATCTTTATCAGTATTGAGGAAATCTGGATAAATCAAGATACAAATTATTTCAGGCAGGAATTTAGAGAGGTACATTCTCAGACAAGGTTACCATTAGAACAATAGGTAGTGTAAAATCCACATTCAACGTCTGGAATTCAGGCGAGGTATGGTGACCATATCTAGAAATTGTGTTGGCTTGAGTCTAGAACTTATGAAGAACCACTCAGACTGCTTCAAAACTCTTGCCATCTAAGGACACTTGAGGATGTGACCCCACTCTCCAGCACAGGGCACAGTGGCATACAGTTATGTAACCAAGACTTAGCACAGGTAAACACTCATGTGTTGGTTATGACAGTATGTAAGAATGTAAATGTATGATAACAACCTGCGTAACGATTACTCAGTAAAGATGCAGGCAGCTTTCTCTAGCTCTCTGCTCTGCTCCCTGCAGTCTGCTTGTCACTGATGTCTTGCACATCTGTGTTCTTTAACTTTAGGCCCTTACTATGAAAATCCCCCTTGCCCTCCCCCAAGTGGTCTGACAGAACTGAACCCAGGATTTGAACTATCCCAGTGCACCAAACGATTGTATCACTTCTTGCTATGCTGTGTATGTAAGCGTCCCCCCAAGGCCTCATGTAGTCATGGAGGATGGGACTTTCAGAGGTAGCTGAATCTAGAGCATGATTGATTCGTGGCACAACGTAAGACCCAGTCTACTGATTGGACTGGTGTCATCCTGATCCCTGTAGACTGGACATAACATAAGGGACAGAGAGAGGCTTATCTCTTTTCCTCTCTCCATTGTCACATCATCATGAGCTGCTACCCTCTGCCGTGTGCCACTTTGCCTTGGAGCCAGCTGGTTATAAAGTGAAAGCTCTACAGACTGTGAGGTAAATAAACCTTTCTCCCTTTAACTTTGGGTGTCAGATATTTTGTCTCAACAATGAGAAAACATGACTAAGAAATTCCTTTGATGGGGGCCTTTGGAGTGGAAATCATCCTGAACTGAGAATTAAAGGCTCAGGTTACAGGCTGAGACCTTGGACTGTCTGGGTCATTGCGAACAAATCACACCACCTCCTTGTGCCTAAGCTTTTCCCTATTGTTCAGGTAACGGTGATTTCTGAGGCCTCTTCAACGTCTAAGCTTCTATATAACTATAAACAATTACAGAGAACAGGACTGTGTGGAAGATCCCCACAGGGCTCCCTACTCTGCCATCACGTCTGTTACCATTTAGCAGAACATGCTTTGTGGAACAGGCTGGGGAGCCAGCAACCAAGGCCTTGTTCATTAGATGGCTCTGACTATTATCCAGGTCAGCATTGCTACACCATGGCACCGACCCACAGTGCTGATTCCCAGAGGCCTCCTTGCCATGGAAATCTCCCTGAACTAGTGTTTTCTCCCAGCCTTGTTGGGTGAGTTCCATTGTGAGCTTTTCTACCCAGGTCATTCTGACAGGCATTGCCTGCTGAACAACATTCATTTCCCACCCCTACTCCTTGTCCTTACTAAGAGAAATGCCATTTCTTTCAAAGTGGCTTAAAACTATCTAATTTCCCAGCTTCCTTTGCAACTAGGGGTGGTGATGCCGTACTGATGTGCCCAAGAGCAGAAAAGCAACGGTCCAGGGAAGCCATTCTTGCCTGCATAAAAAGATCCTGTATCTCCTTCTCCCACATTTATTTATTTATCTAGTCATTCATTTTCATAGTTGGCCTTGACTTTTTCTTCCAGTATAAGAGACTGAACCCAGGGTCTCAAATTGGTCTTGAACTTGGATGTGCAGGCTACAGGTACACAACCTGCTGGGGCTCTGGTATAAGATCAATGAGAAGAAAGGTCTCCATACTCAGGATAGGAAAATGGGAAGACAGAAAGTATTGAGACCCTGACATTAAAGAGTCATCGTCCCAGCTCTGGACCACCTATCTAGCTGCAGACACATAACAAATGCACTCTATGTGTGCACCACCAGATAGGGAGTCTGACCTCCCGAGCAGAGCAGTGCAGTTCTGGAGCACTCACTTAAATGCCCCCTGCCTCCGGCCACCAGCAGCTGCTCTAAAAACCTTCTTTCTCTTTGCATTCTTCTTCCCAGACACTCTGTATTTTCACACTTTTAATTTTGGGGACTTCTCCTAGTCTGAAGAAGTTTGTCCTGTCTTCTCCTATAACTTTAGTAAAACTTTATTTACAACTTTAAATGTAAATATGCTTAAATATGAGATGACTGCACACAAATTGTTCTATTATAGACAGATTATAATATACTTCACAATAAATTAAAAAGAATGTGTACAGATAGCCTCAAAATGGCCAAGCTTTTAGCAGTCATTAATTTTCTCACTCATTAAGAAAATGTTTGCTTTGTGTATCATAGCAGCTTGCTGCAGCTGGGTATGCCAAGCAGGAAGAGCACAACAGATATGCAAGCTTGGGCCTAATTTAAAGATGCAAAAACAGTAGGTGAGAAAGTGACAAAAAAAGATTCTGCTTTGAAGACATTATTGCTTTAAGAGGATAGAAATTACACTGATTGGAACAGTTTTCTAGATATTTTTCTTAATAAAAAATTTATTTTAGGGGCCGGGGAGATGGTTCAGTAGAATAAGTGCTTCCCTAGCAAGCATAAGGGCTTGAGTTCAATTCCCGGTTCCACAAAAATAAATAAATAATTTATTTCAACCTATCTGTCTTCTGGGAGAAATTCGTTTTTCAAGTGTAACTTCTAAGTCTATTTTGGAACAGGGGGGGTTATTTAGAGAGAGAGAGAGAGTTATACAGTTTTTATAAAAGAAAGCACGTTTCCATGCCCAGCCCTTAGCTCCTAATGTCTCATTTTTTTCCCCAAAGACTCATTAAATCTTAAGTAAATACAAAGCCAGATTCCAAATGGGTAAACTAGAATCCCAGTGCCAGTGCTGTGATTGCCTCACCACCAGCCATTTCCACATGGACTCTGCACCTGTGAGACCTCAGTCTCACAAGTGTGAAGACCGGCTCTTGGCTCAGACCCTGCTGGGCTCAGCACAACGTCCCCTCAGGCCTGGAAAGGGTGAGAACCCTCAGAATCACGTTACAAAGAGAAAGTGTAGGCTAAAGCATGCTTAAAGCTGAGGAGTTGCTATAGACATAGAGGCAGGTAACTGCTGTCAGACAAGTACAGGAAAAGAACCCACTAGAGATGTTTTGCCACACATTCACATGTTCGCTTAATGTGGCAGGCAAGTCAGACCCAGAAGCCGTGGGTTTACAGCAGCAGAAATGTGGACTGCTTAGTTCACAATGAGCCCCACCCTACCAGAGACCATTTCTCCACAAAAGCAGAAAGCATATTTGCTTTTGTTAAACAAACATTTTCCAAAGCCCATTAGCTCTACCTACGGTACATTATCAGCTGTCCTTTTCCTGCTATAAAACAACTGATCTAGTTTACTCCTAAAAAGTAAATAAGTGAAAATGTCACTTTTAGGGTCACATGCAACAGCTTGTATTCTGTCATGAATATCATGGGCCGAGGAGATAGCTCAGTGGCATGAGAGCTACCTGGTAAGCGTAAGGTCCTGAGTTCTATCCCTGGTATAGCAAAAAAGAAGGATGGGGGAGGAAGAGGAGAAGGAAGAAGAGGAGGAAGAAGAGGTGAACAGGAAGGAGGTGCTGTACAGTGGTCTCTACCTGTCCTTGGACTGGCCACACCAAACATGTACATGATGGCATTGTTTATTTCCAGCTTAGCATCTTCTACTCTGCAAGAGACAGTGTCACTTGTACTCCATATTTCTTGTACATTTTATTTCCTTCACATTTTATGTCACTAACATCAAAGTCCAGAACTAGATTTTTTCATAAAATGCTGAATCCACTTCCATCAGGATATCAGGGGTGGCCACATGACATTTAAGAGCATCCATGGTTACTGCCATCCCACTGCTTACCCTGCCCCTTTATCATTATGAAATAACCCTCGGCCAGAATCTACATCCCTGATAATATCATTTGCTCAGAATGTCGCCTTGTAGATAATTCATAACAATAGACTTACATGAAGTTATGCACATAAGACTTCCTCAGAATTAATGAGATCAGGATTTTGATCAATGACAGTGATGATGAAAATTTTTAGATTTTTTTTCTCCCATCTCCTAAAATGGGGGTGTGGTGGTTAGTACATTGTGTCATCTGGAGGGTTGGAAGCCTGAGCTCAGAGACTCCATGCACTAGGCCTCTCCCTGGGGTGTGGAAGCCCCTCCCTGCAGTGTGAAGGGCCTGCCTTAGAGTGACTCAACACAAAGGCTGTCTAAAGGGGTTGAGGGAGGATCCTGTGGGCCACTTCCTAGAGGGAGCTGCTGTCTCCTCAGTCAGCATGGAAGGAAGAGAGGCCTGCTGGAAGCTGCAGCTGCGTCCCCTTCCTTTGCTCTTGCTGTTTTCCACCACCATCAACTGCTGCTCTCTACCATGTGCCACTCTGCCCTGGAGCCAGCGGAGTATGGAGCAAAAGCTCCGCAAACTGTGAGCTAAATAAGCCTTTCCTTCCTTAATTTTGGGTGCTGGGTATTTTGTCCCAGCAATCAGACAAAAATAATCGAGGCCGGGGCCAATATCAGAAAAATAAAGTTTTTGTCTGATTGTGAGCTCTCAAGTCCCAACCATACTTGGGCCTTAAATATTTTAAAGATTTTTTATCTTGATCAAGGCTCTATACCAATGGTAAACTGGAATTCTCTCTCTAGAAATAAGGTGAGGGTGAGCTGAATTCTCCTCCTTAAAATAGGAAAAGAAAATCCCCTTTATCTTAAAAAAATTTGGTAAACTGCACATAACAAAATATATTATCTAGGGGCCAGGGAGATGGATCAAGCACAGGGAATAAGCACTTCCCTGGCAAGTGCAAGGGCTGAGTTTAATCCCTGGTTCTGACAAAAAAAAAAAAAAAAAAAAAAAAAAATTTAGCTACTTTTAAGCGTTTCATTGTATTAAGTAGACACATTATTACAAATTTTTTATCTTGTAAAATTCTATACCTAATTAAAAAACAAATTCTGGGGCCAAGGTGATAGATCAGCAGTCTAAGCACCTTTCTGGCAAATGCAAGGACCCAGGTTTGATCTCGGGAACCCCAGGCACTCCATGCCAACCACTGAAACCAAAGATAGAGGTGCACACCTATAATCCCAGTGCTGGGGAGGTTGAGACAGGAGGATGACTATGAGCCTGAGCTGTGTAGTGAGACCCTGTACCAAGTAAATAAATACATTTTTTAATAATATAAATAAATAAAAACAACTTCCTTTCCCTCTCCTAGACCTGGGCAACCACCATCCTGCCTGCATGAGTTTGAATTTCTTTTAGATTTTATTTCCTTCACATTTTGTCACTGACATCAAAGTACAGTCTCAGATTTCAACATAAAATTCAGATAACTTGGAAATGTACAAGGCAGCCCAAGGATAAAATCTTTCCCCTCCCACTCCCACAGCCCGGAGATACCTAATAACTTGTAACAGTTCTGTCTCCACAGGCTATGCTGTGCATTTTTTCCTATGTGCCCAGCTGGGAAAGGTCAGAGAATGTAAATCTGATCCCTCCCACTCGTGGCCCTGGGTCCCCAAATCCTCTGTAGCAGGACCTCTGGAAATGCCTGCATCCGGTGGCAAATGCAAACAAAAAGGTTAGAAGGCTCTCAGGAGTCTTTGATGGAGCGCACCTGGAAGGGGCGTGCATTTCTCCTGCCTGTGCTCTTCTTGTCACAGGTCACCTACAGAGCCCCAGTCACCTTAGGGGAGGACAGCAGTGTAGTCTAGATGGATCTCAGGACATACATGGTGTGGGTTTTGTAGCTCTCCCTACAACCTGCCTAGCTTCAGTGTGAAGTGCTCCACCTCCCTGTGAGGACCACCTGCATATCCAATTCCTTCTTCAAGGATCCACTGCAGTCATGCCTGGGCTCCACCAGAGCCACCAGCAGTGACCCCACCACCCCTTCCCTCTCTCATGACTTGTCTCTTTATTTGGCTTGGGTGCCAAGGGCCTCTGTTAACTCTCACTTCTTTCTTCAGACCCTTAACTTGCTTCTTTCTCTCTGTGTATACTTAGAAGTGTATTGGTAGACTGCAGTCATGTAAATGAAGGGTTTATGGGTAGTGCTCAGCTACCTATAGCACATGCTAGGCCCTAAGGTTTGATTGCAGCACAAAACCAAATCATTCCAATGATACTTGAGTCCCTGAGATCTGCAGACTCGCTAGATGCAATTAGGCTAGATTTTTCTCCCCAATTTTAAGTTCATGACCTGGTACTCTCTTTGCTGGTGTCACAGACTAAATAATCAATATCTGTGGATATGTGGCCCTTGTTTCCTGATTCTCAGACATGCCAGCTTGCAGCTCTGTGGCATTCTGGGTTGACAACAAGCGGTGTTTGTTCATTCCTCTAAACCCGCATATCTCTGAAGCCAGCTGTTTCTGAAAGCTCCTTTCCCAAAATTTATGGCCTTGAGTAACCTACCTGTCCACATAGCTTCATCTCCAGCTCCCACCTACAGAATTCCACCAAGAAATAACACCATCCAACCCGAAAACTTTCACTAGAAAAGTGGAGTCTTTCAAACAAAAGAGCGAAATGAGAAGACTCAAAGTGAGGTGGTGGGTGATGGCTCTGGGGAGGGGGCTGCCTACATATTTGTGGGTGACTGCAAAACATCTCCAAAGGGCAGCACTGAAGACCCACTGGAAACCAGGGAAACAACGGAGGCTGTTTCTTTGACTCTTTATAAATTTAAAATCCTGTTTTAAAAAGATGACTTTTGAGAGAGGGTATGGAGCAGTGAAGGTACCTGATGGAAATGAAGGTGAAGAAATAGCAATTATAATGAACATCAGGCTTCAACTTTGCAGGTCTCAGAAAGTGATTGCCAGCGGCGAGAGCGATGCTCCCTCTAGCCTCCTTCTAAAGTGATTTGCCAAAATGAGCAGTTTTATCACAATTTAGCAAAATGGAGTATCTAGCACAAGAATAAATTTTACGGAAATTACAGTCATCAGCAAGACCCAAAAGCTACTTTTCTTCCTTTCCAGGGATACTGATAATTTTAAAATATTTTTCTTTAGATTTTGTCACACTATTGCAGGAAAAGTGTTTTCCAATTTTTATAAAATATGTAGGAGATTCATATTCAATTTCTTTACTTTGTAGCTTAATTTATTTCAAAAGCAGTAAATCCCATAGTCTCTAGAAGCAGGATACACATGTGGAATTAATCGGTAGAACAAACTCAACAACAGGGAGGGGGTAAGTGTTTTCAAATTAAAAGCAATCATAGGGGCTAATTTTTCCTATTTTCTGGTTGGACTTTTAAAAATCAACATTTATTTCATCCCCTAACTATGTTTAGTAACTTACATCGAGCAAGCACTTCTGGACCAATTTCCTGTAGAAAGTCTATAAATTTAGGCCAATTATGAATAGCCGAGAGCCTTGGGCACTGATTGCTGTTTTCTGTGGCAAATGGAAGCACTGCTGGCGAGGGAGGACCCTGCATGGAATCGCTAAGAAATGACTTCTCAGTCCTAAAAGGATGCAGAGCACAAATTTAAAGGCTTACGTTTGCTTTTGGCTATGTCACATTTTCCACATAAGCCGGAGTGAAAGTTCATGTGTACCTTATTGCGTTCTTACCATGGGTTTCTGCAAAATTAGTCTTTGTTAATTAATGATCAAGTACCTTGGCCCACCAACAGAGGAGGATGTCTTTGGCCTACACAAATTCCAAAGAGCCCAGGTAGATGCGAAGAGCAGCATGTGTCCCTCCAAGCCCCCATCCCCTGCCTGGAACCAACAGCCCAAGTCCTATGACCACCGCTCCCCACATGGTTGCACTCACCAGTCTTGGGCGCCATTTTGGACCTCTTCTTTCTCTCACCCTCTGTAGCTGATCAACCGCAAGCCCTGCTCAGCCAGGTTCCTACACAAAGCCATTGGTGTTTGTTCTCTCCTTCCCCTGGCTCCTTCTCCACTCAGCTCAATCCACTTGGACTTTTTCTTTATGGTGTGTCCATGATGGAAGTCCACACATAGGGTCTACTCCCTCTCTCCAGGCAGAGCCAGTGTGCTTTGTCCATTTCCTTCTTGCTCAGTCAGCAACCCCTGACCATTCCACATGCTTGAGCGTCTTTTCTGAGCCTTTGTCAGAGCAGATTTCCATGGGTTTTCTTCCAGCTCACAACCACTTTCTCAGACTCTCTTACTCTGCTTCCCCTTTCTGCCAGGCCAGGAGGCCTTGCCCGTAACCCTCTCTCTTTCCCTCTCATCCTTTAACCTCAAGGCCATTTGTCACTCATGACTCTCATCCATGCCCTTCCCAATTCCAGAATCATTTATCAGCTTTGAAGCCCAAAGGCCATTCCAATTTTATAGAACCAAAACAAAGCTATTTACATTTCTGCCACGTACACCCCCTCCCAGAGCCCTACATGGCTTCCTTCCTCAACTTTCCACCTTTCGGTGAATTGTGTCACCACACTCTCATCTGCTCGTACCAGGACCCTGGTGCTGCTATTCTGGGGTCACCCACCCACCCAAATCTTCCAGAATCCCAGCCTTGCGTGCTGCCAACCCCAGGTCTGACCACCTCCCCATGTACCACCGAAGTTGAAGCCCTGGTTCGGCCTGGTCTTTGCAGCAGCCTCCATTTGTAGCCTTACGCAGCCTATTCTCCATGCAGCAGTGGAGGAGGCATCATGTTCCTCACTCCTCAACCTGGAGCGAGCCCACAGTCAATGTCACCCTTCAATCAAAACCCCAGCCCGAACCAGGACCTATGAAGCCCAAGGTTTACATCTTCACCTCCCACCTCTCACACCGTGACTCATGGGGTTTGCCTCCTGCCAATCCTCGTCTGAAGACCTCTCTCCAAGTTCATTCCCACTGCAGGACTTTCCCCTACTGTCCCCTCCACCAATAGCTGTCCCCTCAAAGTATTATTTCCTTGCACCTCCTTCCTCATGGGTCAAATCTTGACTTTGATGTCATTTCTTCAGAGTCCGCCCTACTTAAGGACCACCGTTCCTTTCCTCTGACTCATAATCTCATTACATCCTTATTGCCTGAAATCATCTTATTGATTTGTGCAGGCTCATGGTGATTGCCTTTCAGCTAGAAATTAATTCCTGAAGGGCAGCAAGCCTGTCTTCCTTTCTGTTGCCTTCCTAGCTAAAAGGTTGTCAAGGCAATGAGTTACCTGAAGGGCTCAAAGTGGGAATTGGTCTTGTTCAGGTGACAGAAAGCCATCGGGATCCAGCATCCTGGCCCAAAGGCAGGACCCTTATAGGGACATCTTCTCTAGGAGGGGGCTACTTTTCCTTGGCAAGATGGTCACCATTGGTTCAGGAACAAGAAGGGCCTTAGTATGGAAGGTTAGGACTTCACTCCTCAAGACACGGGAGGGCGGGACATTCAGGCAAGTGATTGTGAGGACCGCAGTGTGAAAGAGCGCTACCAGTCACAGCGAGTGCTGTGGCCCAAGGGCATGTTGGGCGGGCACTGCACCCAATGTGTAGGGAGCTACTGCGGCCAGACTCCAAGTGCTCCTGGGGGCTAACACGACTTCTCTTCAATTATGGCAAAATATCTATGACATAAACCTTTAAAAACCTTGAACCTTTTAAAAACTAGTGAAGCTTATAACTCAGTGCCAAGAAGTGGGTTCATGTTCTTGTGCAGTCATGACCAGTACACATTCCAGATATTTTCCATCCTCCTAGACCGAACCTCTGAACTCATGAACATTAATTCCCCATTCTCTCCTCTCTAACCCTTGGTAACCACTACTTTATTTTGTCAGTAAAAATCTGAATATTCTACATACCTCGTATAAGTGGGATCATACAATAGTTGACTTTGGTGTTCAGTTTCTTCCACAGAGCATATTTTTGAGATTCATCCTGTGGTGGCCCATCTCTTTTAAAGGCTGAGTAATATTCCTTTGATGACTACAGGCTTCACCCATCTGTAGGTGTTTGAGTTGCTTCCATTTTTGGATAGTACGAATAACACTGCTGCTTTTGTTAGCCCACAACACATCTAAACTCTGGTTTCCCTCCTTTCTCTCCCTCTCCCCTCACCCAATTCTCAGTGCCCTCCCCATTAATATTGCTCTGAACCTGGGCATAGAAATATCTGTTCAAGTTCTTGCATTTGTTCTTCTGGAGCAGAATTGCTGCCTTGTGTGGTTTGGTGACTCTATTTAAATTTTTTAAGACCTCCACATTCTTCCACAGTGGCCCCACAGTTTTACATCTCATCAGCAGTAGCCAGGGCACTGCCGTCTCTACATCCTGGACAGCATTATTGTTTTCTGTTTTATTTTCACGACAGCCACCTGTACAGGAATGGAGCTACCTCGTTGTGGCTTTTATTTGCATTTTCCTCATGATTAGCAGTAAATTTTTGTTAGTGTTCTTATTGGTATCTGTGTATCTTCCTCAGAGACATAGCCAGTCAAATCCTTCAGCTAAGTAAATTACTTAAAATCCATTATGTTAATGAGCAATTAAAGTTCATTTTAATTAAGTTTTGTTGTTGAGTCACAGGATTCTTTTTTTGTTTTTTATTTTGGAGGAACCGGGGATTGAACTCAAGCCCTTGCACTTGCCAGGGAAGTGCTTATTCCACTGAGCCATCTCCCGGCCACCCCGCCCTGCCCCACTCCCTGCCCATAAGATTCTTTACACATTCAGGATATTGACCCTGGTCCATTCTTTGATTTGTAAATACTGTGTTTTCTCCCATTTCAAGGGTTCTGTTTACTCCAGTGATAGTAACTGTGGTACAGGAAAGTTTTCAGCTTTGGGCCAAGGAGATGGTTCAGTAGAATAAGTGCTTGCCTGGCAAGTGCAAGGGCCTGATGAGTTCAATCTCCGGTTCCACCAAAAAAAAGAAAGAAAAGAAAAGAAAGTTTTCAACTTCGAATAAGCACAAGGTACTGATTCTTAGGTCACCTTCGCTTCTAGTGTCATATCCAAAAGTACTGCTGTCCAATTAAAAGTCGCGAAGACTTTCCCTATGTTGTTGATTTTTTTTTTTTTTTCCTAGAGACTTTGTAGATTTGGGTCTTATATTTAGGTCTTTAACATATTCTGAGTTCATTTTTGTGTGTGGGGTAAGTCAAGGGGCCTTCTTCGTTCCTTCGCGTGGGGATATCTATTTCTCCAAGCAGTGCACTTCGAGAAGTCTGTGCTTTCACCGTTGAGTACACGCAGCACCCTTGTCAGAATTCCTCGGCGCGCATGCGCAAGGGCTGGTCTCTGGGCTTGCTATTCTGTGTCACTCTCAGCACATCAAGAAGCTGCCAGTGATTCCTCAATCCCTACATCCTCTGCCTCTCATCTTGAGATTAGGAAGCCGCAGCCTGCTAAATTCGCTCTTCTTTTTCAAGATTGTTTTCTCTTACTGGGTATCAATTTCTTGAGATTCCATCTGAATTTAAGGATAGATTTTTTTTTTATAAGAGAATATATTTAGTGAGGCAAAAAAAAACTCCTGTCCAAGAGAGGGACAGGAGGAGGGCCTCAAACGGGTTGTCCGCAGTCAGGATAGATTTTTAAAATTTATTTCTTTGTGAAAAAATTTCACTGAAATTTGAGTAGCGATTGTGTGGATCTGCTTTATGTAGCACCAACATCTTAACAGTATGGAGTCTTCCAGCCCCTCAATACAGAAAGTTTCTTTTTGTTTGTTTGTTTTTGGGTTGGGAGAGTTGTTTTTGTCTTTCGTTGGTCTTTTTCAGACAGGGTTTCACTATGGAGATGAACTCACTTTGTAGCCTAGGCTGCCCTCAAAGTTGAAATAATCCTTCTGTCTCAGTCTCCCAAGTGCTGAGATTACAGGCATGGGCTATGAAGCCTAGCCAGGATGTTTATCTAAGGTTTTCAATTGTTTCAGCATGTTCTTTAGCGGTATGCAAGTGTTCCTCCCCTTTGGTCACATTTTTGGCTAAGCATTTTATTCTCCCTAATGTCATTGTAAATTGGTGTAAAAACACACAACTGAGTGTGCACTTGCTCTGTGTCCTATGCCTTTGCTAGCTGCGTCTTAGCTCTAACCTCTTATTTTTCTTAATTAATGGAGCCTGCAGGCTTCTCTGCCTATAGACCCCTGTCACTGGTGGACAGAGATAACCCTACCCCCTCTTGTCCCAAAGGTGCTACTTTTAACCTTGCTGTATAAATCAGAAACTGATAAACATCAGATAAACATGCACTTGGCTGTCAATAAGCAGAACTGTCAGAGGCTTGGCAAATGAGTTGCTGCTTTCGTTCCCTGGAGCAAAAGGTCTGAAGTCTAGGTGCAGCTTAGTGCAGTGAACACTGGGGAGCACCAGGATGAGAAGCTAGGGAGCACTGAGATGAGAACACTGGGGAGCACCCAGATGAGAACCTGGGGAGCACCAAGGTGAGAGCCTGGAGAGCACCCAGATGAGAACCTGGGGAGCACCGAGATGAGGACACTGGGGAGCACCTGGATGAGAACCTGGGGAGCACTGAGATGAGAAACTGGGGAGCACTGGGATGAGAACACTAGGGAGCACCCATATGAGAACCTGGGGAGCACCAAGGTGAGAACCTGGAGAGCTCCCAGATGAGAACCTGGAGAGCACCCAGATGAGAACCTGGGGAGCACCGAGATGAGGACACTGGGGAGCACCTGGATGAGAACCTGGGGAGCACTGGGATGAGAATCTGGGGAGTACCAGGATGAGTTCCTGCTTGCTGAGGGCATGGAGCTGGTAAGCTCTGCCTAGGGCTGACCCATGGGCTGGCAGCCTGAACAGAGAGTGCCCTGGGTGCTCACAGCTCCTAGTTGAGGTTCTGCATGAAGTAGGGAGAGATGCATGGAGCATCCAGGAATGTTCTTGCACCCAAGGACCCCCCGCCCCCTTCCAAACACTGCCCAGGAGGAACCAGGTGAGCACATGGAGCGGCTCAGGGTGGGACTGGTAGAGCTCAGGGAGTGAAGCAGAGCTTTCTGAAAACCCCAAGCCCTGCAGGTTTACAGAACTGTTCAATAGTGGGGCCTGGCGGTACACGTCTGTGGTACCAGCACTCAGGAGGCTGAGGCAATAGTGTCACTGAATGCCAGGCCTGCCCAGGCTACATAATGAATTCAAAGCCAGCCTGAACTACACAGTGAGACTCTGTCTCAAAAAGAAAAAAAAAAAAAAAATCACTTAGTACCTGGAGACAACAGATGGCTGCAGGAGAGGGCAGCGCAGCGTGAATCAGTGTGTCAATCCGGAGCCGAAGCCAGGCTCAGTGCTGGCTCTGCCCCCTGCCGGCTGTTTGCCTTAAGACAATTCATTTACATTCCTTAATTCTAAAGTGAAGGTGTAAGACACAGTACAGCTCTTGGTGGGATTGTGATGATTAAATGACTTAGTCTTCAGAAAGAGCCAGCATCCAGCCCTTCCAAAGGAAGAGTTCTAATCAGAATCATTAATAGATCCGAGTCAAAACCTGCCACTTGGGCTGAGCGTGGTGGTGCTGGTGAGTAATTCCAGTGCCTAGGGAAGCCGAGGCAGGAGGATTGCAAGCTCAGCACCAGCCTAGACAGCTCTATAAGACCCTCTCTCCAAGGAAAAACTAAATAGAAAGGGGTGGAGATGTAGCTGAGGGACAGAGCATGCTTGGTTCCATTTCTACTACTGCTAAATAAGTAGGCAAAGTAAACTAATGTGATGCTTTAACAAGATGGGACAGGGCGTTTTAACTTCTGGAGCTGGCCCCTCTGCAGAAATAGTCGGTCCTGACGGGTTTCCAGCAGTGGTGCTGCCTGCAAAGGGATAGGAGATGCCTTTGGAGGCACAGGGTAGGACTGGGGCCGGGCAGGCAGGGTGTCCACCGGCGGCCCAAGGGGCTTATTGCAAGTGTCAGCCTCCTATTTCTCACTGGCAGGAAACTGGGGAGTCCAACACAGCCTCCACTCTGTGGTTCTGAAAGCATGTGATCCTAAATGTGAGACTCCCCACGGTAAATGAAACTCATTAATCTACTCCATATGATTTCATTTATAAACAGGGAAATAAACATTTCCTTGATATGCACTGGTGCAGTTCTTAGATTTCCTGGTAATGGGATGAATTTCTGAAAAATTACAAAAAACAATGTGTTTTACTGCAACCAATGACACTGTTGGTTTATGGAGGAAAAAAATCTTGGTGGTACTTTTAATCTCTCCTGAAATCACCTAGTGCTGGCTGAAGAGGAATCTCAGGATATCACAGAACACTCTGCTCTATCTGGAATTCCCTGCACAGAAAGTTTTAGGCTGTTCCTTGGCTCACGCTCACTTGGCCTTTGTTACTCCAAAGTGTCCCAGATGTAAAATAGTACAATGTTTCTGCCTCATCCATCCCTGAGGACAGCGGAACCTGCACGGGCGGCAGGAACAAGCTGGTCCCTGAAGCAAAGAGGAGCTGATGGCCTTGAAGCTGTCAGCATGCATCTGGAGTGCTTGTCCTTTCCTCCTCCCCACTAGAGCCTTGTGAGGCTCCCTTGACCCTGAAAGGCCAGCAGCCTGCTGCTATATTCTAAGACCCTCGCTCCCATAAGCTGCCATGGGAAGTACATTCAGCCACCACTCCCAGGGCACCTTGCAAGGCATAGTGTGGGGAGTGGGGAGAGACAAGGGAGAGCTGCCTGCACCCCACAAGGGTGGGAGTGGAGGCATGAACAGCGGACATGATGGTCAGATGCATACCAGGCAGTGGCATATGAACACGGAGACTTCTGAAGAGTTAGAAGCTGTTGAGGGAGAGCTGCTGGCTGCCTCTGGTGAAAAGCAGGAAGTCACATGGGGCAAGCATCCCCTGTCCTGTTGAGGCCACTGCGTAGCCACTCTCAGTCTCATAAGGAAAAGTATAGACGTGCTCATAACAGGACCCTGGCTTGACAAAGTCCACCCTTTGGAGGATCAAGGATGTGAAAAGCAAGATTAATTCTCAAATATGATGTAGTTAGGACTCTTACACAGATGTAGCACAGAGGGCTCAGGAGATAGCTCAGTGGCATAAGCACCTGCTTGGCAAACACAAGGTCCTTAGTTTAATCCCTAGTACCACAAAAAACATAGCATAGATCACCAGTCAAATATTCTTCTTTGCTCTTTAATTAAGGAAGGAACCCATAAAAGGCAACCATCAGTTCAAAGAAGTCAGAGCTGGGCATCTCTGTAGGGTTAACCATGAAGGCTGACATGAATGCAAACAGAGGCCAAACTGGCTCTTTTTCTGCAGGGAGTTGTGGGAATCAATCATCCTCACACTGGCAGAGCTGTCATGTATGTTCCTGTAGGTTGTCTAAAATAACAGCAGTTACAATCAGAGACAAGGAAGGCTTAGAAGGCCTGCAGAGCCAGATAGCCCAGAGGCAGCTGCAAGGCATGCCTTGGTTTTCTTCTCTACTCCCCTCCTTCCCCTTTTCTTTCTCCTCCTGCTCCTCCTGCTTCCTCTCCCTCTTCTTCCTCATGTGTGGGGGATTTCACCAAGGGCCTTTGGCTGCCAAATGCTCAGCACTGAGCTGCAATTCCAGCCCTTTTGCTTTTATTTCCCGGGCTAGGGAGATGGCTCAGTGGAATAAGCACTTCCCTGGCAAGCACAAGGACCTGAGTTCAATCCCTGGCTCCACAAAAAAAAAAAGGTATTTCCAGCCAGGTTTTCACTAAACAGCCAAGCCTGTCCCAGAACATGGAACTCTCCTGCTTCTGCATCCTTAACAGAGAGGTTACAGTGCAGCAATACCTTGATTTTGAGTGAAGATATCTGGTAATCTTGTGTTTTGGTTTAAAGTCTTAGATGATTTTCCCATAAAAACAGCTTTGGGATGCTGAAATTGTCCTAAACAAATCCCTCTGGGAAAGAAAGGCAGTAAATAAATTCCCAGGAGACCAGGCTCAGTGGGACCAGCCAGAGGTCTGGACCTAGCATGTGGGGAAAATGTCCCTGGAGCCAGTGTCTGTGTGTGCGTGTGTGTGTGTACATGCATGTGCACATGCAGTTCCAGGACACCTAAATGTAGGAGTCCCAGCCTAAGTGCTGGGCAGGTGTCTTGGCCCATAAGGCTGTTCCTACCACAGTGGACAAGGACTGTGCTGCATGGTTTCACAGGTGGCATCAGCAACAGCTGGAGGCTCGGTCCTGAGAATGCTGTGGTCCAATTTCCTGGTGTGCAGTCTCAGGAGACATCTGGAGGTGCCTCAGCGGTCTGCACTGTGCAAGGGATGGGGGTCTGAGAGCTCTCCCTGTGAGAGGACCAGGCAGGCCACTGATGCTGGCGATTTCTTATACAAAAGCTTTGGGTGAGCTGAGCCCATCACAGCCAGACTATAGCAGCTGAGGAAGGAGCACAGGTGACAGTGATGGATCAGCAAGGGCCATGTACGGCAATCAGCCCTGTTTATTGTTTAGTTAATTGAAAAGGTAACGGTAGCATGGCAAACATTACAAATAATGGAACTCTAGATGCAGCCACAGTCAACTGCTGGTCACCACCCTCTGCAGACAGGGCCTTTGATTTGAATGCAGGGCTGCGATTAGAGCCCTGGATCATGTTTTTTTACTGAACCAAACTTACAAGTGATTTTGTGTGCAGAATCCTTCTCGAGCTTTCCCTTTCCCTGATGGGTTACACTAGTTTGGGGGACCTCTACTTTGGTAACAATTCTTTTTATCAATTTGTTCTTCTCGAGTCTTTCCAGAATATTCTCAGCTTCTACAGGAACAATGCCCTTTTCATGCTCCGGGGTCACTTGGTTGGTGCTATTTAATTATGAGGTCATCCTAACAGCAGGAATAAGTGGGTGCAGAGCCAGTCACAGGTCAAAGAGAAGGTAGAGAGCAGCAGCAGCCCTTGGCACGTACAGGTCTGCATTCATTTGGGGGAAAACTTCAGCCTCACACAGTGTCAGGCTGCCCCAGCCTCCTCACATTCCATCTCCTCGGCAGCCCGAGAAGCGGGTGTCATTCTGCTCTTCATTTCAGAAACAAGATCAAAGCTGACAGAGGTCAAGGCCTTCCTTGACCTCTGAGCTGATCAGCTGCATTAACAGAATTTAAACACAGAACGTCTTGCTGCCAAGCTACTGTTTTTAACTCCTGTTCAGAATTCCCTTTGAGAATCTTGGGAGTGAGCAGAAGGAGCAATGGGAGGATATCCTAGGGTGCTAGAAATCCCACTCTCTTGTCTCTGGGGAACATCCCCCTCCCTTGCTCTCAGCTCACTGTATTTCACATTAAATTCAAACCGCCCTGGTCTCAGGAGTGACATATGACCCGGAAGCAGTCAGTGAAGCACTTTCTTCCCCTGAACACAGTGATTGGCTGAGAGAAGGGTATATGACTCAGGTCATGCCAATGGGGTGAGGCCAGTGGGGTCAGGATTCGGGCTAACCTTACTAGCAGTGGAAGGGAGATGTACTTTTATTCCACATCCCTTGCTCTCAGATTTACTGGTCAGGGAACTTGAACTCTATCAGGACATGAAACCAACAAAGGAAAGCAGGACTACGGGTGGTAAGGACAGCCGTACTTCAGCAACTTTTGGGTTTCTAGCTCTGGCTATCTGTGAATGCTGCATGATGTATGAAATGGAGCTCACAACCCAGCTGCTGAAATGGAGCCACAACCCAGCTGCTGAAATGGAGCTCACAACCCAGCTGCTGAAATGGAGCCACAACCCAGCTGCTGTCCTGAAGGAGCCAGCTCAGCTCAGATCTGTGGACATGTTCAACTTACACTAAACAAATTTTTAAAAAAATTTTTCCTCTATTGAATTACCTTGTATATCTGCTTATCTGCCTGCTGTTCTTCCTTATATTTTCCTTCATTTTTCTGTCACTCTCTGACTCACTAAAAATGGTTAACTAGAATGTTCTTCCCCAAAATTTCTCTACAAATGTATTTCATGTCCAGGCTCCCAGCAAGAAAGTCATGCATGCACACACCCCAAGCTTTTTGGTGACAGACCCCGTTTCAAGCAGAATCTCCCTGCAATTCCAGTGGAAATTTGTGGGTATCAGAGTGAAGGTCTCTAGGGTGGTGGCCAGAGGGCAGAGACTGGCGATTCCTGGTGAGAAACTGTCCACCAGCAGGTCTGCGCTTTCTAGCATAGTGGTGAGCTCAGCAAAGCACAGAGCCAAGTTCTGATAAGCCCAGGGTGCTTTGACAACTCTGTCAAATCTGGTCATACCCCGAGAGGCTCCATGGCAGCGGCAGCATGAACACTCTGCTGACATAATTGGTTCTTTGAAACAATCCGAAGGCTTATTACTGGGAATGAAAAAAGTAGGAACCGTAGCATCCTCCCTCTCTCCACAATTACACGGCTCATAAGACAGAAGGCAGATTTGGAATCAACGCTGTAATTTAACCAGGGCATCAGCTCCCAAATGACTTTATCAGGAAAGGGAGAAGAGAGGAGTTTGGATAGGCTTGGGCCTGGGCTTCAAGCCATCAAACACAGCAGCAACTCGCACAAGAGAAGCAAACAGCTGTGCTGTTTATGACAGGCAACTCCAAGCAGTGAATCAGTAAGATCCTCCCCACCACCACCTTCATCACCGTCCCCAGCCTCATTGCGCTGTGCAAATGGGCCTCCTTGAGTCACCATCACTTCTTATCTCTGGGGAGAGCCTGGAGAAATCCCTCAGAAATTAAGTGCTACATGCAAGGTCACACCAGGCCCCAAGTGTCTGCAGTTTCCCAAAGCAAGCAAATCTGGTGAGTGCTGGAATTTGAGGCTCCTGAACCCCTCACAGCCTGTTGCTTGTTGCCTGTTGGCTGTTGCCTGCACACCCTGGAGCTTGGGCTCTCACCTGTTCTGAGGACAGGAAGGCGACTGTGTGTGAACCCGCACAAATCTGGGCTCGTGACACTTTTGGTGGAGGAAGAGTTATATGGCCTTAGGCAGGGGTCTTCACCTTCATTCTCCCTCCCACAGAAGAGATTGTTCTGGAGTTACTGTCCCCATCCCAAAGCAGGAGACAGTGGCAGGGACAGCTGTGCAGCCTCTGAGTGTTTTGCAGGGAGACTGGTCACAGCAGACCTCGCCTGAGAAACCATGGATGTCATGCCAGGAAGGCTGGGCCCTGCATGCCCAGATTCCCATTACTCTATGAAGGGAACCTAAAACTGTGATGGAAATAGCTAGGATGGTCGGGCTGCCCTATGGGCCGTAAGAAGGGATGCGCTGCAGCATGGCTAGGATTCCCCCAGCTAGGACAGAAGAGATGGGCAGAGCGGGTGGGCTTACCCGGCCAGCCTGTCTTTTAATCCATCCCAGTACATGAAAGACCCAGGTAAGACTGAGGGTTTAGAGCAGGAGCAGTCTTCTAAAAACAACTGCAAAGAGCGGGACTCCTGGAGCAGCGCCAGGGTGGACTGCAGAGGTTGCTCAAATCTCACCCAAGGAACAGAGCAGCAGCCGGATGATGGCAGGGAAAGAAATACAATGGGTAGAGCAGGTTTATTGTGTTTTTTATTTTTTATTGTTCAATTTTATATACATTACACTTAGATTTAAAAAGCCTTAAGTACCTAGGATGAAGATCTCCAGATCCACTAAAAGACATTAAAAAGGGTGAATGATTGTTTTTTATAAGGACTCTCTCCCAACCAATTTCAAGCACTTTAGAGATGACTCGCGCTGGTCCTGTGCTGTGTATGTTGAGTCCCGACAGATTCGAGTGCAGTGCTAACCAGACGCTCACTGCAAAGGAGGAAGATTGTTTGGTTTTTCAATCCTATACCCAACAAGAAAGGTGTGTGGTACAAAAGAAAATGCATGAACTTTGTCACCTAACAGGCAGGAATTAAAAATCAAAGCTCTGATAAATCCAGAAGCAATGAAGGAACTCCAATCCCACATCAACACAGATGTTGGTAATTTCTCTTAAAGGTAATTTCTCTCAAAGGAGCAGGATGTAAGATCTTGGGTATCCCCCCATGACAGTCTGTGGAACTGAGAGTGACTAGGGAAAAAGGGTAAAAAAATTTTTTGATTAATGTTTCATGAGAAACAAAAATTAGGAGAAATTAACATGTAAAAAAAAAAAACAACTCTAGGTGAAAGAAAGTACTCTTGAAGAAAATAAGAATCCCGCTGAATGCCAAGAGGAGATCCATGGCACTGATTCCAACTGGCCGTCCCAGAGGCAAAGCCATGTCAACACAGGGCAAGAAGAGACCAAAAAGCAAAGCGACATCAGCCAGGCCTGACAGTGCCTGCCTGTAATCCCAGCTCTCTGGGAGGCCAAGGCAGGAGCATTCCAAGTTCAAGCCCACCTGAGCCATTTAGTAAGATCCTGTGTCAAAATAAGAAGTGCGAATGGCTGGGGCTGTAGCTCAGTGTGAGGATCCCAGGGTCCATGCTCAATACTGCCCCCAAAAAATAAATAAGGAAGAGATGAAGTGGCTAAGTTTGCTGATTCTGACTCAAATTGCTCTTCTCTCAAAACTGAAAAGGAAAATCTTGGCCCTCTGGAAAGACCCAGAGAATGCCGCAAATCCTATCTCAAGATGAATTGCTAGGAGCTAACATTATTTTGAAAACTCAGTGAACACTCATTTTTCCTGAATATTCTGCCTTTGTTTAATTTGTATTCTCAATAACTTTGGTGGGGCGAAGACCAGCTGTAAAGTCCAAATGAGATTCCCAGTTGAGACACCCAGAAGCTTCCCAGCATGCCTTTATTTTCAGTTCCTCTTTTCACAAAGCAAACTGGTTTTAAATTTGAGGGGCCTTTTCTCAGCCTTGTAGTACAAAATAAAAACCCATACAACATCAATGTTTTTTGTATGAAAGGTAATTTTTAAAAAAAGGTAATTCAGGGCCAGCCAAATAGCTCAGCAGATTAAAGCACCTACAAGCAGGTACAGGGGCCAGGGATCCAATCCCTGGGCCTTCCATGCCAGCTCCACACCCAGGATGCACTGAGACAGCAATTGAGACTGGGCATGGTGGTGTGCGCCTATAATCCCAGCTCTTGAGAGGCTGTAAGCAGACGGATCACTACGAGTCTGACCTAGTAGTGAGACCCTGAACACCCTGTAAACCCTGCCCTAAAATAAAAAATAAATAGATAAAGTCCATATTCCATTTGAAAACTAAGCACACTTCACTGACAGCTTATATTTAGTTCCTTTTAAGATTTGCAACACCAGAAAGATCTTTGGGCAACATCTTTTCCCTACACGCAAGAGATCCGTCTTGAAAGCCAGTCTCACTGCTTTAGCAGTGGCCTAGCCAATGGCCATGCGCAGCACAGGCGTCTGATGACTCTGCGGCACTTCTCACGCCCTGGAGGCTGTGCTGGCCTCTTTCTCACCGATATGTACCCCACCCTTGGGCGTCCGTTGGATCCCCAGAGGTCCCAGCACCCACAGCTCTCCGTGGGAGGTAAATATGTGGGAGCAACAGCTCCTCTCATGGAAGGGGTGCCAGTACTGAGTTCAAACAGAACGCCTGAGGAAAGCACTTAGAGTTTGGAAATTAATGTGATATGCCCACAAATACTTGTTTAATGAACAAATGAATGAAAGATTATCTAGTTCCCCATCCCCGACATGGGCCATGGTTGAGAAAGCCACAGCCCAAGAGAGCCATAGACTTTGTCCAAAGCCACACATTTAGAACATGCAGTGCAGAAACTCAAAGCAGGTTCGGTGGACTTTAGGAAGTGGACTCTCCTGCCTCGCTCATAAGACATAGCAAACAGCTTCAGGAAACCTTTGCAACAAGTGTAACCATCTTGCAATGTTAGAACACATAATACTGACCGTTAGTGTGACGGCACTGCGTGCCAGCAAGTCACTTCGTCTTCTCACCAACCTTCCCACACAGGCAACCGCACCACTTCACAGTGAGGCCACAGAGGCACGTAGTGGTGCAGTAACACGCCCAAAGCCACAAAGCCAGAAAGTGGAGACACTTTCAGATCTGTACCCACACTCAGATCTGTTCGGTGAGTGCCACACAGCTTCTCACACTACTTGAGTGTTCTCCCTCGCAGCCTCTTACCAGACGCCGAGGCGTGCCAACCCCACCCCTGGGACAAAATGCCCAACATCCACAATCTAAAAGAGGAGAAATTCATTTAGCAGGTACAGTGGGGTCCGCCCGCAGTCAGCTGGCTCCAAAGTAGAAACAGCAGAGCAGAGAAAGGCTGCTGAAGGCGTGGCAGCCAGGAACCAGAGAAGGGAGCAGCAGGGAGCGAGAGCACGGCCCCCGCGGGTCACAGCGCAGGTGACACCCCCAACCATGCCCACTTCCTGCCATCCATGAGCTTGGCACGGAGGGCCCCCTGATGAGGACAGAGGACAGGGCCCCACACTCCGGGAGCCTTCCACACACATGAGATTTCGGGGAACCCCGTGCATGCCTCCGATAAAGGAAGAACCTGGCCTAAAGTTTAATAGGTTTTTGGAGATCAGAATCACAGTTGTCAGAACACGGAAACTGTCCGAAAGGGAGCAAAGCTATGTCTGACTTATGAAGGGTGAGCCATTCACCCAAAAGTACAGAAGTAAAAGGGCGTTAAAGTAAAGGTAAAGGCAGAAAAAGTGTTAGGTCAACTAAAATACAAACCTACTGGGTCATAGTTGTTACAATTTTTTTATTCAATCCTGGGGGTTGAACCCAGGCCTTTGCACTGAGCTGCATGACCAGGTCTCTTTAGATTTTTACTGAGACAGGGTCTAAGCCTCCGAGTCTCCCAGGTTAAGAAGGAGCTTGGAAGCCTCCTGACTCAGCCTCCCAGAGGTCTCAGATGACAGTATGTGACCACAGAGAATTTTAAAAGTTAAAGATGAGGTTTTTCTCTCAAGTTTTATGGTATTTCCTCATCATTATATCATGAGATTACTTCAAAATGAGCTGTTCAAGTTTCTTGGCCCTTCAAACCTCTGCCTAGAATAGGAAACAGTCTACAGCGCCTGGTATTTTTATTTATTTATTTTTATTATTTATCTATTTATTTATTTATTTATTTAGCCATTCACAGGGTTGAACTCAGGGCCTTTTGCTTGCCAGGCAGGCACTTATGCAGCTGAACTACCCCCCAGCCCTATTTTATTGTATTTATTTATTGCATTTTAGTAAGAGTCTACAGGGTCTCACTACATAGATCCGACTCATAGTGATCCTCCTGTTTTCAGCCTCCCAAAGAGCTGGGATTACAGGCACATGTCACTATGCATAGTCTTAATTGCCATCTCAGTGTGCCTTGAGGGCAAGGCCAGCACAGCATGCCAGAGATCCATCCCAGCTGCTGTGTCTATCTAAGCAGGTGCTTTAATCCCTGGTATTTTTATATAATTGCATTTTGTCCTTATTTCCCTGATGAGAGAAGCATCTTTAACACATGGGCCCTGTATCCTTCCTTACGGTGGTACCATATCTTTGAGGGTCCCTCAAAGATCTCCAAAGCCACCACAGGAAAGGGAAAGTGGCAGACTTCATGCCTGGATTGGATGAGTGGGTTTCAATTCTCCTCCCAATTCTGATGAAGCGGAGAGATTCTGCACTCTTTTAGGAAGCGGCCTCTTCCAGTAGCTATGAATCCATTCTTGACACTCGATGGTTCCAAGGCTTATAATTATGGTGTGACCTCGCTGTCTGCTGTTTACATTATTCCTGAGCAGCACAATGAAAGCCTTCCACAGGACCTTAGTCACATTCAACTGTGGCTCCATGCTAGCTTGTACCTGTGAGTATGTATTAGAAAACAAAATATATAGCTCGAAGCTTGGCAGGAAGCCAGGCAGAAAGTCCATGTGCAAAAGATGTCTGGTAGGGTGGGGTGGGGACAGGGGCGGGGAAAAAAAAAGACGTCTGGTAGCTAAGCCAACCCAACTTTCCTAGGCATAAGAAGGTCCTAGCTCCTCCCATAGTAGTACCACCTGGCTTTTGAAAGCTACTTTATCTTCCTGCTCCCTATTGATGCCAAAGAGCAAAGCGAGACTGCTATTATGGCCATCATGCAGGCACCTCTCTGGGTTCTCTCATGAGATTATTTCTTCCCTTGAGATTATTTTTATTACTTTAGCATAAAGCATTGCCTCAATCTCCAACTAATCCTATTGTCCAATGCTTAATTCATCTCTAAAAGAGGCCTCCAGGGCCAGGGAGGATAATTCAGTGGCACAGCATCTGCCCTGCAAGGGCTAGGCCCGGCGTTTGATTCCTGGTACCAAAAAACAAAATAGAAAAAAAATCCACAATAAGCCCCTTAAAAAATAGTAATAAGAGGAGCCTCTCCATGCCATTCACATCACATATGACACAGCTTCTGCGTAAAACAATGTCAAGCATTTCAGAGGAAAACTTCGAGTCAGGGTGTGCCCTGTGTTCTTTGCTCCTGGTTCCTTAGATACATGAAATCAGGAAGGCACAGGGTTTTCTCCCTCCCTTTCTCCCTAAGGCTCACTTCAATCCATTTATTTGAGCCAAAAAGCTGTTGCCTCCACCCTGAAATGTGCCCAACCATTGAGTTTTGGCTCACATCTGCTCATTTCTAATAAGGTATCTTATCCTTCTAGATCCCTCAATACAAGAGTTGGCCTCTATGAGGCCCCCCAGCCATCCCTTTGCCCCCTCTCCAAATGGCCAAATCACCGCTTCCTCACATCTGATAGCTCCTATGGGTACTGCACAAGAGCTACCCCATGATCTGGAAAGGAATTGCTTATCTATCTTCGTAGCCCTAGTGCTTTGATTCACCTGCATAGCATATGTATTGGTGCCAAACACATGACTAGACCTAGTATTGTTGATCAAAGGAATGCAGTGAGATTTGGGAATCATACTTACTTTTCCTGAGGATAATGATGTCCTGAAGAGAGGCAGGTGGATTTGTGTGACAGAGACTGCTTTCAAGCCTCAATTCCTCTTTCCTCCATTACAAAAGAAGTGGCATGGAAGGCAGAAAAAAGATCCAGTTCAGCTGACTCCCTTGCAGCTAGGTAAGCTATGTGCCTCTGTCCTGGCCAATCGGATGCAAAAACCTTTCTTAAAGGAGTTGGTGAGTATTGGTTGGTTTTTCTTCTTTGCTGGTTTCTACCTTTGGACAACTGGACCATAGAATCAACAGCTGGACTCCTGCTGTGGGGACAGCTAAAGAGAGCTCTTGCTCTGCTCACCACAGAGCACCACATGCAAGCAGTGAGCACCACTGAGCACACTCAGCGAGGGGAGGGCTGGTGAGGGGACCTGCTCTGCCAGCTCTCTCAGGAATGTCTCCTTGCTTGGACTTGGAAACTAGCTATACATGAGAAGGAGCCATCTGTAAAGGAGGCCTTGAACATCTAGGAAACATGGGAGGGCAGAGTACAGTGGGTGAAGGCTGGGGAAGGGGAAAAGGGCTGGAAAACAGGCTGCTTTTCTCTTTGGTAGCAGAGCTGAGCCCCATAGCTGACTGACAGCACCAGGAGGGTGGAGTTTTGAGGACAAGATAAGGTGCCTGTCACCAGGAACTTGTGAAAGAATCCATGAGGGAGTGGCAAAGAGAACTAACCTGGCACAGCACAGCTCATAGTTGAATGCACTGTCAGGACTTGGGGCTGGCGAGAGAAAATGGTCATCCCTGGTTATAGAGTGCAGGCTTCCCTTTGTCCTCCTCTCTCCCTGGTTCATCCTATATGGATCTTGGTAATGTTTGGGGGCAAAACAAAAACAATTCTTGCAAAGTCAGACATCCATATCTTGATACCTGAGAACGAGAAAGAACAGAGAAAGAGAATCCAGAGGTGAGTACAAGGAGCAGAGAAAGTCTTAAAACATGCATGACTTGGTCTGGTTACCTCCCTGTGGGAGGCACTGTGATGACCTTTACTGAGGCAGCTAGGAAGTAAGGGCTTAGCAGGAAGGAGTCCTCCTGTTACAGCTACCAGTGTACTGCAGCCCCTGCTCTGCAACAGGTATCCAAATACATTTGCTCTAGGAAGCCAGGACTGGCAGGGCAAGGATGTCTTTCCATAATATGCATGATGTGAAGATTTCCAAAAACAGAGTGAATGAGCCCTTACTGTGTGCCAGGCACTGTCCATTGCTCAATGATGTTTGCAAACACCTTATGGAATGATCTCCAATCCTTCCTGGCACTCTGCTGGACACTGAGAATTCAAAAACAGACAAAGACTGTGCCTGCCCTCAAGGAGTTCACAGCCGAGGTGAAGCAGAGCCACAGCGGTGGCCGTGCTGGATCTAATGATACTGTACCTGGTGTTGGACACACAGGGAACACATCTCAGCCTTTCTGGGAGATCTGAGGCCTGAGCAAACGAGGCCACCTCCAAATAATAGGCTGATGAGCAAAGAGCCCAGCTGTGTGAGGAAGGCTGCATATCACTCACCCTCCAGGAGAAGAGGCCTGCAACACCAAGGTCAGGACGGATGGAGACAGGAAAGCTGTGAGGCTGAAGCCCAATTCTAAAGGTCCCAGGATTGCATACAGGGTGCTCGGATTTACCCACAGGAAGCAGGAACTGGGGCCAACCTGGAGGGACCCACGCTTACTGAAGATGGACTGGAAAATTCACAACTGTCTGTGTTTGACCTCATGGTGAAGCTCAGCGCAATGGTGGAACTCACCCCTGAGCAGGGGCAGGGGCAGGATACAACTCCTGGCTGTGTGACCGTGGCTGCAAGCACAGGGGTGCACAGGAGTCCCAGCACTGGGTTGGGATCCAGAATATGCACGAAGTAGTGGTGTTGCAAGAGCTGCCCTCTGCCCTGCATGGAGCCTGCAGGAGGGCTCCTGTCAGGAAATAAAGCAAGGCCAGCTGCTGCTCAGGGAACAGCCCTTACCCGGCCCATGGAGGCCCTGGAAAAGGGAGGGAAGAAGCCTGCCTTCAGCAGTTTTGTGCTACATTTCCTGCCTCTGTGAAGAATGAAGTGCAGTGGCCACCAAATCTGAGTCAGTGACCTCAGGGGCTCCCTGCGCAGCCAAACGCTCCTCTGTTCTCATTTTAAGCTAGCACTGCACAATGTAAGGGTGAAGAGAAAAGTGCACACTGATGATTTGTAATCTGGATTTTTCTTTCCTTTGAAGAAAGCAACACAAAAGCAGAAAGGCCACAAAAAAAAAAAAGAGAAAAGCTTCATATTTTAGGACATTCTTTGTTTCCTGGACTTTTTTTTTGCACCAAGTCCCACACCATGGTTTTGCACCATGGCCTCACTGGGGAGCCATTAACCAATTCCGAGCAGAGAAGACAAGATGAACAAGGAGGGCCAGCAAGATAGCTCAGTGGATTAAGTGCCTGCTTTGGCAAGCACAGGGACCAGGGTTCAATCCCCGGTCCCTCATGTTGTTCTGGCCCCACCCTCAGGGTGCACTGAGCTAGTGACCGAGTCTGGACATGTTGGTGCACACCTGTAATCCCAGCACTAGGGAGACAGGAAGATTATTACAAGTCCAAGCTGCATAGTGAGACCCTGTGCCAAATACATAAATGAAAAAAAAAAAAAATGTCCAGACAAGACACACAAGGCTGTTGCTCTGGGAAAAGTAATTGTCCCCCAAGTGTGAAAGTTAGAGGACAAGGAGGTAAGACCAGGAGCCAGAGCAAGGGATAAATCACAACAGGGGCACAGGGAAGGACAGCAGTCAGAAGAGGCAGGGAGAGGGGTGGTCAGGCCAGGCATGCGGGTGGGTAGTGATTCCCTGCAGGTGGGAGGAGCAGGGTGTGGTCTTCCACTGAGATGTGGGGCAGATGAAGAGAAGTTAGGGGTAAGTGGGTGGGAGCAGGAGGGGTTGGTCTGGGACTGGGCCCTGTAGTGGACTTGTCAATTTCCATTCTGTGCAATCTGCTCCCCCAACCCCTCTTCTGATAACGGGCCCCACCTCCTCTGGCCTCAAAGGGGGACCATCATGGCACATGAGTGCCAGGAGTCCCAACAGGATAACCAGAGTTCGCCACTGTGATGTCTTTTTCTTGCTCTCCCCCCAGATGAGGTTTTGAGCCCAAAGGCGCAAGCCCTCCTCCTGCCTCATCCTCCTGAGTAGTTGGGACAAAGGCATCTGCCGCCATGCCAGCTTGAGTTTCTTAGTTTTCCTCTCTTGCATCAGAAATGACCTGAAGCTAGCGGCTGACATGGTTCTGGCCACCCTGAGACACAGGTCTGAGGGGTCAACAGGAGGGGTGCTTCTGGAGAAGATGTGGATTGACCGCCCTGGAACTTCAACATTCCAACACTGTGAAGCCCGAGCTTCACAGGAGCCCTTCTTCCTAGAATCCAGGAAAGCCAGGGTCCTACACCCCAACCCTTTCTGTTTCCCTGAGGCTTCCTGGAGTTGGATATTGTTGCCTCCATCTGCAAGAAGCCCACCCAACACACACAGGCAGCTTCTCCAGAAAGATACGCAAGGTACATCTGGGTCACATCAGGGAACTGAGACTGACCACATCTCAGGGCAGGCACGGCTACAACTCCAATGCCAATGCCCTGTCCACTGTGCCCTGCCTCCTCCTCTGTGCTCTGCTCTATGAAGGCAATGTTCTTGCTGTGATGCTGAGGTCCTGCCCACTGCCCAGTGCTGGGAAAGAGCCAGGGTGGGCTCTCTGTCTCTGGAGCCTTCCCAGACTCTTGCTCTTCTCACGCAGAAGTCCCTGGTAGCATGGGGCCTGGCCGCTCACCCTGCACATACAGAAGTCCAAAGTCAGTGCCCTTATGACTAAAGCATTGTTTTCCTTAACTTTGCCTTGCTTTATGAGCTTGAATGGAAAATTCTATTCCCAGCCAACAGATTCCCAGGGAGGTGATAAAAAGCAGAGCCCAAGGCTTCAGGACTTGAGAGCAGCAGTCCTGACCTCTCCCCAGGATGGCAGCTCTGCCCTGTCCCACCCTCCTGGCAGCATCTTCCCCATTTACCATTTTCCTCATTGCCCGCTGTTCTACTAACCCAAATGTGTGCCAGAGAGAACTGATCCTAACTAACCCACTGTAAGGGACCATAGCAGAGGCTGCTATTTTTTCTTTGTGTGTGCGTACGTGTGCATGTGTGCGTGTGTGTGTGTGTGTGTGTGTGTGTGTGTGTGTGTGTGTGTGTTGCTACTGGGAATCAAACTCAAACTCACAACCTTGCACTTGCCAGGCAGGCACCATGCTGCTGAGCTACATCCCTAGCCCTGTCTTTTTTCTTTTCTTTCCTCTTCTCTTCTCTTCTGCTTTCTTTTTTGGAAAAATAGAATCCTAGATATAACTACTAAAGAAATGAACAGAGAGATTCATCAAAAAGCTGAAACTTTGGTCTCCCCAGCTGTGCTCCTCCAGCTTCCTGAGAGTGTGGAAGACATCATAACCAATGCACAGCCATATTTGCAGTGGCACAGCTCAAACAGCTAAATGGTGGGGGCGGGCTGGAGGTCTGTCAGTCGATGGATGGGTGAAGAAAGCGTAGTACTATTTTCCCGTGTCATGGAAGGACAGGCTTCAGTCCTTTGTATGCCAGTGGATGCACCTTGAGACCATGATGTTAAGTGAAATAAGTTATGACAGTTTCTCTTATTTGAGGAACAAGGCCCGGGTCACTGTCTGGCTGCGTCACAGAATCACTCTTGCTTATTGTATGTTCATAGTGTCATTCCTGATGGCTGGAATGATGAGAGAGTTAGCGATGCTTTGGGTCTTGGAGTAGCTTTGGGAAAGGAAGCAAAAGAATGGGGTAGAAGGAATCTGCGACTGCCTGGTGCTGGCTCGGTGGCTCCACGGCCACGCTGGCCCTGGGCTGATTACCTCCGGACCTCTTGAATGTGCAATAAGAAAATAAGCTTCTGTCGTGTTTTTGATATTATTATTTCTCTGTTAAGAGCTCGATAACCAAATCTAACCTAACAGACCCTGAATGCTTCACTCACTGAGCAGCTATTTGCTGAAAGCCAATGTAAGTCGGGCCCTTTTGACTTAGTGCTAAATAAATAAAGACAGCGGACACAAGGACCTTGGAATTTGGGGGTTCATAGTCAAGAAAGGTGGTCATATCAATGAGCGTGACAAGTGGATAAGCATTAATAAACCACGTATCTATCCCACTTGTGGATGGAGACAGGACAGGAGAAACTGACCTACAGCACTGGAACAAGGCTGGCTTTATCCTCCGTGCCCCACCAGTATTTCTAAACCCAACAGATACCATCTTTGGGATTTCCTGGCAAAATATCTGAATCCCTGAGAAGCACTGAGAATTCCTAATACAACCTATTCTTAATGTACTTCCAACAGTATACTTTTATTTATTGTGTATATAAAAAATTTTTAATTAGTAAGAAATAATTTTGGGGGTGGTGGTGGTGGTACTGAGGATTGAAGCCAGACCCTCATCCTGAGCCACAAAAATAGCCTCTCTATAGTTTTTCATTTTGAGACAGGGTCTCACTGCATCACTAAGTTGCCCAAGCTGGGCTTGAACTTGCACCTTCCTGCCTCAGCCTCCCAGAGCACTGGGATTACAAGCACACACCACCTCCCCTGCCTCTGTCACTTGTAGCAAGTGTTCAGCCGCTGAAGATCACTCTGTCTGCTAACCACACCTTCCCCAGTCCCAGGTATTTGTTTACAAAAGCCTGGACAGTCACATCCTATGGTCACACAAGACACTCGCTGGTCATTTGCTGTGCGACTCCCTGTTACAAAGATGAAGAAGCGGAGTCTTGGAGGCCTGAAGGACTTGTCCACAGTTGTCTCACTTCAGAAGCGGGCGCCTCGCCAAGGCAGCCTGTACCCAGCACGTCTGCCCATGGGCTGTTCTCGTTCTGGGCTGCTGACTTCACTTATTATCTTCCCCACCAGAAGAAAGCCACAAAAAAGAACTCTGCCATCCTCCCTGGCCAATCTGCCAACCCGCAGTCACATGTGGCACCCAGAATGCACCACCTCTGTCTTTCCTGAGCAAATGCACTCCCTTGGGATTTGGTCTCCCTTCTTTTCATCTGCTCAGGACACCGGCCACTTCCCTCTCTCCCGTCTCCCACTGTCTCCCACTCAACTGGAACATTCTCATCAGTGTGCAAACAATCAGAAAAGAGTGGCCTCAGCCGGGCGTGGTGGCGCATGCCTGTAATCCCAGCACTAGGGAGGCTGAGGCAGGAGGATTGTTGTGAGTTGGAGACCAGCCTGAGCTACAAAGTGAGCTTAAGGCCAGCCTGAACTGCACAGTGAGACCCTGTCTCAAAAAAGACAAAAAAAAAAAAAAGAAAAGAAAAGAAAAGAGTGGCCTCACTGCTCATGTCTCCAGCCTTTCTCTGGTTCTCTTTAAAAACATCAAAGGAGGGTTGGGGAGATAGCTCAGTGGAATAAGTGTTTACCTGGCAAATGCAAAGTCCTGAGTTCAATCCCTGGAACCACCTAAATCAACCAATCAATCAATCAATCAAAGGAGTTGGTTCCATTATCTGCAGCTAAAAAGTCTTCATCATTGCAGGACATACAGACAAGAGCCCACAGGACAGGTTGGGGTTGGCATGGGCTTTCTCCTACCATAGCAGAGAAGTGAAGGTGCAGCAAAGCTGAGCAATGTGCCCAGAGTCTGCAGTCTCCTAGCTGAGGCAAACAAACAAACCAACCTCTTCCCTGTCTTCATCGTTCTTGCAGTTACTTCCCCTCTGGTCATCCCCTTTTATTGGAAAACCTGTGAAGGAGGTATATGCTGCACCAGTAATCCCAATACTCCAGGAGGCTGAAGCAGGAGGATTAAAATTTAAGCTCATCCTGGACAACTTATTGACTCAGCACCATCCTTTGGTTCTGGATTCAGTTACTGGCATGGGGAAAAAAAAAAAAAAAAGGTCCTGCTCATTTGTCTTGCCACCATTGCCCTTAGGCACACCGTCTCACTCTCCAATAAATCTGTTCCTGCTGCAGTATCTTTCCAAGTTCACCTGTGACTTTGCCTGACACCAAATGCAAAGGTCAGTACCCAGTCCTTATTCTTGATCTCCTAGCTGCCTTTGACATTGTGGACTAATTCTTTTGAAAGCTGTCTTGCTCTGCTTAGAAGATGATGTTGCCTCCAAGTGTCCTATTTGCAGGGCTTCTGGGATGGTCTGTCAACTCCTCTGTCCTCCTTCTTTGTTGGCTGCTGACTCTAGATTAGCATTCAGTCCTCCACCCTTCCCTCTTTCCTATCTGTACTCAATCCTGAGAGACCTCATTCCCACTCATGGTTTAAGAGCCTCCTATGGCTGGTGGATGCTCAGGGTTATGCCTCAAGCTCAGTCTCTTCCTACATCCAGGGTGCTGTGTCCATGTCTCCGCACTGCACCTATGTGGCTGTCTAGAAGGTGCCATAAATGCACAGTCTCAAATGGCAAGTTTGATTTCACCTCCTACCCCTCCTCCTTGGTGCTTTCCACTTCCATAAAGTCATGGGGCTGTCAACCCAGCTGCTTGCTCTCTGCCTTTCCCTGATGCCCTGTGACCACTCTACTTTTATTCTTTTGTTTACTTCTTTCATCCAGTCTTCCTTCAGACGGCATCCACATTTCATCTCCTTCACACCACTTCTACTGTTATTGGGTTGGAGGTCTGGCCTGGGTTCTTAAAGTTCTGAACAAAGACCTGAGAAGGACACCCACAAGTAGCAGCAGGATTAGCGGTTTATTTGAAAGAGAAAGGAGAAGATCCTGTCCACAGGAAGAGGTCACAGCCTTGAGTGGCTTGGTTTAGAGGGCTTCAGTCCTTCGTGTTTTAAGAAGGATTGAGGGCTCAGTCAGAGGCATGCCACTGTAAGGAGCTGTACTGAATCTGAATAATCAATGACATGGTAATTAGGGTTCATGTTGCCAAGGATTTCAGAGGATTCTGGGCACATGCCCTGAGACTGACGTGTAAGCAGTTGCCTGGCTACCTTTGCCCAACATGTCTAGGCTGGGATATCCTGCTCCTAAGCTAATATTTAACTCAGAAGGTGGATCTGGCCCAGAAAACAGCTCTTGGACAGGTGGAACTCTGTTTCCCTAGGCTTTTGCTTAGCTATCTCTTTCCTAACTATCACAGCCCTAGACCTGGACCCAGACCTCAGTCTTTTGCTTGAATAGTTGCAACATTGTCCTTCAAGCCAGAAGAAAGTCTTTAAAAATGTAAATCAGAACTGGTCATTTGGCTACCATGATAGGATGGCTTCTCGCCAGGCCCAGGCCACCACCCAAAGTCCTTCCACAGACTCAAGGTCCTCTGTGGCCTGGTGGCCTCTTCTCCCCCAAGTCTTCCTTGCTCACTCCACCCCAGCCACACTGGCCTTTCTGCCCATCCTCAAGCTACTGAAGGTGCCTTAGCACCTTAGTGCTTGCTCTTCCCTCAGGTGGTGCTTATTCACTTTATTTCTATCTCTGCCCAAATGTTGGCCCCCTGAAAGAATCCTTCCTGCTCACCTCACTACCCATAATCCTAAATCCCTTTGCCAAATGTTGTCATGTGCTCATCAGTTTGCATGTTTACTGTCATCTCCTCTATTGAAAACTGAGCTGCACTGGGGCAAAGACTTGTGTTTGCTTTGGTTACATCCTCGGCATCTAGAAGAGTCCGGCAAATAGTATGCACTGCACAGTGAGTGAATAAGTGGAAAGATCACAGACATTATGAAGCATTATGTGAAGTGAGATCTGTGGAAACACTTTCCAAACTCTGGAGTGCTAAGACATACATTATGTCTTAGTAAGCTTTTATAGAGCAGTGTGTCAGCATATGAGGCACAATAGTTATAGAAATGGGTGAAACAAGGTTCCTTCTCACTCTAGCTGGAAACTCAGGGTGAGAGACCAAGTCCAGGGAAGTGTTATTCTAGAATACACCAGCCAAGAGCACCTGAAGTGTACATACTAACGGGTTGGAAGATTGTAAGTGTGGTGTGTGTGTGTGTGTGTGTTGTGTTCATGGTGTTACACTCACCTTCTTCATCACTGAGATGTGACACTCAGAGCCTACAATTTAGAAGAGGAGAGGTTTGCTTGGCTCCTGGCTTTAGAAGCCTCAGTCCTTGCACAGCTGGCTCCAAGACAGAAACCCCAGGGCAGAAAGGCCTGAGTAGAGAGTGGCCCCATCAGGGCAGCCAGGAAGCAGGGAAGGAGAGCTGGAGTCAGGAAGGCAAACGATGCTGTCACATCCTGACAGCAGACTAGCTGGAGGACCCCGGTCTGAACCCCTTCCCAGAGCTCTGCCTCTGAGCTCGTGAGAGTTTGGGGGTCAACTGATCTAAAACCACAGCAGGGAGACACAAGCAAATGAAAGGCTTTGCAGGGATACACACACATGCGCGCACATGCTTACACACACACACACACACACACACACACCGGGCCACATCAAGCTGGGATTTGGAGATTCCAGTTATGCTCACTAGTAGAGCACAGGAAAAGGCATTGAAGGCAAAGGAAAGCAGCCCAATGCATACTCTTGACCATTTGGACCGCTAAGCACCTTCCCAGGCAGGGCCTCCCCCTTCCTGCCTTTCCCTCATTCACTGAGTCCCTGTCCTCCTTTGAGCTGGTCCTCTGGAGTACATTTTTGTATTTCACTGTTCACCTTTCTTGCAGCAGTTCAAGGAGGAAGGTCACAATTCTGCAGAGCACAGAGGCCACAGCCCTCCGACCACCTGCCTTTGCATTTCTGGCCACCAACCTTGCATTGCAAATACGGTTGGCTGGATGTCTGAAACTCTCCCTCACTATACTTTCCTAGAAGTGACAGCTTTTCAGTGAAACATCTTAAATTTTTTATGTGTGTAAAAAAATTATTCTTGAGTAGTCCATAATACTGGTAGAGACAGCAAAATACAAGGCAGTGTGGAATACTCAGCAGCCTGTACTTATTACATGAATGAATCAATGATTGGACGGAGTCATGAAATGGGTTAAAACAATTTTAAGTGTGTTGTTGTAGTTTACATCTCAGTCTGTAACCTGTTGTTCTGCACTTGGGATCCTCTTTCTCATAGAAGTAGTTATAAATGTTACTTAAGTGCCAAGAAACTGCATTTAGCTCATAATGTAGTAACAAAATGTGCAGTCTCAAGCAAAACAGTGTTACAACATGGGTTCAGTAATTTTGGCGCTTGAGGAAACCTAGTTTTAAATAGAAATGAGGTGGTTCTGAGAAAGTATGGAGACTCTCAAGGCAAAAAAGCGTCCCTTCAGGGTTCCGAGGGTGCAGCCTCCCCTTAGGGCCTACTTTGAAGTGAGAGTGTATGCATGTCCTTTCCCTTGGTATAATCATCGCCTTGTGTCAGTCTTAAAATCCTGGAGCAAGAAAGAAAGAGCTTGAGTCTGGCCTTGGGGAAGAGGACTTTGGTCTGGAGAGAGTGGGCTATGGCATGAGCAGAAATCTACTAAATGGTACTTGGCAGAAGGAGGAAAAGGGGCCAATGTGGTGGGAGCAAGATTTTACCTAATGTGTAGAAGAGAAACACTGGTAGAAACCATGCTAGATGGAAGCCACGCAATAGCTCAGAATGTGCAGGCACTGCCCAGAGCCAAGGAAATGTGCCTTTGCACAGGACAGGACCCCAGGCTGCCAGCCCTGAGGAGTTCACCCAGCAGCTTCCCTTGACACAGCTAGGTGGTTTCTGCAGAATGTATAGTTTGTGCAATGTTGTGTTTTTTCTGTTGATTTAGGTGATGTATTCTATTGCACAAAATTACTGATTCCTAAGCAGGAACTTCAGAGACCCTTGCCTTTGACATAAAAAGATGTCACTTTCCCTTAGCAGTCTCCATGTGTGTCCACACACACACACACACACACACACGCAATAACTTTCACTGTATGACCTTAACCAAATCATTTTATTGACTGGGATCCATTTTCTCATTTTTAAGTGACAACACCGAACTAGATTTTCTTTCTATTCCAATTCTAAAAATTTAATCATAAGATTCTCCCAAGTGAAAAGAGGATGGAATCTAGTTATCTTGGTCCAAATCAAATAGCTGTAATTTCCAAAACCAGTTGTTCCTGAATGCCACAGAAGATTCAAAGCTAGCGGTACCTTCTGGACTTGAACAATCTCTCTTCTCGGAGGTGTTTCAGGGAACTTGCACTTATCTAGCAGAGCCCACGTGAGAAGTGTAGGGCTGTCTTTCTGTTCTAGTCAGTGAGAGCCCGAAGGGTGGTGCCTGTGTTATTCCAACTACTTTCAAGGCTGCTTCAGAAGAACTGTGAGTTCGAGACTTGTTTAGACAGACAACTCAGGGAGACCCTATATCAAAGTCAAATAAGAGAGAGGAAGAACGAAAGAAAGTGTAACGCAGTACTTCCTAGAGTCAATTCCCAGTACTTAAAAAGAAGAAGAAAAAAAAAATGGGGTGACTGGCCAGAACAGTGGCAAAATACGTTTTAATCTCCTTCCTAACAATGGTTTCTGGGTACCCACAAGCTGATAAAACTCTTCCCACCCTCGAGGTCCCCTTCCATGGCTCTCTAGGCATTGAATGGCACAGGCCCCGAGGAAGAGGATGGTCTTACTCACAGAGCCCTCCTCACACTGCAGCACGTAGTAGGAGGGTTCAGGCACCCCGCGGGGGTGGGGCTTCCGGAAGTGTGGCCGCCACACTTCACACTTCCGGTAGTGCTCCCGGGCGCTCGCCACACTTCCTGTTGATCTGCCCTGGCTGGGAAGAGGCATTATGGAGGGCTGTGGGCGTGGCCAGCCCTTGGGGGCGTGGCCATCTATGAAGGGGCGGGGCGCGGCGGCCGGAGCTGCTGCGGAGTCCTAGGAGTGAGCGCTCAGCTGCAGAGTCCGGTCCGCGGCCCGTCCAAGTCCTAGGCCCTCACCCGCCCGCCCGCCCGCCGCGCCATGCCCGCCGTGGACAAACTCCTGCTGGAGGAGGCCTTGCAGGACAGCCCCCAGGTACCGCCGCCTTGCCCTCGCCGCGGCGGGGGACCAGGCTGGGGACTGACCGAAGGCCGCCGCGGCCCAGCCTGGTGTCACCGCCCGCCTCTCGGGCTGTTAGATGGGGTGTCCTGAGAAGGAACGTCACCTTTTCCTTTCTTTTCTGGCCCAGCACTGGGGGTTGAACCCAGGGCCTTCACTCTGAGCTCCATCACCAGCCCGGGTCTCCCTAAGTTACCCAGGCTGGGCTGGAACTTGGGATCCTCCTGCCTCAGCTTCCCAGTGGGCTGGGATTCCACTTCGCTTTATCATCTGTAAGACAGGGATAATATGGTACCCGCGTTGGAATTAAGTGAGGAGTACCTGTGGAGTTCTAATCCAAGTAGGAGGTCAGTCTAAGGACCTCCCACAGGTACTGCCCTCACTATACTGCTGCCGGGCTGAGGTCTGGTTGATTTGGGGCCCAGAGCCTTTTCCCAGGCATCCCAGGCCGCGCCTTGGCACTGTTTACCTGTGGAGAGGAGATCTGGACACCTGCCACTGTGTGTCCTGTGAGCTAGGGCTGGAAACAGGTAGACCGGCCCATGAGCGCGGTGGTGACGTCAGTTCACCCCACAGCACACCCTTCCTGGGCTTTGCTGTCCTTTACCAGATCTCCTGCTTCTCGTGTCCTCTCCTGGGTCTGCATTCCTGAGGTGTTTAAATAGGCATCTTTTTTTTTCTTAAGTTTATGGGTACAAATTAGATATGCACAATGATCACGTTCAGCACAGGGAATTCATACCTGCACACGCACATAAGCATCTTTTGTCCCCCTAGCATCTCAGCTGCCCCTTTGGGCTCCTTCCCTGTTTCTCTGGTGGGGTGGACTGGCACAGCCCTGCTCTGGGAGCCTTTGTCCTTATCTGCGTGCAATGTCCATCTCTCCTACAGACTTAGCCGCAGGTGGACACCCTGTGTCCTGTGTTCCATGACCCCCACCCCATAGACGAGCAGAAAACTAAACAAGCTGTGGTGTCTTCCTGTGCCAACTGAGATCCTCAGGGCTGGCCACCTTCTCAAAGGCGGCTGCTGTGCAGCTCTGGACGTGGGGTGCTTGGATCAGAGCTCCCCGGGGAGCACGCATTTCACTTATCCCCCCACTGAGTGGCGTCTAAGCCGGAGTGTGAAGTTCCTGCCTGTCCTCTTGGTGAGGATCCCTTTGCTATCCCAGCCAGACCTGGGGACCAAGGTGGAGCTGCTGCACTGAGCTCCACCTGTCCTGGCCAACAGATCGTGTGCTGAAGCTTTGGCTGTCACAGAGACAGGCAGGCCAAGGACTGAGGGAGTGAGTTTGCTCAGCTCCAGGGACGAGAAAAACAAGAGAGGAGTGATCATGGCCGGGCTGCGGTGCCAGATCTAACCTGTGTATCATGTACTTTGGGCAAGTGACTTCATTGTCACCCTGCCCCGTCTGGGGGACAAGGACCTGAAGCAGGTGGCTTCCAGGTCCTGTAGAAGCTTGAAGTCCTATGGTATCTGCAGTTTATAACTTTGAGCCTGTGTGTGGGAATGGTTCAGAGGCACAGCCATTCCTGCTTAACGTTCCTTTTTAAAGCTTATTTCTTAAATTGTTTTCTTTAAGACAGAGCCTCTCTTGCAGCTCAGGCTGGCCTTGAAGTCACTAGTTAGCCCAGGCTGGCCCGAACTCCTCCTTCCTCAGCCTCCCTAGTGCTGGGATTCCAGGAGTGCCCCACCACACCAGGTTCAACATTCCTTTGAACGCAGGAAGTTAGTCATTGTGCAGAGACTTGATTGTCACCCATTGAGGTTTTGGTGTGGTCGCTGCAGAGGAGAGAATGATGGTAGGATGCACTCTAATGTCACCAGAACGCATGTGGCCCTCTTAGGTGCGTGGTGTGTGCCGGACACAGCCTCACACTCCTGAGAGTCACGAATATGGAGCTGGAAACAGTTCCTTCATGTTATCAGAAAAGAATACATGCAGCAGCAAAGGCCCGGGCCCTGCCACTGTTCCCAGAGCTTTATGTTGTGAACTCACGACCTCTCCCAGCCCTTGTTTGACATAGGGCCTCTATGAAGTGACCAGTGGAGCAGAGAGCTAAATAACATCCAAGATGGGATATGCCAGCGTGACAGCAGCAGGATGGGAAGCCAGGCCCCATGCTTGGAAGCAGAGATCTCTTGCAGACACCCAGTTACTCACCCCCACCCTCGCTGTCACTGCTGACCTACATTGACGTTCCTTGAAGAGGAAGCATCCTAAGAAACGGTCCACCATTTTCGTCCTGTGGTTTAGCTGCCAGCGCCCAGGGCATTGCTCCAGTAACCAGGTTGCACAGGACACATGAAAGGAGCACAAAAGCTTCTGTATCTGAACCGAGTGACCCAGGAGGAGCAGAATGGGGCCTCGCCCTCGGCTTCAGCTATTCATTTCCTCCTCTGGGGCTTGCTGCCCTGGGGTGTGGAGAGCCGGGCGGTGAGCACACACAGGAGCTATCCTGCTCTCCCTTGGGACTGGCGGGTGTTGTAGGTGCTTTGCGTCGGAGTCTCTGTCCTGGCACTGCCCACGGGGAGTGTGGCCGTGAAGGAGACAGGCACACCTGCCCGTGTCAGGGGACAGATAAGGAGGCCACCATTCCAGCACAGTGTATGCCTGCAGCCAGGGTCAATGGGGACACAGCGGCCCTCGCTCTGGACTCGGCTGCAGAGACACATGCGGCTCTCTGCTGTCAGCATCTTGCTTGCATGTGCATATGAGCATTTTATTTTAACCTTGACACTTTGTAACATAATCAGTTCTGTTAAAATGAGAGCATTCACTGTCCCAGCTGTTGAGAACGTCCAGGGCTGTCTGACGGGGCAGCTCCCAGTTTGATTTTGCTCTGAGGTACAGCAGTGACACAACCCTGCCTCAGATGCTGTGGAGAGGGTGGGTAGCACAGGAAGGACGGAATCCTCCGCCCGAATGTGGCCTCTGGCAACATATTCGCCCTGTCTGAGCCTGTGTTTAGATTGGAAATAAAAATCGCCCCTTGAAGCCAGCGGGGTTGTGCACACCATCATCCCAAAGCTCAGGAGGCTGAGGCAGGAGGATCATGGTGACTTCAGGGCCATTCTGGGCTGCATAGCAAGATCTTGTCTCAAAATAAAATGTTTTACAGAGCCACTTGAGTTGTTTTGGAGAGTGATATGTGTTCTCAGCACATCTGGAGGTAGGGACAGAAGTGCAGTGGCCTGGCTGGGGAGAGACCACCCAGGGCGTGTGAACATCTCTGCAGGGAGATGTTCTTCAGGGAGAAATTATGCTTGAAAGAGAGTTAAGGAAGAGTTCTAGCTTGGTGTCTTTGCTCATGTGTGGGTCGTCATCTGTTACTAGATTATAAAATCCAGAAGGTCTCCACCACCATTTTTGTTAATGAATGGAATAGAGGAAAATATCAGATTATACTCTCATTCTGTGGATATTGTTTGCTGAAGCCTTTCTTCGGGCCCTGGTATAAATTGTGTTTTGGACTGTAGATTTGAATTTAATTTTGTTTTGGGGGTTCAGGGTCTTGCTGTGTAGTGCAGGCTGGTCTTGAACTCACTGTGTAGCCCAGGCCGGGCTCACACTCATGGTGATGCTCCTGCATCTGCCTCCCAGGTGCTGGGATTGCAGGCGTGTGCCACCTTGTCTGGCTGAATGTTAAGTTTAGAAAGTTGGAGAGCTCTTCTGATACGAGGGGTGCACTGTCCCAGTGCTAGGCTGTTGGTTCATTCTCACAAGAGCTGTTGGAGAGCTGCTTTGGTCACCTGGTATGTGCCTCGTAGTTCCTGTGCTAGTGCTGGGTGGCCCTGGGGACGCCTTTGCTGGACGCCCCACCCAGAAAGAGGAGCACACGCTGCTGGGAGGGCCCAGGGTTTGTTGGCAAAGTCGAGGCCAAGTGAGTGGGCTTGAGGGCCCAGCACAGGGGACCCCTTGGCAGCAACACAGACCCTCTGTCCTCTGCCTGGAGCCAGACATAGAAGGACAGACTGGAAATTCATCTGCAGGGGACAGTGGCCCATGAGCCAGTCTCTGTGGACGTGGGTGCCACATGGCATGGGGCCTGTCTGTAATCCCACTCCATCCAGGCCTGCAGACTTCTCTGAGTCAGACACCACCAGCATTGCTTTTCCTTTGTGATTCCCACTGGGCTGGTACAGTTGCTGATGTCCTGGCGTAGCACCCTTCGGGGACACCCTGGCACAGGGGACTAAGCCACCCACATGCACGCATGTCTGGGTGGTAGTGCATGCCCAGCTTCAGCCCACCCAAGGTCCCTCCTGGTCCTGGAGCTGTACCCCATCAGTGGCCCTCCTGAAGGATGGAGCTGGTTGTAAAACTCGGGACCCTAAGTCTGAGAGTTGATTGAATCAAATAAGACAAACACCAGGGAACTGGCCATCTTAAGCGCTCTACAGGACGTCGCACAGCACCCAGCGGCTGCAGGGTGGCCACGCGCAGATTGGAGGCTGTTATGTCCCTGATGGTGTTTTAGTGGTGGAACTTCACTGACACAGAGGTGGGGCTGATGGACAGACAGACCTGGCCCTCAGTCTCGGTCTGTCTGTCACAGGGTCCAGCTCAGTGGATGCAGGCATCCACCTCCAAGCCCTGTGCCACCCATCTTAAGGTTTGAGAAGTAGCTTTTCCTTCTTGGGGCCAAGCACACATTGCCTCCAGCCTGGTCCCCCCTAAGCACTGACAGGTTTAGAAAGGAAGCTCTTGCTGGGTGTGGTGGTGCATGCCTGTCATCTCTGCACTCTGGAGGCTTAGGCAGGAGGATCGCTGAGAGTTTGAGGCTAGTCTGGGCTACATGGTGATACCAAATCACAAAAGAATTGAAAAAATAAAAGGAAAGAAAGAGAGACGGAGGGAGGGAACAAGGAAGGAAAGGAAGGAAGGAAGGAAGGAAGGAAGGAAGGAAGGAAGGAAGGAAGGAAGGAAGGAAGGAAGGAAGGAAGGAAGGAAGGAAAAAAAAGACAAGGAGCTATCTTGTATCTCCTCACCTAGAAGAGGAAAACCAGAGAACCCCCAGGCTCTGTCCCTCCCTGTTGCATGCACATGCAAACTTTAGCTTTGAAAAGCAGACTGACCACTCCCATCTCCCTCTACCTGCAGACCCGCTCCTTGCTGAGTGTCTTTGAGGAGGACGCCGGCACACTCACTGTCTACACCAACCAGCTGCTGCAGGCCATGCAGCGAGTGTATGGGGCCCAGGTAAGCCTGCCCTTCCCTGGGGGATGAGAAATCCTGGTCAGAACAATAGTTAAAATTTTAAAAGAAAAAAAAATTTTAAATGTTTAACCAGGCACAGGTGGCACATACCTGCAATCCTAGCATTTGGGAGGCTGAGGCGGGAGGGTCCCTGTCAGTTCCATCATGAGTTCAAGGCTAACCCAAAGTACATAGTGAGACCCTGTCTCAAAAAAAAAAACAGTATAAATTTGAAGTAAAATCAGAATTTTTTTTTTTCAACCAGGGATTGAACTCAGGCCCTTAGGCTTGCCAGGGAAGTACTTTATTCCACTGAGCCATCTCCCTAGCCCCCAAATCAGAATTATTTTACTCAGTTCTGTTCACCTCAAAAAAAAAAAAAAAAAAAAAAAAAGAGTCTCAGGCTGGCCAAATAGCTCAGCAGATTAAAGCACCTGCAAGCAGGCACAGGGGCCAGGGGTTTGATCCCTGGGTCTGCCATGCCAGCCCTGCCCCCAGGCACACTGAGATGGCAACTGAGACGGGGTGTGGTGGCATGCCTCTGTAAGCAGGCAGATCACTATGAGTCCAATCTAGTAGTAAGACCCTGAACATCCTGTAGACCCTCCCCCCACCCCCCCCAAAAAAGCTCCAAGCAGTTAGAAGTCTCTCTCAACTGGTTCTTGTTACAGGAAAATGACTCTTTCTCAAGAAGACTTTCTTCAAAAAAAAAAAAAAAAAGATTACAGGGCCATGCCACCAAGCCCAGTCTCAGTTGCTGGCTCATTGTGCCCCAGGGGCAGGGCCAGCATGGCTGGCTCAGGGATTGAACCCCTGGCCCCTGTGCCTGCTTGCATGTGCTTTAATCCGCTGTGGCTATTTGGTTGGCCCTTTGCTTTGAGCTTTTTAAAAAATATTCAACCACAAAGGCTAGCAAAATAGCTCAAGAAGCTAAGTGCCTACTTAGGCCAGTCAGGGGTTCAATCCCTGGCACCACATACCATGCCGGCCCAACAGCCAAGTCCGGGTGTGGTGGCGCACACTTGGAATCCCAGTGCTGGGGAGGCTGACAAAGGGAGGATCACTACCAGTTTGAGCTGCATAGTGAGACCCTACACACACACAAAAAGAAGAAAACTAAAAATATTCAACCCCAACAGGGTCTCCACTGCCCATGAGTGTGTGAAGGGGGCTCAGTTTTGGGGCCTGGATGAGGGCAGTGTGTGCCTCTCGGGTTCCCCCCAGAGACCGGAGCCCCAGCTCTGAGCATGGGGTGGCAGCTTTCTTTTGAGGAACAAATTCCCCAGGCTGGGCTGGTGAGCACATGAAAAATAAGCTGCTGAGCAGCAAAGAGGAAGCCTTTCAGGATCGAAACATGCCGCGTGTGTCACTTTCTAAAGTGAGCCCTCAGCCCCAGGGCTAGGCTGCTCTCGAGGTGGGGTTGGTTGATCGCCCCGTAACTCACGGCCGAGCTGTGAGAGCTCCTGTCTCTGCTTCTCGCTGGTGATCTCTGGGGGTGTGAGCTCCACCCTGGGCAGCGGGTGGCCTGTCCTAATCCCACCTGGCTGCTATTACAGCTCCACCAGCATTGTGTCATCACTCACTGTCTTATGGTCCGTCGCTCCCACATGGGAACAGTGTTGTCCTTGTCACAGGGAGCTTCCTGCTGGGTAGCCAGCAGTAAGAAGGCACCTCAGCAGAGAGCTCTGCAGCCAGCTTTCTGGAGCTGTGACAGGCGCCTCAGAAAACTGGCAGAGAAGCAGAGATGTTCGCTTTGGCTCCTGGTTTTGGGGTATTCCGCCCTGGACTTAGCCTGTGACTTTGGACATGTGGTGAGACTGTGTGTCCTGGCATATGGAAGCTGCCATCTCAGGATGGCCAGAAGTGAGGGCAGGCAGGCAGGCCCCGGGCCCAGTGTGCCCATCGAGGGCATTCCAGTGGTCTCGTCCTACAGCCAGGCCCCACCCCTGAGGTTCTACTGCCTCTCAGGTGGAGACTGAACCTTCCACAGGTGGACCCTGGGGACACTCAGTGTCCAGGCTGTCATTGCGGAGGCCCAAGGAGGGTGATGATCATAGCTGAGCCGGATGGACCTCAGGCAGTTTGGCATAGATTCTTTCATGGAAACCCCACAGCCAGCCTGTGCATGCGGCAAGTGTTGTCACTGTGCCTTTGGACGGGGCAGAAGACTGCAGGGTCCTCAACATGTACAATCACTGTGTGCCAGGGAAAAATAAAAATAGGCTTGAAAAGAGCTTTGACTGGGACATGTGGTGGACAGACGAGAGAACATGGAGAGAGGCAAGCACACGCATGTGTGCGCACAAGCGTGTGGATATGCTGAGGGGGCCAGACGCCTGTGCACCCCTGGCTGGAGAGACTGGACTGGGGGTATCTGGGAACATGGGCATGAGGAGGGCCTGTCAGAGCTGCATCAGGAGGCCAGAGGTTGCGACCTGTGGACTTGACGGTGCACAGTCACCCCCCACCCGAGCAGCGAGCAGCGAGCAGCGAGCAGCGAGCAGCACACTGCCCGGAGCCAGTGGGAAGGCCCGGAGAATCTGCTCACGTGGCATCCTGCTCGCCCTTCTGCCTGGGTTAGGCTCGAGGAACGTGAGCAGTGGCTCAGCTCGTATTCTGAAACCTTGATTATTTATGTTGGGTGTTTTTGTGTTTCCCTAGATATTCCAGAATTTTCCCCCTGGACTTTTATGTCTGAGCTCACTGGTGCGCCAGAAATTTGAATGTGGTCGCGGGCTGAATTGTCTCCTCTGAAGGCTGAAGGCCTCCAACATAGGGATAATGCTCCCTGCCCACTGCTGCCCGCTCCTCGGGACTGCCCTCTTCTGCCTGCTGAACCCTTTATTTGGAGAGCTGAAGCTCTCTCTCTCTCTCTCTCTCCCTCTCTCATGATTTTTTTTCCCCCTGTGAGCCAAAAAACTAGGTTTTGCCAAAATTAAGTAGGTCTTGCATTCCGAGAGGCTGGAGCTGCTTTGAGTCCACAGCGCGTGACTATCACAAGGCTTCTGGGGCTGGAAGCCTCCTGCTGCCTGGCGCCCCGCAGCACCTGCTGTGTGGACGCGCAGTCCACTCCCGTGGGGTGGCTCACTTGGTTCATCAGGCTTATTTGAAGGTTTAGAGGTTGTGTTTTGTTCCTCCTTAATTTACCAAGGAAAACCCATGTGAATCTCGACCAGTAGCCTTGGTATTTTAAGATAGTGATAGTTTTCGGTGTTTGCATTCAGTTTCTTTCTGAGCTATGTTTTCTTGGTTTATTTCCTATTACTCCTGGAGTACTTTTATGCTTGGCATCTCAAATGAGAGTTTTATGATTTCACTTTAAAGAACAGGCACTTAGCAAGTGCCTGTTGTGTTGCAGCTGGCTTTGTGGTGCTGATAAATGATAAACATTCACAAGAGATATTTAAAAGAGATTATGTGGTAAATTTCTGGATCATGATACCTGGAATGTTTGTTGGCTCTAGTGAGAGAAAGAGGAAAGGCAGGGAAACACAGAGAAAGTTCCGTGAGAAGTTTCCCTTATTGTGGCTGGCTTGGGAAAATTGTAAATTTTATCTGGCTAAGCTCTGGGGAAAAGTTGAAGGCTGTAAGTGGCTTTCAGCATTTTTATTTGTTTGTTTGTTTGGGTTTTGCTATGCAGTGCAGGGTAGCCTTGAACTCATGGAACCCAGGCTGACCTGGAAGTCACAGGGTCCTCCTGCCTCAGCCTCCCCAGTAGTGGGATTAGGGCTGTGTGCTACTGCGCCCTGCTTTGTTTACAGTAGTGCACAGAAGAGCCATCTGCCAACCCAGGGAACCCTTCCCCGCGGTCACCTTTAGCAGAGGAGTGAGTGAGCTCCCAGGCAGGAAACCCATGCCAGTGACTACAGGCCGTGCAGCCGAAGAGCGGCAAATCCTGACGCCAGCCTTTGAGTCCAGAGTGCGGGCCCTGTGACACGTGTGTCCAACACGTTGCTCCACATCCCAGGGGGACTTTCCTTGTTCCACTAATCTGCACCCAATTTAAGTGTCTCTGTTTTCAATTTTTCTCTGTGTTAGTTAGTCCATGTTTGTAGGCCACCCTGTGTTCCTTATGGAGTTGTGCCCACATATGGCTGGTGAGGATGACTTTCACTGTGGTGAACGCATGGGGTGCAGCCCAGGACCCCGAGCCCAAAGCCCTGAATTCCAGTCTGGACGCAGACTGCTGTGTGGCCCTGAGGAGGTCACCCTGGTGGCCCAGGCTCCCTGTTGGTCATCAGAGCCATGGTTCCATTAACACGGAACGCAGGAGCCCGTGGCCTGGAGGACGCCACGCTCTGTCCAGCTGGAGGCTGCTGAGCCCCAGACCCCTGTGCCTGTCGTCCCCACCATGGACCTCTCCCACATCCCTTTTGTTTTTCCAAAGCAGGGTTGAGTTCAGAGCCTTCACCCTGAGCAACAGCCCAGCTCTTTCTATTTATTTAGAGACAGGCTCTCACTGAAGTGCTGCGTTGCCCAGATTGGGCTGGGGCTTGTAGTTCTGCCTCAGCCTCCCAGAGTGCTGCAGTGACAGGCTTGTGCCACCACGCCCTGCTCACAGCAGCCTGGGAACCTTGTTCCTGAGGATCCTGGGACAAGCCCTAGGCTGCCTGCTGGCCTTGGGTGTCCTCCTGCCCTGGGGCCCAGTGCCTTTCATGCTGGGAGTCCCTCCGCACTCTCTGATGATCGCCTCAACAGATCCCAGGTCGCTCTTGCTTTCTGGCCTCGGCTCTTGAGCCCTTACTCTCCAGACAGGAGCGGCCCTGTGTCCCTGAAAGGACCAGGTTTAGGGCAGGGAGGGCAGCGCTGAGTAAAGGTGTGAACGTGGCAGTAACCTGAACACGGATGCTATCGTCACCTAAGCCTGGGTCCCCTTGGTTCCTTGAGGCACCCACACCAGAGGTGCGGTTCTCTTTGACTCCTCCTCCCCACCCGCCTTTCCATGCCAGACTGCCAAAGACCAAGTGCCATGAGCCCGGGGTGGGCTCGGGTAGCAGCAGTTAGGAGGTGCCTGTACAGTGGTGCAGCACACTCTCCCTAGCTGAGGGCCTGCCAGCTGCCTGCCCCCTGCCTTGGCAGCAGCCCAGGAGGTCCTCTCTACCCACGAGCCGCTGTGTGAAGCGCTGCTCAGGTGCCCATCTTTTTGACTTGCTTTGGTTTTTGCAGTGCTGAACTCAGCAGAGAGTGGAGCCAGAGCTGACCCAGGCAGGGCCTCACGGAGGGTGCTTCAGGCCAGGCTGCAGTCAGCAGCAGGACGCCTGCAGAGAGGGAGGCCCTGGGCTTGTCCCCAGCGCTGTGGAGAGGAAGTCACGCTCCAACCTCCGTGCAGAATCTGAGTGTTAGGCCACCTCTTTGTGGGGGGTGGGAGCGGGGACTGGGAAAGCATGAAGTTCATGTTCGCATCTGTAGGCCTCAAGGCCTCCTGCTCCCCTGGGTATGAGCTAGGTCCGAGGGCTAATCTGAACACACAGCTAATGTTTAAATAAAACTTGATTGCAGTAAAGGACATGTGAGGCAGGAGTGCCCCTCGCCTGAGTGCTCACCCTTGCACCCGCCTCTGACACACTTGTCCCATCATCCTTGCCACTCTCTGAAGCAGTCCTCCAAGTCTTTTGTGAGTGTCTTATGAGGCGTGAGCAAAATATAGTGAACGCTACTGCCAAGTGCCATCCTTCAGAACAGCAGGCTTGGAAAGACATCATGGTGTCCTTGTTTTCCTGTCCCATTGTTATCACAAAATACCCACTCCCACAAGTTAAAATAGGGAAAGTTTATTTTGGTTCACAGTCTGTAGGGGTTTCAGCCTGTGGTCAGCTAGCTCTAAGACAGGGTGGCAGGGCAGAGGAGGAACAGTCCATGGAGGGCAGCAGGAAGCAGTGAGCCGCGGAGGGAGAACAGAGGTTGATGTGTCCAGACCACACCCCCAGGGGCTACCTCTTCACACCAGACTTCAGCTCCCAGCACCACACCCAAGTCTAAACTCATGGTGGACTGATCCAGGGTCCCCACCCATGATCCAATCACCTCCCCAAGTCCCACCTGTGAGCCATCTAGAAATAAGCCATAGTAGTCCTCATTCACCTCACCACATGAGAGCTTCTAGCTCTTTCCCAAGGTCAAAATGACCAGGAAGGTCAATGTCTTGAATCAACTCAAGAATATCAAGGCAGCCAGAGTGCAGCTAAAGACCCTCAAGACAGAAGATTCCAGAATTTCTGCAGACAGGGACAGGAACAGTGGGATAAACATGTTTGAAGCAGCAGGAAGAACTTTGAGGGAGGTTAAAGATCTGTCTTTTACTTTTTAAAATCTTAAAATTCTGAATATCCATTGCCTTTTTCCTGTCACCCTTTGCACAGTTCTGGATTCCAACTGGCAGCGCATGGGGTCGGGAGCCTGGGCTTCGGGGAGCCTGGGCTTTGGGGAGCCTGCTGGCCTGTGTCAACCCTGCCTTTCCATTTTCCTGGCATCTGAGTTTTACTAAGCTGGGGGCTTCCTCCATAAACTTTAGCCTCCTAGCTTGCCACATAGAATGAGAACAGTACTGGCCTCATGGTAACTGTGAGTCTGTGTGAAGGTACCACACACCAGGTCTGGTGCATGGAAGAAGGCTGGCGGCAGTCTGCGTCTCTGTGGTTACCTAATTCACTCGCTCCTCCCTGCAGCTCTGGTTCTGCAGGTGTGGGCAGTGAGACCTGTGCAGCTTCTGTCCCCACCCCTCCCCAGGCGTGGGCCATGGACCAGCACTGTGCCCAGACCAGAAGTCTTTGTGTCCCAGAGAAAGGGTGAGAGCACAGTGAATCCAGCTCCCAGGCCTACCTGTCATGGGCTTCGTCCTGGGTGGGTGACAGACCTCTTGGAAGCGGGTTCTTGCAAGTGTGATCAACCCAGGTTGATTATCACTGCAGATGGAACTCGAGCTGCCTGCATGGCTGCCAAGAGATGCAACATTCACAGGAGGCAAGTTCAGGGGCAGCACGGCATATGGCCATCGTGGAAGGAAGCTGCTGCATGTTGCTAGTGCTGGAGGCCATCCAGGTGGACTGAAGAGCTGAGGTGACCGGTGGGCCTCACTGGGTGGCCAGGCCTGGGGGGTCCTCGTAGCTTATAGCCAGATGTCCCCTTCAGACTTCATGGCAAGACCTTTGGGTGCTCGTGGGATTCCAGTTAGAGCTGAGGCGGGTCACAGCTCCTCCCCGCTGCCTGTCCACCGCACCGAGAGCAGCTGTCCTTGCCCGGCAGCCCTGTCCCACATTGGAGCCTGCTGACGGGGCTGAGTGCTCTAACAGCCTTGACCCAAGATAAGCCTCTCCTCCAAGCTGCGGGGGTGGGCCACTGCATGTCAGCAGTGAGGAAGTGACAAGGACCAGCGGTCCCCGTCGGGTGGACATTTCCCAGGTCTGTGAGGGCTGCATGTGCACATATGGGCGTGACATTGTCAGTTCAGATAAGGGAATGAGTGAATTAGAATAGAAAGCGTGAGCCACAGCCCCCCTCCCAGGACAGGGGCGGCCCAGCCGTGGCGCTTGGGGCCTTGGAAAGTCCCACTGGGAGGTGGCCCGCTCATCATTTCCCTGTCGTCTCCGTTTCATTTTTGCCACAGCCACAGCAGTGAGTAGCTAGGGCCCAGGCTGTGGGACACACCAGCAGTTTCTAGAGAGCGTGAGGGCCCAGTGTGGTGCACAGGCCTTAGGTTCCAGTCACAGCTCATCCCAGAGTGCAGAGTCTAGGGCCATAGTCCCTGTCACTCCCGGCTGTGGGGCCTTAGTGGGCAGCCTCACCACACACACCTCAGCTTCTTCATCTAAAAGCCGAATGACAGTCAGCACCGTGCTCCTGGGTGTCAGCTGTGGTCAGAGTCGTGTGGTGGCTGACGGGACCTAGGGCTGCGTGCCGGCACAGAGGACACGGTGGTGGACAGACCCCGCTCCTACCGGGTACTGCTCACACAGGAGGAAGGAGCTCAGTAACAGAGCAACACCGCCATGCACGGTGGCCATGCAGCCCTGTGGAAGGACATGGAAGGGCGTGGCAGGCCAGGGCGCCCCCTCAGCTCTGTGTTTCATCACCCTCATTTGGGATGATTTCATCAGGATTATTGGGAATTTGGAATTTAGATGTTCTTCCTGCTTCCTGTGATATGTTCACTCGTGTGTTCTTTTGTTCATTCATTCATCCATGCAGCGTTGGCTGCACCCTGGTCTGTGCCTGTGTGTGTGCCCGCTGTATCAAGGACATGCTGCAGTTTGTCACTGTGCTGCCTTCCTGGCCTCAGGCCAGGGCTACTCAGCTGTGAAGGGCGAGGCAAGAGCAGACAGGACCCCAGGGCCTGCACTGACCTCCTTCTACAGTGCCTGCTCCTGGGGGCATCGAGGGAGGGCAGGGGTTCCACTGTGGCCCACAGAGTGGTCGTGGTGTAAGGTGGCTTTAACCCTCTGCTCTGTCTCAGTCTTATTCTAAGTCATGCTCGGACGTGATACTCTTTCACCTCACAGGCACGCACACCTAGGGAGATGCTCTGAGATGACCTTTCTCCATGACAAACGCTGCTTGCCTTTGTGTCTCCTCTCCCTGCAGAATGAAATGTGCCTGGCTACCCAGCAGCTTTCCAGGCAGCTGCTGGCGTACGAGAAGCAGGTAAGGGTGGCCCTGTGGTGTGAGGCGGACTCCCTCTCCTCCCTCTGGGTGGGCACAGGCTTGCGGGGGCGACATGGTAAGGGGGCTGGTGGCCAGTCTGGGGGTGGAACTCCTGCATTCAGGTAACACCTTGCTCTTTCCTCTTTTGCTCTTAGAATTTTGCCCTTGGCAAAGGCGATGAAGAAGTCATTTCGACACTCCACTACTTCTCCAACGTGGTAGACGAGGTAAGATAGCAACCTGGGAAGTTTCTGCCCACCTCCTGTTGGTGTTGGCCTTCTCATTGCCAGAGTGAAATATCTGAGCCATCTTGAGTTGTCATTGCTGTGCTCAGCTCCTGACCTGACAGGACCCTGTATGGAGTCTGAGAGGAAAAGCTTTCCAAAGTGAGGTTTTTAGGACCTCAGGGTCCTAGGTGGGCGAGTGTGTGCCCCAGGGTTGCTATAGGAAGTTATCTCAGCAAAAATGTCATCCCTCTCAGTGCTGAAGCTGGATGTCTGTAGGGCCTCACACCATGAAGGCTGTAGACTTCACCCAACTTGTGGTGGCTCTGGGGTACCATGGTACCCCAGTCTCTGACTCTGACTTCACTGACTTATTACTTCTGTCTTTTCCTCCAATAAGAGCCCCTGACACTGACTTAGGGCCACTCCAAAAATCTGGGGTCCTCAAAGACCTGTTCCAAAGTACCCACACATTCTTTGGGGTCATGGTCCCACTCACTGGCCGGATTTGGTAACAGTGGTTCTTATAGCTGCCTTGTATAATTCATGGGGGACACTGGGAAAACCATGATCGCTACAGGAAACGTGTGCACGTCGTAATCATAAAAATCATGAGAGCTCAAATAGTGCTGGCGCCTGGCAAAACACTGCAGAATTAGGCAGGTAGATGTGTCCTGTTTCCAAGGAGTCTGCAGTGTGCATTAGATTGGAAAATCATAATAGAGAAGCAGAAAAGAAAACGCAGGCACCACTGAACGGTACTGCTAGTGCATGGGGTGAGACACTGACATTTGTATAAAGTTATGCTTCTGTGTTTTCATTCATTCAGCAAATAGTGCAGTAGCCTGTTACTCATTCAACAAACACTTGACCACCTGTTATCAGTCAGACCCTAGGGTAGAGCTAGAACAGAGAAGTCCCCAGCTTTTATTGAGCTCTGTCCTGCATCCCACTGAACAGCAGGAAGGAGGCCAGCTGTTTCCTACCACTCTGGCTGTGTTCACACTTGGCTTGCATGGTCCCCCATGTGGGGCGCCAGTGTGACCCCACCCCGACACTGTCTACCATGAGGGAGCCTGAGAGTTGAGAGCTCGGGGTGCCAGCTTGGAGGCCCCCATGCTGTGACTGTGTGGGGTGAATTGGAGCTCACCATACCCTGCACAGATGCCAGGGGGCCAGAGTGCTTGGCCTGAACTGGGGGTGACCAGTGTGTGTCCTGATGCCCCCAGAATTGCTGCAGAGGATGCTCCCATCCTCCACGAGGTCCCAGGGTGTCATAAGCTCCGTGCCAGGAACTGGCATCAGATGCCAGGTATGGGGACAGAAGGTACCCTGTCACCCTGCTGCTAGGAAGTGGCAGGGTTGGGAGTCAGGTGTGTACTTCCCGTGGATCAGTGTCCACCTGCAGCTGTGCTCTGGGAAGTGTGTGCTGACATGGACAGAGGCTGAGGAGGAGACAGAATCACAAGGTGCCAGCTGGTGGGAGCAGGCTCCTCAGCAGTGAGTGAGTACCCGAGAGCCCCAGCGGGCTCCTCCTGCACTGCTCTCAGGGAGCCAAGGAAGGGTGGCTCGACAGAGCCCATCACTGAGCTGCCCTCCTATCCATACTCATGACCAGGATTTCTGAACAACAAAGGGGTCCCGGTAGGGGCTGAAGCCAGCCCTCTGTGGGTTGTGACAGGCCTAGACCTGAGGGAGAAGAGGAACAAGGAGTCCTGGTCCAGGCCAGAAAGTCTCCAAGACACATAATTCAACTCCAGCATTAAAGGATAAGCAACAAAAGTAGAGATCAATGTGGCTCGTGTTCATGGACCGAGGTCGTCCCTGTGAGTCCCAGAGAGCTCTGGGTGCCAGGTCCCCAAAGCATGGGCTCTGTGGGGCGCACTTCTTGGCACAGACGTGAGCTATAGTCATCATGAACACCCTGCTGCCGGAGAGCATTTGGGGCGTGCGCCCCACTGTGCTCTGTCTGCCTGCGTGCTCAGGGCAGCTGTGTGGAAAGCCAGCCCAGCCCAGTCCCAGGGAAACCACCTGGTCCCCTGTGTTGTGGTGCCTTCGCCTGGAAGCAGGGGCAGCAGTAGGAATGCCTGGGCACCCACCCTCAGCACTGAGCACAGAGCTGCACACAACAGTGGTGGTGGTGAACTCATGACCATCATTCAGGAGCCATGAGGGAAGCTACAGGGAAGGACAACTGTCACGCCTGTCCTCATGTCCTGGCCTAAGTCGAGCAGAGCGGGCCTCTGAGTTCAAAGCCTGTGTGGCCACAGTGCCAGAGGGCACACATGGGGGGAGGGCAGTGTGGGGTGCAGACGTGTGGCCGTGTCCCTGCAGGGGCGCCTTGCCATGTGCTGACCCTGACAGGGCTGCAGGTGATGCCCCTTAGGTGCCGCGCAGGACTCTCCAAGTGAATCCCCATCCACCAAGTAGAGTGGCACACAAGTACCCACAACAGAGCTGGCATTCTGTGAGCCTGTGAGGTGGACAGAGAGGCCATGAGATGCAGTGACAATCAACATCCTCCCCGAGTTTATCAGTTGTCACCACCCACAGCATCCATGGCCAACGCTGCCCTATAGTGCAACCTCTGCTGTGCCTGCAGACAGCAGCCTGGGACAGCTGCTGGGAACAGACAGACAGCTCAGAGAGGCCATGGGCACGCTTCACACCCGCAGCTGGAGGCCAGTGGCTCTTCTTCTGGCTTTTCTTTTTCCTTCCTTCCTTCCTTCCTTCCTTCCTTCCTTCCTTCCTTCCTTCCTTCCTTCCTTTCTTCTTCGCTTGCTTTTTCTGTCTGTCTCTCTGATTTAAAACCTTCATGCAGAACTACATTTCCAACTTTTTAGAGACGGTTTTGATAAGTTGCCATGTTGCCCAGGCCAGCATCAAATGTCCGGGCCTGTGGCCTCAGGCTGTAGCGTGCTGGCTCACAGTGTGTGCCCACCCAGCCTCATCTCATGCTTGGCACCTCTGCCTGGTGTGCTGTGCTTCGTCTCAGGGTCTCTTCGCTCCAGAAGCCTAGCAGAGCTGTTTGACCACAGCAGGTGTTTCTCAGGGCCACAATGCCACATCAGCAGTCATGTGTGCACCTGGCTTCAGGAGAGTTCTTTCCTTTCAGCTTAATGCGCTCCACACAGAACTGGCCAAGCAGCTGGCAGACAGCATGGTGCTGCCTGTCATCCAGTTCCGGGAGAAGGATCTCACAGGTAAGCAATGGTGCCGCTGCCTCTCCTTGCTCTGAGCAGCTGCTGCTATGGGGGTCCTACTGGCTGGGGGTCCTGAGAGGTGCCCTCAGCCCAGCAGACAGCCCTCCGGCCCACCCATGGTCACACACAGGAGGTTGCAGGAGATGAGAAGACGGACACAGTGGAGCTCTGTCCTGTCCTGTGGGGCTGCAGGTGCAGGCGTGCACGGGTGGGACAAGCAGGAAAGCGGCTACTTCTGGACCAGGAGCCAGGAAGGCTTCCTGCAGAGGCCACCTCTGGGCTTGGCGTGGTGCGTGCATGTCTACCAAGGACAGGGGCGGGGTTGTTTAGAGGTCAGGGATGGCAGCAGGCATTCTGTCCTTGGGGACAGTGTGTGCTCTGGAAAGCACGAGGCATGATGACACATGCCTCCCTCAGAACCCTGCCCCACCTCAGCACACTTAGCCCACTGTTCTTGCTGCTGTCTGCAGCACTTGGCAGTTTCTATCAAATAAAAGCCCTGCACTGTGTCCTCACCCACCTTGTTCACCAAGTCTGCCACTGCGTGACTTCTGGCTTCTCCCTAAGCCGCAATGACTGAGAAAGGAGACATTCCACATCCATTCAGAACATCGGGGCAGCCAGGACAGCACAACTAAAGACCCTCAGGAGAGGAGGCAGAGCTGCCGCAGATAGCGGCAAGGTTGTGGGCTGGGTGTACGAAGGGAGGATTCGTAATGCTGTCTTTCACTGTAATATAATTTTTAAATTTAAGCATTCACTGTGTTTCCCACTCCACCTCTCCTGGCGGTGGCTTGGCAGGGAGGCCAGGTAGTGGCGAGTGAGAACTATGCAGCGACCCAGTTCTTCAGCTAAAATAAAACTTCAAATTAGTTTTTTACTCCTTGAAAGTCACAGTAATCAAAGAATGAATCTAAAAAAAAAACTCATAATCTTGAGAAAATGTTAGAAAAGGAAACCCAGACCTTGGTCCTGTGCTTTCCTGGTTTATGAAAAGTGCTCATTACCTAGAGAGTAAAGAACTATTTGAGGGGCCCGGGGAGATAGCTCAGTGGAATAATAAGTGCTTGCCTGGCAAGCGCAGGGTCTTGAATTCAATCCCCAGTACTGAAGAGAGAGAGAGAACTATTTGAAACCAAACATGGTCGTGCACACCTATTACCCCAGCTCTTGGGAGGCTGAGGCAGGAAGACCAGCACAAGTTTGAGGCCAGCCTGAGCTATATGGTGAGGCCCTGTCTCAAAAACAATCCTGCCAAACCAAACTCTATTTGAAGAACACTCGAGAAGGATATTACTAACTGCAAGAGCCTTCACCCCAGCCTCAGAAGACCTGTTCAGTATTGGGCTTCTAGACAGCAAAGCTGCAGTACTCTTGAGGGCACCCATGGAAGCCAGAGTTTCCCGTGGGCATGGTGGCAGAGCCCTACCAGCCAGGTGACAGTGAGCACGGAGTCCCCTCTGCTGAGCAGAAGGGGTGCTTCTCCCTGTGCTCACTCACTGGTGACATGGAGTCTGTCTCAGTTACTTTTTCCTCATTGCTGGCACAAAATACCTGACACCCAAAATCAAGGAAGGAAAGGTTTATTTAGCTCACAGTTGGTGGGGGTTTCAGTCCGTAGTCAGCTGGCTCCAAGGCAGAGCAGCTGAGGGCAGCCATTCGTTGTGGAAAACAGGAAGAGCAAAGGGAGAAGCAGCAGCTGCAGCCTCCTTCCCTCCTCACGTTTGCATGCAGATGGTCTGCCCCAGGTCGGGCGTAGCACTCACACCCATAATCCCAGCACTGGATCAAGAATTAATCAAATCTCTACAAATCCACTCCATGACTGCACAAGGCTTTGGGGGGACAGCTAGACATAAACTATACAGAGCCCAAAGCCACCAAGGAGGAGTGCCTCCCATGCTACCACCCGGTCCCACCTGGAGTGTAACCCTGTGCTCATGGGAAGATTCTCTACACAATGCGAGCATGTGGGGGTCATTTTCAGAGCAAGCCAGGTGTCAGTAGGAAGAAGTTGCCACCCCCGAGTCCTGCAGGGCCAGGCTGAGTGTGTGGCCAGGTGGCTGGCACACACCTGGCACTGGACACAGTGACCAAGGCTACCATTAGTCTCTTGTGACCCAACATCACTCAATGTCCAGAATGGTGACCTTCTCTTTTTCCTTTTTCTTTTCGAGACAGGGTTTCCCCATAGAGTTCAGGCCAACTTTGAATTTGCCATGTAGCCCACGCCTGCCCTGAACTCCAGATGATCCTCCTGCTTCAGCCTCCGAGTGCTGGGGCTACAAGCATATTCCACCACACCCAGCCTGTTGTTTTTAATCTCAGGCATTTATTGCTCTCTGTCAACCTGTTGTCTTGGGTTTATTAGGCCATCGTTAGGCCCGATGGGTGTCGCACCTTTGTTGGGTAATAGTTATCCACGTTGGCTTGTTCCATGTAGACCATGACGGATTGTGTCACAGGTTGTTATTAGCCCAGTGCCTGCATTCCTGTCCCCCTGGGTCTGGTCCTGATTCCATTCCAAGAACAGATGATTATGATCCATCCTTTGTGTGGGGGCAGAAGACTCAGTTGAGGTTGCTGCTGCAGACCTGGCCACCACGCTGTCTGCCTGCGACCCCGTGGTGCCAGCTCCTTCTCAGAGTGGACAGGGTTGCTGGGCATGAGGTGAGGGCAGAAGCTGGGCCACTAGGCCAGGTCTGGCAGAGAGGACTGAAGTGGCCCTGGGTATGGGCAGTGCATGCTTACTGACTCAGAAAGCAGAGTGGGGCTGATATATTTTATTTTTGTTTGCTCTCAGCGGTTTTCTTTTCTCTTGTGCAGAAATAAGCACTCTGAAGGATCTCTTTGGACTCGCCAGCAACGGTAGGGCTCCTGCTACCCGTCCCGGGCTTGGCTTCCAGGTCGGGTCTCCAGTGGGGAGGGGACATTGAAGAGAGGTCCTTGCCCTTCCCTTCCCGTCCTCCCTCATCTTCTTTTTAGACCATGACCTCGCGATGGCCAAATACAGCAGGCTTTCAAAAAAGAAGGAGAATGAAAAGGTGAGCAGCCTGCAGGTCTATTCGGCTCTGCCCTCTTGGGGCTCCCTGTGGAGTCCGCTCATGGATTGCCTTGCATTGCTTTCTTTGTCTCTTAATCTTCTCTTACAATTATTCTGCATGTCAAAGAGGCCCTCACTCCTCTACCCTGACTTTGCAACATGCTTTGTTGAAGGCAAATCTAGAGCAGGTGGCACCCCTCAGGGACCATGCATCCACCTGGTACTTCGTGCCCAGGGTCCACTCTGATTCTTCAGTCCCTGATTTCTGTGTGTTTGCAATAGAGAAAAGCAAATATCTCCATGCATAGAACTCTTATTTCTGTTCTTTGCCTTGGGTCAGGTGATCTCCATAGAACAGAGGTTTGTGGATGAACCACGTGTATGTGGCTCCCAGAGCCAGCTGCCAGAGGTTTGCCTAAGTCAGTGTCACACTGTCACAGCCACCAAGAACCTGTTGGCTTCCCCTGGGTGCAACATCGTAGATTCAGAGCTGCTATTGCTCTGGGATTTTGGATTTTCAGTTGGCATTTTCTTTAAATTTGTGATGGAGGGTGAAGGAGATAGCTCAGTGGAATAAGTGTTTGCCTGGCAAGCGCAAAGTCTGGAATTTGATCCCTGGTACCACCAAAAAGAAAAAAGAGAAAAAGAAATTTCAGATGGAAGCCAGGTGTGGTGGTGCACACGTATAATCCCAGCACTCCGGGGGCTGATGCAGGAGTATTGTTGTAAGTTTGAGGCCAACCTGGGCGACACAGTGAGCTCAGGGCCTGTCTCTATGGCATAATGACAGCTGGTCTCAAAAAAAAGAAAAAGCAAATAAATTTGAGATGGAACCCTTAAGTGTTACTGTGTTTGTTATAAAAATTCTGTAATGAGTATCCGAACGATAGTCAAGTCTCATGCTCCTACAGAACTGTCCCAAGCAGGCAGCCTGATGTCTCCCCTCTGCTCTGTACCAGCTGAAGGCTGACCTGCGGAAGGAGGTGGCGGCTGCGAGACGGAAGCAGCACCTGTCGTCGCTGCAGTACTACTGCGCGCTCAACGCGCTGCAGTACCGGAAGCGGATGGCCATGATGGAGCCCATGATCGGCTTCGTCCAGGGGCAGGTAGGGAGGAGACACATCAGCACCTGGCAGGAACGGAAGTATTGTCACAGAGCCAGCCAAACGCTTCCTGGGGCTCCGCGCTCTGGGCAGCCTCCAGCCGCGCCATCTTGGCCAGCGGTTCAAGGCCAGGCGCTCTACGAGTGTCGGTCACATCCCAGACTTTCCTTGGGAAGTGGTGAGGTCCTTCTCTAACCCAGTTAAAAGCTGCGCCTAAGAGCCAGCCAGATAGCTCAGCAGACTACCGCGTCTGTGTAGGCAGAGCACAGCAGCCAGGGCTCAATCCCCAGTGTGGCATGCTGCCCCCCCACCCCAGGGCACGCTGAGACAGTGACCAAGACTGGGTGTGGTGACGTGCACCTGTAGTCCCAGCACCTGGGAATCACTACGAATCCGATCTGCATAGTGACAACCTGTAGACCCTCTCCTGAACACAGAAAAAAAAAAAAAAATGTGGTCAGGCCCACCCTTAGGTGCTGCTGTCCATCCATGTGTCCCCAAGTGTCTGCGCCCTGGGGCACTGGGCAGTGCCACTTCCTCCCTCTGACTCCAGTGTAAGGCAGGCTGGAGCTGCAGGGTAGAACTGCACTGCCAGGGATTAGCAGGTAACAGGGTCTGGCTCCAGAACCGCACAGTGGCCCCATATAAGAAAGGGACCTGGAGCTGGCTCTCACTGGATAACTGAAAGACAGAAAGTGGTGTGAGGAAGGAAAATGTTGATCAAATAAAATCACCAATTTTTAAAGCCCACATCAGCACCTTTTATAACAGTTAGTGAAACACATCTGTTTCAAAAGGTGCATGGTCCCTTCCGTCAGGGAAGAAGGATGCAGAGAGATCTTCAAGCATCCGCACCCTGCTGTCCTAATGTGGGGGTGCATGGTTCACGGGAGCTGGCTGCCATCAGCTGGTGCCTACGAGGGGACATTTAAATGGAGCATTATGGCCCTTCTCTGTCACTGAGTGAAGCCTGATTGAGCCCTGGGGGCCAGGCAGCGTCCTCGTGGTGGGCGCCCAGGCAGGCGCTGGCTGGGCTCCGGCTGGTCTCCCTTCTCTTCAGGTGACAACGCATCGCACCCTGACCCAAGCACTCCTGGCTTTGCTATGGAGCGGTGCTGTCCTTGGCTAAGGCTCCTGTCTGTGTGCCCTCCATGGGCCGACAGTCCCTGCCTCCAGCCCAGCCAGGGAGGGAACAGGACTTAGTGTCCCAGAAGCACAAAGGCTACAGCGGAGCAATAGGTCCCAGAGCGTGCTGGCGGGTGGAGGGAGGAGGGCCCTCATAAGCCCGTGGCTCAGCTTTGCGGCCCACTGGCTCTGTCTTGTGGCCGAGAACTGTGCCCCTTGTCCCAGCCCAGGCTTTTCAAGGGAGTGCGGTGTGGTACCCATGCCGCACCCTCTCTCTGGGTGGCTGGCACATCTGCCTGGAGGAATGAGGGTCCATGTTCTATTTTTCCTGTAAAGTGACCAAATTTCAAGACTAGGACCACTTAAGCCCTTCTCTGTGTTTAAATCCTGCCAGAAACCACAGCCCTTTGCTTACAGAGGGTTGTCAAGCACCTTGAGTCTTGGGGATGGCACTGAGGTGTTTGCTCCCCTCTTTCCTGACCTTCTGGAGTTGGGGTGTCCAGGGCCCCCACCCTTCTCAGAGGGTGAAGACTGACTCAGGCTGCCCCACACCACCAGGCCAGAGCGGTGCAGTGACCCCGCCTGCCCTTTCTGCTCCTCATCAGACAGGTTTGCCCTGCATCAAGACTCAGCCTGACGCCTGCCTACCAAGGCCTGGTAATAAATTTGTCCAGGCATGGAGCACATACTTATGAGCTGGGTGTCACCCTGACAGGTCAGCACTACACGGTGTGCACAAAAGCCGGGGCCTCTCCTTCCTTGGTCAGATTTCTCTAGGGATCAGGGGAGCCCCTGCTGTGGAGCTTCCAGAGTTGGAGAAGCCCCAAGCCAGCAGTGCAGGACACACTAGAGAAGATGACAGGGAGGGAGCCAGCAGCCCAGGCCTAAAGCTGATGAGCCTTCGACACTCAAAAGCACAGGGACTCAGAGTAGCACGGACAGCACTGATCTGTGTAACCGATCACTGGCAGGACTTGCCCTGTGTGGTTTCCTTTCCCTGTGGTATCTGAGAGCACTGGCATCCACACCTCCTCAAGGTGTCAGGGAAAAAGGGAGGAAATCAGCGCCCTGCTGCTGTGGCTCCACTCTTCAGGTGAGGCCCATGTGCATGTCTCTTGCCCCATTTGAACTTCGGTTCCAGGCAGGGGGCTATAGCGACACGTGAGAGTCTTCATGAGCATCGACCCTGTGTGGTGGCCTGCCGCCCCCAGGCATGCCACGTGCACCAGTGCCAACGTCTTGCCCACGTTTTCTGAAGCTGCAGCCACAGAAGAATGCAAGGCTGAGCTTTCTCCGAGTGGTGGCCAAGATTGCCAGTGGTGCCCAGAAGTGTTCTTGTCTCCCTCTTCCTGTGTGCTACCATGCATGGGAGGCCAGGCTCCCAGGCTTTCTGGGATGGGAGTGCTTGCAGGAGGCTAGGAAGAAAGGACTCTTTCCACTGGTACCAAACGCAGCCACTGCAATTTCATTTTCAAACTCTATGGTCCCCAAACCCAGGAAGCCACTGTGCCCTGGTAGAGAAAGTGTCCATCACAGCACCCTAGAAGTAGGAGAGGCTTTTCCTTCCTGCACATGGTCCCCTTGTACTCCTGTCCCCTGGGAAGAGGCTTCCTGAGGACATTAGTCCAGCATCTCTCTGTGGCAAGCGTCTCAGACCACCCCAGTCCTGTGCATGGCTTGAGTGTACTGGGTCACAGAGTGGCCGTGGGCAGGGACATCCCGTGTGAGCACCACACTCTGCCTGTGCTGGACGGGAAGTCACTACTCAGCACTCGCATAAGAGCTGCTGCTGTCATTTCCAGAACCACTGTAGCACCAGGCCCGGATCCCCCAGTAGGGCTCTTGCGTTGGCCTTTCAGCAACACAGCTGCTTCCCCTTGTTCTTGGGACTTGGAGAGTCCCCCCTGCTCTGTGTAGGAGCTCTGTAGAGAGCTGCTGGGCCACACTTAGGGAACGCAGCAATCACCTCAGGGTGATTTCAGGACTTCACCATTGTCTTTCAGATTAACTTCTTTAAGAAGGGAGCAGAAATGTTTTCCAGAAGTATGGACAGCTTCCTCTCTACTGGGGCGGACATGGTTCAAAGGTAACTCAGCTGCCCTGTGAGCCTGCTGCCCCCTCCCTGCTGAGTCTGGGCCCCAGTGAGTGGTCCTTGCTGAGGCCTGGTGGCCCACACCTGCCATGCCAACACTCAGGAGGCTGAGGCAGGAGGAGGCTGAGGCCAGTGCTGGGGTGCCATCACACTGCACAGTGGGATTCCTTAGAGCAAGCACTACGGGCACTGCACAGCTAAGTCCTGCGACCTCTGAGGTCGGGTGCCTGAGCTGGACAATGCAGAGCCCAGGGCTCCATCCGTAAGGCGGGCAGGCAGCTTGGAGTGCAGAGAGGACCCTGCCACCTGCTTCTTGGCAGTGCAGAGCTGGCCAGGGTCGAGTGACTGACCAGTCACTGTCATCTGAAGCATCCAGGTAGAGCTGGAAGCGGAAGCAGAGAAGATGCGCGTGTCACAGCAGGAGCTGCTCTCTGTGGACGAGTCCGTGTATACCCCAGACTTGGACGTGGCTGCCCCTGACATCAACCGGAACCTCATCCAGAAGGCCGGCTACCTGAACCTGAGAAAGTATGTACAGTGCCTGCCTCAGCTCTGTTTCTAGGAAGTGACCCCCCCATGCCACACCTAGGCCTCAGGGTGGGCAAGGACACTGGAGGGAATGGGAACCCCAGCACCCCACCCCGGGCCTCCTGGCTGGGCTCGGGGAGTCAGTCCCATGCCAGGGCTCCAGGCCACCTCCCCTGGCAGGCACTTGCAGCTTCTGTCATCTGGGCCCTTTGAGTTACTGTCCACAGGGCTCAGCAAGCCTGGACCACCCAGGCTGGGAACCTCAGGCCCACCCAACTGGCGTTGGGCTTTGATCCTGCAGGGGATGGGCAGGCTGGAGTCTGGGAGCAGAGATGTGATGCCAGGTGTGCAGGGTCGTCAGGCTCCTGTGCCAGGCCAAGCCTGGGTTTTTCACTCCAGCCACGGCCCCTGCTTCTGACAGTTTGGTCACAAGAAGTGAACAAGGTTATCCTGGTGGGGCAGAAGCCTTCCAGCATCAGCTGTTTACATTTTTAGGGCTTTCCGGGCAGTGAGGACACCCCTCACCTGGCACACAGTTCCTCCTCGGCTTTACCAAATTCAGCAGCTGTGTCTACTGTCCCCATGCGGTGATGGCTGCCAAGGAGTGGAAGCTTTTCCCCTGGGGCAGAGCTGAGCCGGGGGCTTGCAGAGATCATAGCAAACATCCTTGTTAAAAACTCTGCAGATGCTAGGATTTGCCAAGCTTCTTCCTGCCTTTGTCCCAGAGGCCTTGTCAGAGGAGAGCAGCCACCCAGCTGGCAGGAGCCCTGGGACGGGAGTCATGGGGCATTTGTGGGCTGAGGTGATGCGGATCTATTCTGCCCACATGCTTGGCATTGCCCAGGGGCTGGCGCTGCCGGTGGGAGCGGAGCCCACAGTCTCCTTGAGCATGCGGCTCTTGCTCCTGGAGCAGCAGTGACACGGCTCTGCAGAAAGCCACCCATTGCTTCTACACTTTGGGCAGTGGTGGGCGCAGAGGCTCTCACACTTCCCTCCCGGTGCTGAGGGCCCTGCCACTCCTTTCCCACAGCAAAACAGGGCTGGTGAGCACCAGCTGGGAGCGGCTGTACTTCTTCACCCAGGGCGGGAACCTGCTGTGCCAGCCCCGGGGTGCCGTGGCCGGTGGGCTCATCCAGGACCTGGACAACTGCTCGGTGATGGCGGTGGACTGCGAGGATCGGCGCTACTGCTTCCAGATCACAGCTCCCAATGGGAAATCGTACGCTGCAGGGTGACAGGCCGGGCTGGGCTTGGGACCACAGTGGCCGTCTCTTCATGGACCTCTGAGGGGGCAAGCCCAGTGAAGGTCTCAGGGAGCCTTTCTTTGGAGGAGAGGGGGCCAACATGTCCTAGGACAGACAAGGTGGGGGAATCTCCCTCCAGGCTGGCAGGCACTGCGGACCTTGCCTCCTCCTGGGGTCCTAGTAGCGGTCTCCTGCAGTTCCAGCTCTGGTCTCAGGGTCCTCGCCTAGAGCCAGGAATGAGACCTGTATTTCTCCTGTGCCATTCCTAAGAGGAATTAAGATGGAGCAGAGGCTCTCCCAGAGCTGAGGCAGTGACACCACTGTCACCATCACCCACTTGGGCCTGGCCTGTTGATGGATTTCTTGGTGCTTGAAAACAGTGTTGAGTCCTGGATGTGGTGGGAGGCCAGTAGGGCCACAGAATGCAGAGCTCAGACTTGAGCTCAGAGGGCAGCGTTTGGGCTTCTCGCTTATGTTGGAGGGGACACCGGTCTGAGACTGCAGCCCTGACTGGACCTGCTTTGTTCCAGGGGGATAATCCTCCAGGCAGAGAGCAGGAAGGAGAACGAGGAGGTAACTAGCACAGCCCCACCTTTGCACTCACTGTCCTCCTGTGCATGTGGCGGTGGTGGCTCTGGACTCAGGGCTTCTCTCCCCTCTGCAGTGGATCTGCACCATCAACAACATCTCCAGGCAGATCTACCTGACCGATGACCCAGAGGTAATGAGCGGCCCCCATTGCCCACCTCCCCCATGCCCTGCCTGGCCCACTGAGCGGCATCGCCTGTGGGTTCCAGGCTGTGGCCATCAGGCTGAACCAAACGGCACTGCAGGCAGTGACTCCCATTACAAGCCTGGGGAAGAAACAGGAGAGCTCCAGCCCCAGGTAACTGCAGGAGGGTGTGAACGGGCAGGAAGCTGCATGCGTAAGGGGAGCTGAAGGAAGCGAGATCAGAGCCATGCAGGATTATATCACGGATCCTGCCAGGCAGGAGCTCGCCCCAGCTTTTTTTTTTTTTTTTTTTTTTTTTTTGGTGGAACCAGGGATTGAACTCAGGCCCTTGCACTTACCAGGGAAGTGCTTATTCCACTGAGCCATCTCCCCGGCCCCTTGCCCCAGCTTTATACAAGAACCTGCAAAGCGCTGTGAACAGAAGTACGTGCGCTGGGAAGAAGCCAGGAGCACGCTGCCACCAAGTCCCATTTCCCAGTCCATAGCAGGGTGATTCTCCTGCCTCAGCGTGTTAGGATACCAAGCATTCCACCACATGGACCACAAGTTTTACTTTTCTTAATGAAAAGTTTTCTTCTATGTGTCCGTGTGTCCATGTGCCCAGGCTGCTCTGCACATGTGCTTTTATTTTCAAATGTGCATTTTAAATATGTCTGCTTTCTTCATAGTCATTTCTTAATCAAACTTCACACAACTCCTCCACTTAGTGTTAGCTACTGAGTGTTTAGGTTGCCTGTCCCCCCTTTTGCCTAATGGCATTGATAGTGGCCGTTTCCATGCTGACAGCTCTCCCCTCGATTCCAATCTGGCCTCTAAGTTGATTCTAGGAATCACCCTGAGTTTCTGGGCATCTCAAAGGGCTGAGGGGTGGAGGACTGTATTACTCATCATGCTGTTGGCAGTCTGAGCATCAAAGGGCAGTTTACGTGGTGACGCAGCTTGGTGTCTGTATTTGAGCAGCAGGGGTGGGGTGGAGGCGTGCACATTCTGAACAGGTACAAGCCAATGACTGCCGGAAGTCGCAAGGATCTCAGGGGTCATGAAACTCCTGGGGTGATGCACTCCGCCCTGGGTATGTGCAGAGGGAAAGAGGCCAGGAGACACCCGTGGGCTTGGCTGAGCGAGACCTGGGTGCCCTGCTCAGGAGTTGGCAGTTTTGAGGATTAACAGTGCTCTCCTTGCTTACGAATACTGCCGCACACAGCACGGCATGGGATACACTGATGGGGCCGGTGGGTAGCCCAGCCCATGTCAGCCTGAGCAGAAGAGACAAAATGGGACAGGGCAGTGAGGCTTGGACGGCTGAGTGCAGTCAAGAAGTGATAGTTTGGGCTGAGAGAAAAGCACCGTGATGGCGCGGAAGTCCAGATTCAGGCATGAGTTGGTGGAGAGGGCCGTCCCATGGAGGAGAGACCCGGAGACCAAGGCCTCCAAGCCACTCTGAGGTGACCTCTCTCTGGGGGACGGAGAGCACTATGATGACAGTGGCTAGACACTGGCTGGTGTGGGGAGCAGAGGACCGGGGCCAGGTCTGGCTTTGAGCTTGTGATGACACAGTGGCCCCACTGCAGCGCCTGCAGGTGGCGCCCAACTGAGAGGGTGGGGAACAGCTTGGCAGGCCTGGGAGGGCACTGGAGGGCCAGGCCCAGGTCATGGGGAAGGCAACCAGGAGCTGGGAAGTGTGAGGCTTGGAGTAGGGAGTTGTGCGTGAAGCAGGGCGAGACAACCTCCTCCCTCTCTAGGGTCTGCCCTCGTGGCTCTTGACCAGAGAGGACCCAGGGCTGGGTGAAGGGCAGCGAGGAATCCTTGGATCTGGATTTAATCTGGTGGCAGCAGCGGGGCCTGCAGGGCTGGAGGGAAGGGCAGATAGAGGTGGCAGAGATGAGGAGTCAGTTTGGGCCTGTGAACCATCTCCCAGCTGTCACGCACCCACCAGTGGCTCCAGGTGCATGGGAATCATCCCGTCAGGTGGATGAGCTGGAGCTCAGAGCAGCTGGGGCAGGGCCAGCTCCTGAGGAGCCCAACATCTGGAGAAGAGAAGGAGCAGCAGGGCTAGCAGGAGCAGCATCTGCACATCTGGCTCCCATGGAAACTAAGGGAGCTTGGAGACTGCACCCACGAGACGTTTGAGAGTCCTCCAACAGCTCAAAGCAGTGCCCCTTAGCGACACCTGGCCTCCTGTCGCTCTCTGTTCAGAGTACTCCATTCCTCCCTACATAAGGTCAGGTTCTTGGCTCCTGGATGTCAGCTGGCCCCACACCACCTCCCCTTGCTCTCCGGAGCCAGAAGCATGGAAGTTCTCAGTGTAGTTGCTGCAACACAGCTGTTGTAAGGAAATCATTTCTCCCCAGTTCTGCCAAAAAAAAAAAAAAAGCATTTCTGAGGGGCAGGGCCCCAGGGCACATGTGACTCTGGCATCACAGGGGCTCTCCAGAGGCTGGTTTCTTCTGTTAGCCGTGGAGTTTGAACTTGTCCTCCAGGGGTCCTCATAGAGCTGGCCTGTAGGCCTGAGCACCCTGCTCCCGCCAGCATCCCGTGTGGCGACCGCCCATCTATCACACAGCTGTCCCAGGCAATATGGTCAGTTTTGACACGTCTGAAAAATATGAATACATCCACATATCCAGTGCGCAGAAAGATAATGGAGGACTTTTTATTGTCCACACAATGGGAGAAGTTAAAATATTGCGATATTCCTTGCCCTGGAAGAAGCTTACAGGCTAACTGGAGAGGAGACATGTTAACAGGTAACGTGAACTGCAGGGCTCTAGCCCTGGGAGGCACGCAGCACCCGACTGGAGCGGGGCTCCGCACCAGGAGCACAGGGCGCAGGTGCCCGAGACTCCCTGGGAAGCTGCAGCATTCAGCAGAGGAGGCAGTGGGGGCGGCGCTGGGCTGGCAGCTGCAGGGCTGGCTGGAGGTGGCGCTCCAGAGGAGAGAGCATTGGAGGAGGTGCCAGAAGTCAGGGCCAGATGGATGAAATCAACATCAGTCCAGGACGTTTCTTCTCCAGCTGACATGGTTGGGTGCCACCGACACTGCCAGCCATTACTGACAACGATAAATACAAGTTGGGACTGAGACAGAGGCCTGTCTCCCAAGGAGTGAGTGTCCCAGACTGGTACATGGCATAACAGATGCTCTAACATGGCTCTGGGCCGAGCAGCGGACACAGAGGCACTCTGAGGGGTTCCACGGGGACACAAAGGTTCAGAGCAACAGAAGGGCTCATGGGAACCCCCTTGTGTTTCCAGGTGTAGAGCTACATTAAGCTAAGTATGCTTGCTAACTCCCCTTCCTGTGTTGCACCCCAGCCAGAACTCCAAGAGCACAGAACTGGAGAACAACAAGACCATCCCCCCAGCTGCAGCCACAGTGCCTGAGGCTGAGGAGCTCATCGCAACTGGGACACCGATTCAGTTCGACATTGTACTTCCAGCCACAGAATTCCTGGATCAGAACAGGGGCGGCAGGTAGGGCCCACAGGGCCGAGGAGAGAGGGAGGTCGGTTCTTGGGTCGAGCCCACCCCAGAGTCCTGCCTCGCTTAGCGCCAGGCTGCGCTGGTGTCTGGGACCTTGTAGCTGATGCTTGCTGTTCCCCCAGGCGGACCAACCCTTTCGGCGAAAGTGAGGATGACACCTTCCCGGAGGCAGAAGGTGAGAGGCCAGCTCAGTGTGCTTTCACCTTCCCCTGCACAGAAGGACGGGGCCACTGAGGTAACAGGTGACACTGTGTTCTGGAGATCTAGTACTCAGACTAGGGATTGAAATTATGACCCCAATTTGCCACTCCCTGGAGATGTGGTGACAGGTATGGTGAGGCTGGTCTCAGCTACCATATGAGGGGACCTGGGAGGGTCTCAGCCTCCAGTCACCATTAGCCTCTGCCATCCCCTGGAGCTCCTCCATGCAGATGCTGTCAGTTCTAAATCTGGCATCTGTTCCTCTAAAACAGACTCAAGAAGAACAAAATGAGCACATGAAAGTGCAGACTTGCTGAAGGATATGTATCATGATGTTTCATTTTACATGAGTAAATGATAAATTTACAGTGTTCAAATTTAGAGTTCGGTTATTGCGTTTCAGTCATAGAATGTACCAAAGAATATGCCCCATGGCGCTGCCCAGGATCCAGTGGGTGCAGCAACCTCATTCCCAGCCAGTGCAGCAAGGAGAGGCGCTTAGTGCCAGCTGCAGCTGGCGAGCCTTAGAACTAACTCTGTGTATTGCAGTCTAAAAGGGTTACTTCGGCATTTGTGTCCCTAAAGGCTCTGGGCAGAAGCCTAGTTTTTGAAGTTGGTAGCTGTGCCTCAGATGTGGCATGGCGTGTCACTGCCAGCATTTGCCCTGGTGCATGGTGAGTGTTGAGAATCACAGAAGACACTTTTCAGACTTGTAATTGTCCACAGAGAGAGTCAAGTGTGAGTCACTGACTAGCTATATCAGGGTCCTATTGGCCCTTGCTTCTAGGAGCAAAGGAAAAAGAGGCCCCACAGCTTGATGGGTCAATAATGTTCCTACAGGAATAAAAAGTGGTTCTTTATTCAGTGTTTTCCATGCTGTCTCAGTTCTGCTTCTGTCGCTCGGTGCTGTATGTCAGTATCCCTAATAAGAAGTCATTGGCAGGGGCTCTCCCTTTCTTAGGAAGTGTCACTGTCCCTGGGTGACAAACACGCTGCCTGACGGGTGAGCCCCAGCACGCGGGCACACTCCCACATTTTCTTCTCTGAGCAGGCTCAATCGATGGGTGGACCAAAGTGCTGGGTGTCCCAGGGCATGGGGGAGCACACCTCCTGCGCTTTCAGTGGGGGACATCCCCCTGGCGCCACTGCCACAGGTCACATAAGAACCAGAGGCACCTCTGTGGGCAGCAGCAGCTCACATGCAGACAGTGCAGCCAGAGGAAGAGCCAGGGCTGCGTGGCCTGGCTGAGACGCCCTGCTTGGGCACCCTCTGTCCTGAGCAAGCCCAAGAGCCTGGGGCACGAGCAAGCTCCTGAGCCGCTGCTCTCTTGCAGATTCTCTTCTGCAACAGATGTTCATAGTTCGGTTTTTGGGGTCAATGGTGGTGAGGACAGACAGCAGCACAGAAGTGATTTATGAAGCCATGAGGCAAGTGCTGGCCACACGAGCCATTCACAACATCTTCCGGATGACCGAGTCCCACCTGATGGTCACCAGTCAGGCTCTGAGGTACTGTATGTCTTCTTTTGGTTTATTTTTCAGGAAGGGTCTCATGATAAAGTTCAGGCTGGCCTTGACCTCATTTAGGCAGTGCAGGCTGACCTCAAACTCAAGACAATCCTCCTACCTTAGCCTCCCAAGTGCTGGGATTACAGGCGCATACCACCACCCTGTACCACCACCTTTCCTTTTTCTCTTTCCTACTGCCCTGTCAGAGCCCCTTCCAGCTTTACCACACATCCAATGTAAGCCACACTTACCCATCTGGGTGAGCATTTGGGGATCTGCTTGATCAGCTTCCAGGAAGAGGCTACTCTTCTGTAAAATATGCTCCAGGTGACAAGGACTCACAGCTGAGCCCAGTGCCCCAGTGAATGCAGGTTGTGCATCCCTTCTCTGGCATGCTTGAGACCAGAAGGATTGCAGCTTCTGGGATTTTTCCCCCAAATTTTGGAATATTTGCATATATATATATATATATGACACATCTTGGAGATGGAGTCCAAGTCTAAAATAGGACCTTCATGCATGTTTCATATTCACTTACACACACCCTAAACGCAGCATACCATTTCAATAACTTTGTGCATGAAGCAGCTCTATGCCATGGATTTGCACTTGTGGCAGGCTCCCAGCGCATTTCATATGGTGGAGCATCTGGATTTCAAATCTCAGATTACAGAAGCTCAACCTGTACGGTTATATAAAGAAACTATAGAGTTTCTCTCTAGAGTGAAGGGTTTTTATTTGAAAATAATGCTTTTTAAAATTAGTAACAATGATAAAAAAAAAAGCATGAATCTGCCCAAAATACCCGGAACACTAAAAAGTAACAGAATGAACTCTGTGGAGTACAGAGGGATTTCAGGTAATGAGGTCCAGGGGAGTGGATGGCTGTGGCCAGGCTGCAGGGGCTGAGCCACTGCACACAGAACAGAAATGGTGGGCGCTGACCTGCTTTCAGAGTTAGGCACATAAGTTTTTGAGATGCTACTATGTCCCAATGTAACACATTTCTCTGCTAATTGCTTATGTCAGTTACACCTGTAACGGGCAATATTTGAGATTACTGGATCAATAATTTCACTTCTCTTAAGGTAGCTTCTGGAAGAACCTATGGGCAGGGCTCCCATCATATTTCCATGGGACAGCGCTATGGCAGAGCCAAGCTTTCTGGGTCTATTCCTGGCCTTGGCATCCGCATAACCTCTGCAGCCCTATTCCCTCAGCTGTGAATGAACTACGTCCAGGCCGCGTCGTGTCTGAGGGGCTGAGCTCCTGTGCTTCAACACTCACGCTGTCCAGATGGCGCAAGTGCTCAGTGAAGGCTGACCTTAGGAAGGGAACTTAGGGACCTGGGTGCAGTGCATCCCTATCGCCTCAGTGCCTGGAGAAGCTGAGGCGGGGAACTCAGGTGCACACCCAGCCTGGCCACTTACTGAGACCCAGTGTACACACAGCACACAGAGATGGGGGCTGCAGCTCCGCACTCAGGAGCTGGGTTCTATGGCTGGTACAGTACTGCCAAGTAAAAGAGTAACTAGGATTTCCATTCATTAACTTCCTCATTTATTATGAAACTTATCATGAGAATTAGGTTAGGATTTCCATTCATTAACTTCCTCATTTATTATGAAACTTATCATGAGAATTAGGTTATTAGGAATAAAACTCCATATATATCTTTAAGCTTTTCTCCAACTGTGTCCTGGACCTTACATAGAAATTAGCTCACTGATCTTAGAATTGAAGATTCTCAATAGATTTGCATAATCTAGATGTTTTGTATAAATGCAATTGTAAACTTTTTATAAATAGAAAAGGTTCTTGCTTTTATCCATAAAATTTACAGCGATTCCAGAATAGTTGCACTACCCACTCTTGTATGTAAGCACTCCAACACCACAAACACATAGCAGACGCACGTGGGACGTGTGGGCCCGGCACTTGCCATTGTGCAGGAGAATCCCAGCCCTGAAAAAAATAGACACTGAGGTGCCTCGGTTTCTGAGCTTCATTTATTCCACAGTTGTGGAAAAGGTGGCTGTGGTCATGTTCATTCCCAGATGCCAAGTTTGCAGACAAAACCAAGCTCTTACCCATGTTTCTGCTTGTAGATCAGACCACAAACAATAGCATTCGTGAACCAAAGCACCACTGTGTGAAGGCAGCATTAACTTTTCTAATACAGTCCTGATGTATATCAACCTTGCTACTTGAATATATTCTGAAATGCCTTCAACATTATTCCTCTTACATCTATACTAACAGGAAATGTTTTTGTCAAATCCCTACTGTTCTCAAATACCACATGTATTTGTTCAAAATTAAATTTAGAGTAAGCTGGGAGCACTTAGGGGGAATTAAATAGCAGACAGTGCCTGCCGACAAGGCTGCAATCCATCCACGCATACTTAGAACTACCTGCAGTCACATGCTGTGTTCTGGATAAGCCGCAGCACCGTGAAGTTCATTCTGCTTGCTGTGTTGCCTGCACTGCAAATACCTGAGCCATGCACGTGGTCAGCAGAGGCAGGAACCGAACTCATGGCCACAGGAACGGCTTCTCCGATTCTCAAGCAGGTCACACTGTCCAACAGGAGGATATGTATCTGACTTCACTCTGTACTCCTCCAAACCCTTGCAAGGATGGCTTTGTTCAATGTGTATAATTAATTTAATGAATCTCTTAAAATTTCAGGTTGATAGATCCTCAGACCCAGGTGTCCAGGGCCAATGTAAGTACCTCACCACCTTCATACCAATTTGAAGCCCAACAGTGATGGCAAACCCTGTAGAGCTCCCCATGATAACAAACAGCCTGACGGGCACACGTGCCGTAGGTTCGCCACTGCTGACCTGGGTGCTTGGTGAATGGCTGCAGGAAGTGGCTGGCCCTCGAGTACCACACAGAGCTCTTTTGCTCCCCATTGTTGGTGACTGCTCAGCGTGTCCTTTCTCCCCAGTTTGAACTCTCCAGTGTCACCCAGTTCGCTGCCCATCAAGAAAACAAGAGACTGTTTGGCTTTGTCACCCGCATCCCTGAGTCCATGGGAGAAGAGACTCTGAGCACGTACATTTTTGAAAGCAACTCGGACGGTGAAAAGGTCTCACTTCTGTCTTGTATTCGGACAGCTCAGTGCGGGGCACTGTGGTAGAAACTGTGGCCAGGCTGTCAGGGTGACATCCCGTGGGCACCAGCCCCCGCTGCTGTGACATCAGCTGTCCTGCGGTTCCCTGGGGAAAGTCCACACCTACTAAAATAGAGTGGACGGGGAGCACGCCAGGTGCAAGGTGGGTTGTTTGGTAGAGACATCACAAAATGTTAAAGCAGTACTCTGCGTTTGCTCTGAAAAAAAGAAAAAGCAAAGCATACACTAGCAAATAGAGCAAACCAGGCAGGAGGCTTCAGGAAGTGCCGTCAAGCTGAGAGCTCTGGCCTTAAGCCCGTCAGCAAACCCTCCTGGCCTCCAGCTGTGTGCTGGCATACTGACTTGCACATAGACTATACAGTGGGTGAGAAGCATGCTTGGCTGGGAAACACCAGGCAGGAGCTGCCAGTGTGGGAGGGCTGTCACACGGCACACACTGGCACTAAGGTGGGGATAGCAGTGCGCACTGCAAGCCCCGAGGATGAGGCACTCGGCCACCTCCCAGCATCTCACATGGCCCGAGTGGACGGTGGCCTCACCACACTCCTAGCTCACTTTCCCCTCAAATGCTTGGCCTTTTGTACTTTGCTAACCACTGCTTTTCTTGTCTTTTCCAGATATGTTATGCTATTAATTTGGGAAAAGAAATTATTGAGGCTCAGAAGGTAAGGTGCATTTTCATGCTGGTTTAATAACTACTGTAAGGACATCTGTCCACACGGGAAGGATGCTGTCAAGAAGGACAGTTGTGCTTCCTAGACGGAGTGCGCACGCCCAGAGCTTTCTAACCGCCACACGCCTGCCCGGCTGGCTGCAGGTCTCGCTAACAAATATGCCCATACTAATCAGCACTGAGCGCGCCTGTTTGCCCTCTTGCTCACACACTGTTGGCCAGGCTGCCCCTTGCCTTGCGATAACAACACACACCCACGTTCCCCCTGCACTCCTTGGCCCTGCTCCTCCCAGGATGCCCCAGTCTACACCACTTACCAAAGTGACCACAGACCTCCCTTCACTCAGCAACTTGTCCCCAGTGAAGCTCGGAAGTCTGGGTAGTGGCACGAAACCCTGCGTGATAGCAGTGGCGGCGCAGCATGCAGGCTGCGTGTGATCAGCACAACCGAGGGCCCGAGTTATGAACCTGAGGCAGGAGCGTGTAGGGGATGGTGAGCTGACACGCGTGATGCTCACGCGGGAACCTTGCTCCCCCACTGGGGCCTCCGCCCGTTTGTGGTTGCCACCATGCCCACCGGCCCCTCCCTGGCCTAGCGCAGAGGCAGTACAGGCAACAGGTGACCGAGTGTGCGCTGCAGCCACCCGGGGCCTGACGTGTGCCCGCGCCTGCAAGTGCCCTGTGGTGATGCTCCCTTCGAGGAGGGCAGTGCCCTGGAGAGGCCCTCAGCTGGCTTCAGGACTCTTCCTCTAGCCCACCCGGAGGTTGCGGAGCAGCAAGGGCCCCTGCTAAGGACCCCGGCTGGAGGAGCGCGCAGCCAGGCCCCACGCAGCCTCCGCAGCCCCGGGCACGTGCGTCTTAAGCCCTTCTTCTCTCTCCCCTGTCTGTCCCTCGCACACGCTGCCGAACTCAGGATCCCGAGGCTCTGGCCCGGCTAATGCTGTCTGTGCCACTAACCGCTGACGGGAAGTACATCCTGCTCAGCGACCCCGCGGAGGACAGCGCTGCAGGCCCGAGCGCTGGCGGAGGCGCCGAGTCCGAGGCCTGACTCCGGCTCAAGGGTTTCCGCTTCTCTGCCGTGCAGGCGCACGACCTGGTGTCTGGATGCTGACTCGATGCCCCCTCCGCGCCTTCGTCTGAGACCCGGCAGGCGCAGGATGCACGGGCCGCGCCGCCTGGTCCGCGCTCGCTGGGTGTCTTGGGCACCTGAGGTTGCACCGCGCCCGCAGCGGAAGCTGGTGGGAGGCGCTGCGCCCTTTACCCGGAGGTCATTGCTCTCGTTCCTGGTGTCTTTTTTTAAGAGTGGCAAAGGCCTAGATTTACAATTTGATAAATACTGTTTCCTATTAATACAATCTATTTTTGTATGTTACCTAATGAGCTTTTAAAGTGCCTGTTCTGGAAAGCATGTACTCAAAACCAGCTCACTGCACAGGCCCCAGGGGCCCCGGGCCTCGCACAGCCCACCTGGCGCGGGTCCTCTCCTATGACTGCACCGGGCGCTTTCTTCTTCTGAGCCAGACCCTCCTCCACACCCACTGGAAGCAGAGCGGCGGGCATGGTGCACTTCCTGTTTCCTTTGGGGTCATCTTATTCCGGGAACCCTGACGACCCTACCATCCCCCTGAGGTTAGGGATAAAGATCTTGAACTGCGCGTGTCCTAACAAGAGCAAAAGAGTATCATAGTCGTGAAATAAATTAACCTAGCTGTGAAAATGATACACTATTTCTTTGTTTTCTGCTCCTTGCGGTTATTTTCTAGAACAGTTCTAGAAGGATACTAAAGTGAGTTCTCTGGTGTTAATGTTTAATTGCATAATGAACTTATAGCACTGGGAACACTTCTCCAGAACATTTTGTTCAGTAAGTAGAACACTTCAGAATGATGAACTGGTAGTTTCTACAACCTCAAACTAGATGAACCTCCAAGGGATCTGTTGGGAAAATCTGCTCCCGCGATGCATAGACGGCCAGAGAAATGGTGGGCTGACCTAGACCAGTGTGATTCCACACCAGCAGAGGACTTACGTGTGTTCCGATGCCAAGCAGGCCTGTCACAGAAGTGCTCTCCCAGGTGCCATTCCCTGGATCCCTTCCCTGTATGTTTTTTTTTTTAAGCTTAGACTTTTTCAAAGAAGTGGCAGCAGAGTAGAGGCTCTCTAATACTAAGGCTCTGTTATGACTGATAACTTAAGACAAAAAAAAATGCAACTCATGAGAAGTACATAAAAAACAAAATTTAATACCTTAAAACTTCAAAAAATATCAGGGAATGAAAGCAACTAAGGACAGATAGAAGCCAACAAGAGCAAATACGTACAATACACATTTCCCGTAATTATGTTTTTTTTATTTTTTACTTATGTATTTGGTACAGGGACTCACAGGAAGCTTGGACTCACAGTGATCCCCGTTTTCAGCCTCCCCAGCACTGGGATTACAGGTGTGCGCCCCCACACCCAGTCTTGGTGGCCAGCTCAACCATCCTCGGGCAGGGCAGGCATGGCATGTGATAGTAGGGTCCTTGTAATTGCCTCTTAGATTGCTAAGCTGTAGGGTTCTGTTGGTCTCAACGTGATCAGCGCTACCCGGTGAGAAATGACAACAGGAATGAGAAAAAGATAAGACAAAAGCTGGGTGAGGGCTGACCAGATAGCTCAGCAAACTAAAGTGCATGCTTAGGCAGGTGCAGTGGCCAAGGTTCGATCCCCTACGTGCAGTGCAGGCCCCACCCCCAGGGCACACTGAGACATGAGACTGGGTGTGGTGACGTGTGCCTATAATCCCAGCCTTTGGGAGGCTGAAAACAGGAGGATCGCTAGGAGTCAGATCTGTGTATTGAGTCCCTATAGACCCTGTACTAAATTCAAAAATTGTTAAAAAAAAATAAGCTGTGTTAGGTAGTGGCTGACCTATATTTATTTATCCCTTTGCAAAGTTAGTAACACCTGGCACAAGGCTGCCTAGCGACTAACAGCCAACCTTAACCAGACAGGATGTTTATCTAAAGACCAAGGTAGCTTTTCTGCTTTTGGCACTGAGGCCTAGTCCCACTTACAGGTACTTTTGACTGATTTTCCAGCTTCCATGGCTGCCAACACTGAATTATCGCCGTGGCCCTCTCATAATTACATTTTGAGAGCATTATCATTTCATGGATTGGAAACAGGCTCAATGTCATATCAGAAGATGCAGATCAGATGCGCTCACCAGGCTGCAGTCCACTCTGGGAACAGAACGAGGCCGCAGGGCATGGCCTGTCCCACCTCTCCTGTTCACATGTGCTGGGCCAGCAGTGTGCTTAGCGTTCTCGGGTGTGAGCCCCACACGACCCACAGGACAGCAGGTAAAGTGTCTGAACGCCTGTAAGGGATGCTAGTCATTAAACTACAGCTGAGGATCGGCACAGGGAATATCATACAGACACAACATCATAACATGCAGTAAGATTCTATTTATACTGCCAAACTTGCAAAAATCACTATTTAGGAACAGCCAAAGAGGTTAAAAACTAGCGAGCAGCAAGAGACTGGTCACCACATACTGGTGTTTCTCCCTGTGGGGCAGGGAATTCATGTATTTTATTTCATTTCATTTTTTGAGACAGGGCCTGTGTCATTCAGGCTGGCCTTGAACTCACAAGGATCCTCCTGCTTCAGCCTCTCAAGTGCTGGGAGTACAGGCATGCACCACCATGCCTGGCAAATAATTTTAAGATTTGGAAACAGTGAGTGATCTCCCCTTCAGTCTACCTACTGAAACGTGTATCAGGGCACAGGCAGGAAATGAGGGGTGCAGGGAACCTTTCAGAAGCCAACTCTCCTCACCAACTTCTTTCCTGCCTAGGTCTGGCATCCCTATCATCGGATGGCCTCTTGGGAAGACCAGGACCTGCCTTACATGGCCTACCCAAGCTGAGCCCCTTAATGTTCCACTTTCAGAATGCCATATAACAGTGGTACATAATAAACGTCTTTCTCTTCAAATTTTTTTTTTTTTTCTTTTTGAGACAGGGCTTCACTATGCAGTTCAGGTTGGCCTTAAGCTCACTTTGTAGCTCAGGCTGGTCTCAAACTCACAACAATCCTCCTGCCTCAGCCTCTCCAGTCCTGGGAGTTTAGATCTCCCAGCCTGCTGGCACAGCTCCTTCATCCCATGGGCACAGACTTCCTAGCTTCCACCACGGACCTTTGGGCCTTTTCAGCACAGATACGTGAATGAAACTTTGTTGTGAGCTTTAGGCCTCCAGTTGGACTTGTGGGAAGCATCATGAGTTTGAGGCATTATGAGTTTCAGGTTTTTCAATTGGACTGACTCACGCATGACTTTAGGATCTAGGCCCTCAGCTGGAGTCTTGTGTTGTGTGGACAGATTTCCTGCACTTCTTATATATGATTCTTGGGTGATTCATTACAAAATACTACTATAAGATGTTATATTATTCCCTTTGCAAAAACCCCAAACCATAATAGAAACCTGATGTCTGCTTATTTAAAAGAAGACAGCTAACACGAAACAAGTGCATTTCTCCCTAGTAGAGTAGAAGGAACTTTCCATTGTGGAAAATTGGTCAAATGTGTATAGGTGGACTAAGCCTCAATGTCTACAGCAAACAAGCTACCTCAGTCCTGAAATAAACATCCTGTCAGCTTAAGGTTAGCTACTAGTCATTGCACAACCTTGTGTCATGTTAATAACTTTGCAAAGGTAAAAGTGAAAGTTGATCTTGCTCCTGGCCAACTAGGCAGACCAGCCACCACCTAGCCCAGCTTTTGTCTTGTCTTCTCATTCCTGCTGTTTCTCACTGGGTTAGAATCACTGAGACCAACAGATCACTACAGCTCTGTAGTAGCTAGCATTTACAGTAACATGGAGTGGGAACATGTATAATGGCTGGTCCTTCCTACAGATGTACCCTCAAAGCCCTATGAAAGCCATACACCCAACATGCTTACAACAAATGAGCCTGCAGCAGGGTGCAGAGCAGGCCAGTCAGCCCTAGAGGCCGCGCTGTCAACCACCATGTGCCTTGGACCTGACCTCCCAGACAAGCAATCATCAGACGTCTCTCAATCCATTAGGCTTTGTACATTATCCTAACAGTAGCTCTGTCAAAGTATCTTTGGTGCCTTCCTACCTTTTGTGTAATTTCTGTAAAGATTAAATATCTTTTTGTTTTCGGCCAGGACCAGGGAAGGGTTTATTTGTATTTTAGGGAAGGGTCTACAGGGTGTTCAGGGTCTCACTGCATTTGACTTACAGTAATCTGCCTGTTTACAGCCTCCCAAGAGCTGGGATTAAAGGTGTGCACCACCATGCCCAGTCTCAATTGTCTCAGAGCACCCCCAGGGTGGGGCCAGAAGGCAGGCCCAGGGATCGAACCCCTGGCCCCTGCACTTTAATCCACTAAACTATTTGGCTAGCCCTCAAGATTAAATATCTTAATATCTTTATACAGATAGGGACAGGAGGATTATCATAAATCTGAAGCCATCTGGACTACAGTGAAGTCTTGTCTCAAACAATAAAGGTGTTTAGTATAAGTTAACTCCTCCACCACCTTAATCATGCTGACAGTATTACTAAAGAGTGTTGTCTCCCATGTGTTATACAATATATTTACAGCCTTTAAAGACAACTTGAGTTAGAACGCTGTTACATGAGGAAGGGCTGCTCAAACACAGAAACTTAGTTGTTTTTTTTAAATCAACTGCGCTACTTGTAAGACTTTCCTTTTGTACAACATGAACTCTAACTTGGCCCTCTGCATTTTGGTGTTTCCTGCATAGTCCTGATGACTTTGTTTAAATCTAGATTTCCACTTATTCTGGGTATTTGACATCTTTGCCCAGGTTGGCCACGACTCAGGGCAATGCTCCAAGCGCAAAGTGTGCACCACTACATTTGGCATATGTGACATCTCTGACAGTCTACGTGCTAAACATCCAAAAGCTGGCTTCAAAAACATGTCACATGAAAGCCTAAGAAAGGAAAGGAAAGGAATTCAGGGTTTGAAATATCTGCAGCCTGAGTCTAGCATTGTTAAATTAAACCAGTTACCACTTTTGCATTCACCAAACTCAGCAGAAGAGTGCCCTGGTAGTGTCGCCTTTTCTTCCATGTTCCAAATGTGCTAATCTGCAGGGGCAGCAGCAGCCAAGAGAACTGCCTCTCCTGCTGCTCGCAGTCAGGACTGTAGTTGTTTTTCACATATTAAGTATGCATACACAGGGTCCCTTTGCAGGGACTATGACTTAAAATAACTTCATCTCTGATGAAAATACCAAGCTTCGGAAAGACTATATACAAGGAAGGATGTAGGAGACACTTCCTGGTTGTCTCAGTCCAAGAAACCAATATTTGTAATCCCAGTTACATTACTGGAATCCCATCAAGTTGATTCCAATCTACCACTTTCCATGCAACCCACAGCAAAAATGAGGACACTAAATTATATTTTTAATCATCAGGGAATCAAGGGGCTCGAAGTCCTGCCATGACATGGCTTTCTGGAATCAAGAGAGCGACCCAGGGCCTCACCCAGTTCTCATTCAGTGGGGGAGTGGCTTGAGCATTGACTGAAAATTGTGGGAAATAGGTGACTACTGTGAGCTGAGCTAGGTGGGTGGCCTACATTTACCTCTGCCATATGCAGAGAGGATATGCAGAGAGAGTAATCTTCATTATATAGTATTTAATGTATTGGGAAGTCTAGGGCTTCAGCTTTGATGTAGTCTTTCAAGCCCCAGGAAGTCACAGCCTCTATTTCAGGCTGGATCCCAGCTGGCAGTGGGCGGAGCATTAGCTCTACCATCCTGTCTCCACCCAGCTCACATTAAGGAGCAGCAAGCTCACCAGGGAAACACGCATGCCACCTTCAAACACTATCACCAGCACCTCAGCTAGACCAATACACATTGCTTAAAGCCAATTGAAGGATAAACAGAAGTCCTAGCCAGCTCTGTACATAACAATATGAGGAAATAGGATCAGACTCAGTCAAAATGGAGACAGTCGCTTTTCTTTCAAGGAGAGCTGCTCAGGGTGGTCCCCCACAGGAGACAGTTCTTCACCAGGTACACAGACAGAACTTAACCCTGAATTCATTTGTACCTGAAATGTTTTCTCTATGAAGCTGCATTTGTTTCAAAGCTTTACTTCATAAGAATACAGCGATATCATGAACAGAGGAAGGGCCCTGGTTAGTGAACACTAAAGCTCGAGCATGTTTGTCTTTTTGAGGCAGGGTTTCACCATGCACTTCAGGCTAGCCTTGAATTCATTTTGTAGCCTGCGCTGGCCTCAAATGCCCTTTGATCTTCCTGCCTCAGCCTCTTGAGTCTGGGATTACAGGTGTGTGCCACTATGTCCCTCTTATGCACTTTAAAAAAGTTGTCAAATATGACATTATGAAATCTTGCAAGGCTTTCTAAAATACTCCACATATTTTACTATACTTAAAGCGAGCCCACAAAAGATAATTTTAATTATTGGTTTAAGAAATTTAATTCTGGAGCCAGGGAGATGGCTCCGTAGAATAAGTGCTTGCCTGGCAAGCACAAGGCCATGAGTACAATCCCTGGTTCTGCCAAAAAAAAAAAAAAGAAAGAAATTTAAGTCTGAACATAAACAGCAAGGAGAAGGAGTTTTCAAATTACATTTATTAATATTTTATTTATACACAGTGTGTTCACTTAAAGCTGGAAAGGGGAAAGTCCCACTCAAGTGAGGTGACAAATTTGCCATCTTTTACAAAATCTAGTGAGAGCCGACAAAGATATTAGTCTTTAACTCCTGAGAATTTGAACATCATTAATTTTTCTGTGAACTTAAAATCAATGTTCACATTAATTTTTAAATTACAGTATGTCTGAAAAAATATTAACATTCATATGTTAGCCAAGAAAACCATCATCTAAGATATATATTAACTCAGGCATGAATACACTGAAGCTGTCCTGTAGCTCTGCGCTTTAATACCATTTAAATACTTAAATCTCAGAAGCTCCTGTTTTCAGCCTCCCCAGTGCTAGGATTATAGGCATGCACTACCATGCCCGATTTTGGGGCCAGCATGGTACACCTGGGTTCTGGGGCTCAACCTGGGAGCCTGTCCTTGCCACCAGGCAGGTGCTTAGGCCACGAGCCATCTCCCCAGCCCAGAAGCTTTTATTTTGAACATATCAACTCATAATAATTCATCCACAGTCCAATGATATTATTTTGAACTAAGGGTATAATCTGTCACATTCTTCCCGACTGGAGATACCTCAGGAGTCAGGGAGCATGAAAACTCTAGCACTGGTAAAATAACCAATTTACATGTGAGGAGCTAAGGAATAGAGAAGGGCGATCCCTTCCTAATTGTAATACCTATCCCTATTAAAGGGGATAATTTTAAGAAGGTAAAAAAAAAAATCAGAAAACAATACTATTGCTATCAATGGCAGCTAATTTTTTTTTTGGTACAGGGATTGAACTCAGACCTTTTGCTAGCCAGGCAGATGTTTAAGCCACTGAGCTATCTCCTAGATCCTGAAATGGTAGCTAATTTGATACAATCAAATGCACTATCATTAATACAAACATTTATAATAACAAAAATATAGATTATTAATTATGCAGCATGCTTTAGGGCCATTTCTACAGTTAGTATGAATTAGAAACATCAGATGCCTTTAATCCACTCTTGTCCATAATTCTATGCTGTACTTCCATAACAAACAAAACCCATTTCTACACACTCTGTTTCTCCAAACTCTAACAGGGCACGTGTTCATCTGGAACAGTAACCCTGAGCCCAGCGCTGACCACAGACAAGAGCTGGGGACCCCAGCCAAGAGCTGGGACCAAAGGGCAAGGTCAGGATTCCAGCTGGGTCAGAACTCCTTGGACAATTTACCCAGAAACGCTTAGCAGGCAAACACGACACGGAAATCAAGCACTTCCCCAAATGATGTTTATACCATATTTAAAGTTTTAATCTTGCCTTTTCATTGTAAAAGTATCATTTTACTATATTTTTAAAAGGTGATGATTGATCCATTTGCTGACAGATACACCTTTACAAAAATAAAAGTAGCTTACTGGGAACTAAATTTACTTAAAATCTTTGTATTTTTTAAATCAGTAAGTGATTTATCTTATTAGAGTCTTATTCTCACAGTGGTCATTTTTACACAGCCTGCACAGTGCAATTATTATTTAATCCTGTATGTTACAGTATGCTTTTCATAAAAAGTCTGCCTAGACTGGTGCCAAGATATCAGTTTAACTGGACACAGAAGAAACCTGAGTTTGGATGTAGAAATAATTCATTCTGTTTTTTCTATCATACAGAGTGCTTTCAACTGAAAGTGATGCTTGCAGCTGGGCTCTATGGCTTTATCTCAATTTCCTTTGAGTATAGAGCAGCTGCTGGAAGCTAACTTCCTGAAACGATGTAAACTAGCTGTAAAATGTGTCCTCAGAGGGGCAGTCCAGCAGCTCCTGGGAGTCACACTGAGGGACGTGTGAAGGGCTCTGGCTTACCCGGTGGCCAACACAGCACTGCCCCTCCAGTTCCACAGCCACCTATTCCCACTGTCAGCAGACTGCATCTCCTTCATGAGCTGCAGGCTCAATTCCTTTACAAAGAAAATAAACTGGTTATACAGAGAATATACACTGAATTTCCAATGTCTTTAGATGAACAGGGACCAGAGACCTACACAATATAAATTACGAACACTCATGTAAACTAAAAGAGATCTGAGGGAACCGTGTAGGACTCTCGATTTCCCACTCTGTAGCTTCCTATCAAATAGCAGTTCTGAGGAGCCTGTTCTAGCCCAAAGCTCAGGAAAAAAGTCCAATTTTAGAATCTTATTCTCAACCTCTGAAAAGTAGAGCCTTTGGAAGTGGAATGGACCTCACTTTAGAGCACTGCCTTTTAAGTTCCAACATCTAAGTATTTTCCAGCATTTGACCCAGGAAATGCTTCATTACAGCTTATGACCTCCTTCTCTCTGGCAAATTTAAGAATGGACTCTGATGACCGTACGCCAACAGCGTCATTTCACGACACGATCAGCTGACATGGGGTTGTCCGATAGGTCTCCATTGCTTGTTTTTGTTTCTTCTGGAAGCAGAGTGAAAACAACAATGGAAATATTTATATTTATTTTTAAAATTTTTTGTAAGAGGTAAATAAACTCAAGTGATATATTACTAAATTTCAAATTCAGAAAAGGTTGTATCCATCACATATTTCTCTGATATTTAGTTTAAAAATTTTAAAGCTTGTCTCCAAAAAAATTAAAATGCTGAATGTGATGGTGCTGAGGCAGGGGGCCTCAAACTTGCTGCAGCTGGGCTCTATGGCTTTATCTCAATTCAAAGTTCAAGGACAGCCTACATAACGAGTTCAAGCCCAACCTGAACGGCATAACAAGAACCTCCCTCAAATAAATGAATGCATAACATTTTTTAAAAATTAAAATGATTTTAAAAACCTAGGCTTCACACTGCGGAAATCTTATCCGGCTCTCACTGGATGGGTCCAGTGCCGTGCCCCGGGGTGGGGCACCCCTAGGAAGGGCTCCGCGCCTAAGCAGAATCTCAGCAACTAAGCCTCTACAAGAGCTCCTGCCAAGTCTTCCACATGGTTCTGCTATACCTTAGTCCTAAAAAGGACCCTAAACAGTATCTGCAAGTTTTCACTTCTTAAATACAGTGGTACCTTGATTCACACAATGTTTTCTAGGATTTTAGAAAAATCAGCCATGTTTCTGTTTATTTGCAAAAGATGGCTGAGGCTATGTCTGTCACCTGGTATCACCGTGTTTGTAAACAAAAGAGTTCATGAACCAAGGTACCACTGTCCTAGGTATCTTGCCGTTAATGGTCTCCATTTATCAAACAAATATTTGTTACTTGGCACAATTCTAAAAATGACTGGATACCCTAATAATTAATATTTAGTGGATTTGTTTCTTGTTTTTTTTGCGGAACCAGGGATTGAACTCAGGCACTTGTGCTTGCTAGGGAAGTGCTTATTCCACTGAGCCATCTTCGTGGACCCTTTTTCTAATAGTTAATATTTAACTTACACAATTAACCAAAGAATAAGGTAGTTCAAATCAAGTCAATTTATGTAAGTAAATGCCTCTACTCAGTGTAAAAAATAATTTTAAAGCCTGGTTTAAGATTAATAAAAATGTTATTTTAGTGTCAAGATTTTCATCTTGACTTATGAATATTTCATGAAATATATTAAGAAAAAAGACCACATAAAACTCTTATTTTCGGTCGATTAGTGCCTATACTGTATCTAGCTGTAACTTTCCAAACGGAGAAAAATGTAAACTACATAATTTTCCCACAACAAAAAAAGGGAAACTGTTCTTGAAGACAACTCTTCTACACATCAAGTCTGAAGCACACTCGCAGTCGCTGAGATTGAGCCCTAAGCAGCACCCTGAACAGGCAGGCATGGAAGTCGCATTCTCACTCTCCTCCACAGGCACAACCGCAGCTCCCCAATACTGCAGCCCCAGAAATGACAACCAGTCTACACTGCAGACCAGGACCTACAGTACCCACCCCACTTCACTGCCACCCTAGCTGTCTCCTGATGGCACCTTTTGATCACAGCCAGGTTGAGCAGTGAAAGACGCAAAACTAACCTAGTTAAATTTTATTTGCTCAGAAGAGGAAGCTGAATTGGGTTAAAGATCTCACCAGAGTGAGATGTATGTTTAAATTTGACACATGGCTCATAATCCAGTCAGTTTGTATTCTTGTTTTTAACAACACTTACTTCTAGGTCTGTATTATTTTCCAGAAGAATTAGGAAACTAGAAACCCAACAAGAAAATGGTACCCATGCTTCATGTTAGCTTTACTGGTCTTTCCCAACCCAGCCACACACTCACCTTCCTTTTCTTTCTTTTCCTGGTTCTCTTCTGCTGCAGTCTTGTCAGCTCTAAAGAAAATTCTCGCACTGCTCAGTGAGAAATACAGCAATTCAAATTCCTAAATAAATAAATTTGAAATAAAAGGGGAAAAGTTACTACAATAAAGCATCAAAAATACTTTTAGAAACTCTAATAAAATTTACAAACAAAAACTATTCACTCATTTTTAAGAGTTGAGTCAAATACTCTGCAAATATCACAGATTCTAAAATGCATGTTTTTTTTTTTAAATCACTGTTCATCTCACTTATTAATGTGGGGCGTTCTACACAACTCCCAGTCCCCAGACACAACACCAGGCAGAGCCGAGCTGCCCGGGCGCCTCTACCTGAAGGCAGACATCCAGCCGCTTCTGAGTGAGAGTCATGGTCTGCAGCAGCTTTTCATCGGGGCTGGCCGACTGCACGTTCTGCTGCTTAGCAACCGCCCTTATCTCCTTCAAGTACTTCTCTCTAACAGACTGGAACCAGTGAAGTGAATCAAACTCCTGGTACTGATCCAAAAGCTTTAGGATGTAAGCCACACCTGCAGTTATCAGCAAAACCAAAGCCAAACGACCGTGAACACAGAAGTCCTGCTCTACTTCTTCACCAGTAGCTCTTGGTACTAAGCTCATCATTTTGAATTAATCATCTCAAATCACACTATGCAGCATCAATAAATTTAGCAAGATGGCTTAATTGGTCCTTAAAAAAAAAAAAAGATGTAAAAGTATAAAGAACTACACAAGAAAAAGTCATTTAAGAGGAGAATATATCTTGGGCCTGCAGTGCTGGCCCTGCCCCCATCCCCAACCCCGCCCCCGGGAAGCACTGAGAGGACAACTGAGACTGGACATGGTGGGACACACCTGTAATCCCAGCTCTTGGGAGGCTGTAAACAGGTGGATCACTACTAGTCCAATCTAAATTTTTTTTTTAAAAAAGAATAAATCCTTTAGCCATAAAAACCTGGAAAATCAAAGCTGTAGGACAAAGAATAAAAAGGTCCCCTTATCAGAGAGCAAGTGAAGAAGCTACAAGAGATCCAGAACTAAATAAGTGCAAAACACTGAAACTCAGATAACAATGACAGAGCCTGAGCAGAAGAAAACTGGACATGTGATTAGCAGTGCCCAGAGCATGCTGGAGTCAGCACACAAGATGAGAAACAAGCTAACCACATGGCCCTGCAAGAAACTGCCTGCGAAGAAAATACAAGACAAGCAAATTTTCAAGGTATAAAGTTAACATGAAACCAGTTCCATTCTGCTTACCCATGGCAAAACCATCATCAGTAAAGGCAGCTCCAATTTTATTTTTTTTATTCAATTTTTCCTTGCAACTAATGGAATGTTCTACGAAGTTGAGAGTCTAAAAACAGGTAACAGGTATCAGAGTTAAAACTAGGTTAAGTAAATCTTCAAAATTTAGTTCCTGAAAGTGAAACTTCAACACTTATATAGTCCACAGGATCTGCAGTGCCCCAGCACTGGCCTTCAATGTGCAGCACATCAGACAGCCTCACTGCAGTCTGGACAGCAGCCTAAGATAGAAAGATGCTCACCACAAAGGCACAGAACAGCAAACTTATAAAGAGAAAAGATCTCTGTAGTTAACTGGCTATTTTCAATTTTACTAGGCAGTAACAGTTATATAATATAAAGAAGATACATTAATTCAGATATCAAAAATAGAGCGCTCTATAGCCACTCAGTGGAAATCTTTGGGGGCAAGTAACCCTTTTTGTAACCTCTCTAAACTCTTATTCCATTTTCTCCACTGCAAGAATTGTCTTCATAATGCAATTTTTCAAAACTTGAGCCACACTCAGGAAGCTATAGAATTAGAATGGGATAATCCATGTATTTTCACAAAGAGAAAGCATTAGAATTTTACTGTTTTATTTACTACTGAACAGAGTAGTAAAGTTATCCTCAAACACAGGCTTTTAAGAAGTGTTAGAAAAGGCTTCCTATTCCAGCAGTAAAGTAAGCACTTAATGTCACTGTATGATGTAGTTTTACCCAGAGACTCTGCTACACATGTAACAGAACACACTCAGGTAATTTAAAAACAGCAGGACTTCTCAGGAATCAATATATTAATAAGAACCTCCCTTAGCTACTGGTAACCTCCTTCTACACAGCTAATCAGTAAACTTCTAGGTAACAGTCATTGAGATGACAGGTAGTTTCCCTACATCACAAAGTCTGGGACATGTCTGAATCAGCTAAAAGGAAACCAAAATTACTGACCTATTAATACTTTTTAAAAAACGTTCCATTTTAGGATTACAAATACTCACTAGAGGAGGCACAATGATATAAAAATTTCGGAGGTGTATATTCTTTGGCCTTCGAAATTCTGGTGCAAAAACATCCACAAGCATTTTGAAGTACTCTGTGCCTTCAGCAGAATTTCGTGTATGATCACTGAGAACTGAGTCCAAATGCCTAAAAATCAAAACAAAAAAAAAAGAGCAAAAGTAAAACAGTAGTAATTGTTGTGGGTTCCTTTTTCAAAAGTAGGTACAATTCTTAAAATCCATCTCTCATGTTAGAGGAGAACAGTTACTCAAGACATAAACTGAGTCCAAATCCTCACATCTTCTCATGATCAGAGCTTAGGAGCATCATTTCACTAACTGAGTCTCAGGAACAGAGCACCCAAGACTTAGGAGTCTGTGTGTTTTCTCACCCCTCGAGCCTGAGGACCTGCTCCCCTGGTCATAAAGTCTTCATTCTCTGCCTCTTGCCAGCGCTCCTCCTGCACCTCCTAACCTCAACTTGAACCTGATTATTTGCAGAACTTAGCTTCACTTTCAACCTTCAAAACCATTAGCTGCTTTTTTTCTTGGAATCAAAACATACAACTACCACTGCTTGCAAACCGTCCATCTTCACAAGACCCAAAAACAGGCACTCTCCCATCTATGGTGTGCTACATCTGCTGCCCCGACAAGGGTGCAAAATACCTCCAGATGAGCACCCAGGCCAGCAGCACACAACACTGTCAGTGTGGGAGGCACCTACCCCGCCCACCTCCCTGGAGCAGCAACTACTACTGCCCAGCCTACTTCCAGGGTCGCTGTGCATGTTGCTGCTGCAGATCCAAATGCACAATGCAAACGTGAGGGCTAATCAGCAACCAGTGGTAAAGTAGTTACCTAGCATGTATCAGACTGATTCTGGCACTGTACAAGTAACAATAATGCAAATTTTTAAGTATTACTTTTTATGGACCATTTTCACACCACCATAAAGTTGAAAGTAAAATTAGGAATCAGGCTGAGCTATCATAAGCCAGGGGCCTTCTGTAAAACCCTCTGCCCTTCCCTGAAAGCAGTCCTCCACTAGCTGTATGACCACCCCCATGTACCACAAGGGACAAAGGTCCCACCTCAGCTCTCCTCCATCCAGTACTCTGACTCTGTCACCTTCCTTTACTTAATACCAACCATGTCAGGATGGCCAACTAACTCAGCTAATTAAAGGACCTGCAAGCAAGCCAGGGCCAAGAGTTCAATCCTGAGATGGCAATTGAGACTGGGTATGGTAGTGTGTGCCTGTAATCCCAGCTCTTGGGAGGCTGTAAACAGGCAGATCACTAAAAGTCCAACCTAGTAATGAGACCCTGAACACCCTGTAGATCCTTCCCTTAAGAAAACACCGACCATGTCCTCCTTAGGCAATCAGCTTTACCCTAGAGACCCTGAGAAACAGTACTGCCCTCAAAACAGCTGTCACATGCTCACTAATTTTGGAGAATATGACATCATTTAGCAAAAGTCCTATTTTCATTCTTTGATATACCTACTACCATGAACTACTTCAACGATTTTCAAGTGTATGAGCTCCAATAGCTTATTTCTATGCCTGGCTGCTATATCTGGTGGACAACTATGCTACCTAGCTAGGTACCCAGAACACAGTTCTGTGCTGCGGGGAAGAGGGTGTTATTTTTGTGAGAAATGCATCTTGCACACACACAGGTGTGCAGCACACATTAAAGTACAATACAATTAAATCTGCAATCCAGCTTCCTAGCTCCATCTGCCAAGGATCTAGCAGCCATATGGGGCAGGTACATGGTACTGTAGTGAAGTACATGGTGCTACTCTGGACTACACAAAAGGAAAGCCCGGATGCTACAACAGAAACCTTTTAAGTGTGAAAAGAAACTGGTGAAATGAATTTACAAAGGAGTCCTTTTGCACTCCTTTCCTGTATTAATGCTTCAAGATGTGCTGTGTGAGCCAACCACATCAAGGGTGTAAGCAGCGCATGGGCTGGTGGCTACACACTGGGCACTTTCCAGTCAGAGGGGAAGACCTCAGGACGCTACAGTTTTAAAAAGCAGTATGAAGTAGAGACCGTAATTCATATAATAAAAACACTGGCATATTATATTATACATTACCCTACAGTGTGCTCAAGATTTTATACAAATATAACCTTTGCTTGTTTTTTCAAGATAGGGTCTCACTATGTAGTTCAGGCTGGCCTTGAACTCAATGATTCTCCTGTCTCAGCCTCTGAATGTTGGAATTATAGGTATCGCTCGCCCAGCTAAACACACATTTTAAACTTCCACATTTAGATTATTCAAAAACTAGGTTACCTTGCTGCTTTTAATGTTTCTTCTGCAAGACCTTCTTCTTTCACTAGTTCTTCAAAATTTACAATATCTTCTAGATCAGGCACAAATCTACATAAGAATTGGGAAGGAATTTATTAAGGTATCCAAAATATGTGCATCTGATAAAGAAGTGGTACTATGACATTCAACTATGTATTTCAGGAAAAACTTTGTATTCCATGATACTGTTAATATCACTACTCTAATTGCAAATCACATTTTAGATATCACATTTTAATCCCTAAGATCACTTACCTTATTGAGGCTAATTACAAGCACTACTAACAAAATCACTTTACTACAACCCTAACAAAAATAAATATTTTCAAGTCCACTGAGATCTTAAAATTTAAGGAGAAAAAAACCTAATTAGCAGGATTAATGGTTACAACATATAGTAACAAAAATAAATTCTCTATATCACAACACGAGAAATTTAAACAATATAACTTTAAGTGGCATAAACATGTCAAAGACAATGCTTGCATTCATACCTAATTGCACTGCTGCTACAGTGAAGACCACCAGATCTTATCATCCGCACATAGCCCATGGCATTACCTTAAAAAAAAAAAATCACACAAAAACCAGGTGTTCATATGCATGGTCAATTACAGGATTTCTATTAAGTACTATAATATGCTATGTTTTACTTTAATTCTTCCATAAAAAATAAAAAGTGTTGCAAGTTTCTGCACTTATAAAGGTATAGCTATATTACATATTTTAAAATAAGCCTACCTCTTTCAGTTGATAAACTCACTCAATGTACCCAGAGACCATACTCTGTAATTTTAGAGTATCAATAACTTTTTCATTCCCACCTTCAGAGAGCCCACCCACACCACCCCACCAAGAAATCTTTATTAGATGCTGTCAAATTTATACTCCCAGCCTGAATTTCTCTGAACTCTGGGCATTTTTAAGTCCAGTGTGCCCACTTACATATCTAGAAGAATGTGAAGCATAAATATCCATGTCAAACTCAGGATCTGTACGCCCTATCACAATGCCTCCCTCAGACACTGGCAGCCTGGCTGCCCAGCCACTCGGGTGAGTGCCTTTAAGCCATCCCTGACACCATGCTTTTCTCCCACTTGGTATCTTATCACTGGGTAAACTAGAGTTGGCTCTGCCTGGAAAATGCAGCCAGAATCCAACCTTTTGCGGCTCTCCCCCTGCTCTAAAGCATCACCGCATCTTGCCTAGGCCACCTGGCACAGTACGCTCCCAATGGCCCCATTTTCACCTTAGTGTCCTGTCACAGCCCCAAGCTTTTACTGCCTGGCACACAATGGAGAGCCAGCTGCTGCTGCACAGGTCCCAAGGGTTTACCACCACTCACTAGCAGCTAGTGATTCCTTAGAATCCAGCATTTCCTGAAAACTCTATCAACATTGTCCCTTCTAGAGTGAAGCCCATCCTTTGAGTGGCTCCAAGCACAACTGGCTAGCTGCCATGGCACCACCACCCCAGTCTCTGCTAACTTCTTCCAGCCCCCAAATTCTTCAAGAATGTACCACAAATTGTAACTTCTGGCTTAGTGTGGCTCTGCCCAGGACACTCTCTAGACTGCTCAACACTTCCACCCCAGCTCCTTACTCCTCTTCTCAAAGTGGACAGCAGACTTGAAGCACAGCGCAGTGTTCACAGAGAGAGCTAATGACAAGTGAATGCGGGGATAAAGTGAGGATAGTCACACTCTCAACAGGAGGGCTGCTGGACGAGTGGGCAATGCCAGACAGCACACCCAATGTTCCACTCCATGGCCAAGGGCATAGAGGTGCGTCAGCAACATGACTGCACACCTAAGCCCATGTCTTGAAAATTATGTCTTAACATAAAAGCCTACTTCCAAAAATCATGAAAACATAAAACAACTAACAGTATGGGCAGTAGATACTGTGGTAAAACTGGTATCTAGATGTGAAAAAATAGTTACAGCAAGACTGATCTGGAAGGACAGCTCATAGTGCACTCTCATATGCTCCACACCAAACTCTACGTGCACAGCACAGGAGTATTTGCTCTGTGAAAGCATTTTCATCAGAATTTTAAAACATGGTTAAGCACAACTGCTCCAGTTTGCCAACTTTGCTGGACATGGTAGCACATGCCTATAAACCCTGCGCTCATGAGGCTGAGACAGGAGGATCACAGCAAGGCCTGCCAGGGCTATGTATTGAGGTCAAGACCAGCCCGAACTACACAGTGAGATCCTGTCTCAAAAAAGAAAAACTTTGCCATTTAATATGATAACGCTTATCTCCTTAAAACAAAAAACAAAAAACAAAAAACCAGTATTACCTGGCATATTTCATGTTAAGTAGCTTAATAGAAAAAGTTTACAAAGATTCTCTAAGTTTTTGCACTAAAACAGAACAGGAAAATGTAATATGCGAACCAAGCAATCTACACAGTTTAAGTGAGCACTCATGACTTCAGGCCAAAACTAACCTTGAACATCTTTCCTACTAGAGAGCAACCAAGCCTCTTGGAGGCAAAGCCTGCTGGCAAACTCAGCTCATGGCAAAATGTTTGGCCGAAATGATGTTTAGATAAAAGAAATCTAAGGAAGCATAATTTTTCCAAAATAGAATCAGTAAGATTTTACTAAATAGCTACTGTCAGTTAACACAAACTGAAGACTATAAAACACTTCTTGACTTACAGCCCAATAAACCTGCTTAAGTCTCGGAAGAACCACTTCTGGTTTCTCTTACAGTTTTTCCTGCATCTTTTTTAGAACAGTGATTACAGGCTGGGGATATAGCTCAGTCGCACACCTTCTGCCTGGCAAGCACAGGGTCCTGAGTTCTACTCCCAATACAAAAAAAAAAATACACACTAAAACAGTGATTACATAAAATGTGGTAGTGCCAATAGTTGGGAGGCTGGGGCAGGTGGATATGGAGTTCAAGGCCACCCTGGACTACATAGCAAGTTCAAGGCCAGCCTCGGCTATATCACAAGATCCTGCCTCAAAAGGATTAAAAATAAAACACAAAATCTGATTATGTGTCATCCTCACCAGGTTATGAGAGGGCATTTCATGCAGGTGCTTTCTGTGAAAAATCCAAATGAGTTAAGATTTTTGTTAATCTATGGTTTTATCTATATGTAGTTTTCGTTCTGAAATATACTATACTGTACTTCAGAAGACAAGTTCTACTTATAGGACAGAAGTGCAAATTATCTATACAAGTATTTAATTGGTATAACAGAGAAATCATAGCATTTGATATTTTATCTATAACTATATATAACTTATTGATTTACATAACTATTTTTCCATAAAATATTTCATATCTTCACATTTTCGCTATAATGTACAAGAACTTTTTTTTCCTTCATTTATGTACTTGGTACAGAGTCTTACAGCATGGACTCATAGTGATCCTATTTTCAGCCAGGCGTGAGAAACCATGCCCGGACTTGGTGGCCAGCTCAGCATGCCCAAGGGTGGGGACAGCGTAGCAGGTGGTGTGGGAGCTTGAACCCCAGTCCCTGCACTTAACTATGCAGACTAAATGTCTGCATACTGATGGAGCTGTTGGGGATTAGAGACCAATACTGGTGTTAGGGAATTTAAATTTTGTGACCTTGACTATCACTCCGTTTGGTTAATACAAAGAAGAAAGAAACTGACTTTGAACAGGAGTGATATCAGTATGCCACTCCTAAGAACTTTTAAAACCTCAAAATGGCCTGCTTAGGCAGAGTGCAGTAGCTGGGGTTCAATCTCTGGCATACAATGCCAGCCCCACCCCTGGAGTGCGCTAAGTCAGCAATTGAGCCTGGGTGTGGTGGTGGGCGCCTGTAATCCCAGCTTTTGGGAGGCCGAAAACAAGAGAATCACTACAAGTCTAATCTATGTAAGTGAGACCCTATAGGCCCTGCAGGCCCTGTATCAAATACATTTTTTTAAAAAGCTCAAAATGATGCTTTGAACAGTAGATATCCAGTAAGTACTCACTAGTTGACTATTAATTTTGGATATGATATTTGAGATGATTTGATGGGAGAGGTTTTATTTAGTTTTTATTAATTTTGCAGCAAAAATCCTGAAAAGAAAATTCTCCCTGTGGAATAACACTGAGCTGAACACAAGCTATTTATTAGTCAAGCAAGGGCTGATTGCACTGAGCCATCTCCTTGTCCCCAGGCTATTTATTAGTATGAGCTACTTAGCATATGCAGTTCCCAAGATCCGTACCGTACTACCCAATATAACTTACCAATTTGGCTGATGAGTTGCCTGAACTGGTCAAGGTAGCTCTGTCCCTCTGGTGTTATTCCAAGTTTTCGGATGCCTTGGTTGAATTTTTCTGCTCTATCGAAAGGATACTAGAAGGAGAATTTTAAAACTATCTTTAGATCCTGAGCCAGAAAATGACTTTAAAGTCAACCATGGCAAAACTACTAATTTTATTTTCTTCTTTAATAAATAAAACCCTCAAATATAAATGACAAAAAAAATTTATAAAACTTATAAAAAAAAAAAAAATTAGCATGGTGGCATACGCCTGTAATCCCAGCCACATAAAAAAACTGAGGCAGGAAGATAAGTGTAAATTCCAGGCCAGCCTAGGATCCTAGTGAGTTCAAAGCCAACCTGAACTACACAGTGAAAGCCTGTCTCAAAACAAGATAAAAATCACTCCTGTTCAAAGTCAGTTTCTTTCTTCTTTGTATTAACCAAACGGAGTGATAGTCAAGGTCACAAAATTTAAATTCCCTAACACCAGTATTGGTCTCTAATCCCCAACAGCTCCATCAGACTGAAAAAAAGAACTCCTCCTAGAAACATCTGTCCACAGATGTGTGACCAAATAAATGGAGTACACACTGCTGCAACTGCACACAGAAAAATGGCACGGGGAGGAAAAAAAAAATGTTCAAACATATCAAAGCATTTGCTTTACTTTACAACTAAAAGAAGGGACTCTGGTTCTGCTGATCTTTCAGGCTTTCCTCACGTGGTCAAGAGAATGCTGCACAGAGGCCTTAAGGGAAAACAGGAGCCCAGAGCCAGCCTCCGCCTCCGAAAAGAGTGACAACTAAAGAAGCAAGCTAGACCCACTGCGATCTGAATAATAAATTCTGCATCAACATTTGCCTTGTACTTAACAGCTGAATGAAAGTACCTTAAAAAAACACACAGCTTACCTTATGATCATTTTGGTCCTTAATTTCCCTGAAAAACCGAATGTCCTTAATCAGTCTGGATTTGATATGTTCATCATACATGAATTGGCTAAAGATATAGAACTTCTTTTTCAAAAACTGGTAGGTGAAATTAACCTACAAAATTAAAATTCAGAAAATTGGAGAAAGTAAGAAATTAGTTTCAAATTAACAATACTTAGGCCCAGGGAGATGGCTCAGTGGAATAAGTACTTCCCTGGCAAGTACAAGGGCCTGAGTTCAATCCCTGGTTCCACAAAAAAAACAATACTTAATGATCTCAAAAGTACAATATTTGTGAAGTTCAATTCATGACAGACCCAAAAATATTTAAATTTTCTTTTTTCTTTTACATATTTTTGCTAAAGAAAAAAGTGGCAAATTTTTTGTGAAAGGACAAAGCACAAAGCCAGACTGGAGACCCTAGTTTTTATCAATAAGCCACTGGGAAGCCCCAGGTTCCTGGTCAATTAAGAGTGCTCAGTACCTACTGCACATGGAACTGAGGCAAGAGGCCTCTCTGAATCTTCTGAAGAGGCTAAATGTTCATTATTCATCAGCAACCAATTCTGAGCATCTTTTATGATCAATGCAATACACCTGGTCTCATGCTAGGTCCCGCCATATTCTAACTGGGGAGGTAGACATTTTAAATGTGTATTGTTGAATAAATTACATCTCAATTCCAATGATTTATACAAAATGATAGTGTGAGTGCCCTGAGGAAGAACAACAAAATGATTCAGATAATTCTACTGAGTGATATTTGAGTCAAGACTAAACTAAGGTGACCCACAATCAGCACAGGGCCGCCCCTACCAACTCCTGCTGCAACCTCACTGGAGCGTTACTACGGCTTTAGGACAGGGCTGCCCTTCTACTGAGCCCACAGCTGCTCACTGACAGAAATGAGTGTGGACTGCAACAGTGCCACTCTGCTCTTTCCCCACTGCTTTGCTTTTATCTTCTTAGCAGTCTCTCCCATCCCTTCCCAGAAGGCAGCTTCCCTTCAGAATCCTGCCCACACTCCCTCTGTCACCAAGAGCCCTCTGTCACCTGTTTCATACTATGGTTAACCAATTCCCATGACTGTTGATCACCACAAGAGCAGCAATCACTAGTGTAGGACAGGGCCAGACATACATAAAATACATTCATGACATTCTGTTTCATGAATACTTGAACTTAATGAAAAGTTTATCTGCAAAAGTTCAGTTATCTTGGAAGGTGCAGATGTGATCTCTACATAGCTAAGTCCTTACTTTACATTTAAACTCAACGTCACCTTCCCATGCTGTTAACCAACAAACAGAGCTCCAATCATACCATTCATCTTCTCAAAGCCTAGCAAGTCTTCTCCACTGTCTACTAAAAGGATCCCAACTTAGCTGGCAGTCTTTCCCTATCCCTTCACTCTAACCTGGTTATTATGAAACAATTTAAGCATTCATAATTTTTTAGTCTTAAAGAAAAATGAACTATACCCTCATTACAGGTGATTTCAAAGATTTCTTTCTCTTTTTTCTACAGAGGGAAAAACAGCACATAAGTTTAAGTGATAGCAAGTAAGTGCCCATTTCTAGGAAGATCCAAAGTGTCTGATAACAGACATCAATATTTAATAACCTCTCTCCAAAAGACTGTGAATAGCACTAAATAAACTGCTCTCCGTGATTCGGTCTGAAAAGCTCCTTTCAGAGAGTATTAGAGAATCAACACAGACGCACACACGGCCACAACAGTCCTGAGAGGGCGAGCTACATCCAGGAGCCTTTCCATTCCAGCTCCCATCACAGGCAATACAATTTACACATCAGAGTTTCTTTACTCTAGGAAAGAGGTAAATTCAAGGATAATATAAACAGGCAGTAATATACATTTACCAGAATATCCTACAAGAAAACTATCTTCCAAATGGCATTATCAGGAGTATATTAACATCCCAACCACCAAACAAGTGCTTACTGTGGTATTCATGATCCCTGTGCCATGCGTTCGAATTGAGTTAGCAATGTGCCGAATATTAATAGTATTCAAATGTTTATTATTGCTTGTTCGTTCAATAAAAATCTGCAACAAAACATATTTATGCTTAATAACAATACAATCCACAGCAAACACTGATTGCTTACTCAAAGAGAATTTACAACTGATTTCATTAAAGGCAATTTGACTATAAAGCCACACATATACTATAAGCCAACAAGGAAATAAATAAGATCTCTGAGCAGAGTTATTGTTTTATATAGTTTACCTATCTTTACCCTTGAAAATCAATTCTTTGCCCTTTAACACTATCCACCTAGATTTTAAAAAACTTCCTGAAACTACTCACCTGATTGTTGAGATTATAAAGGTATCGAGACACAAATATGTGAATATTTCTCATAATTTCCAAAACATCAAGGCCCTACAATACAATTCACATGAAAAGCATTATTAAAGATATTATTATTAGTTACTATTCCAAACAACATGCTCTTAAAATCCACAAGAAGATGAGTTCTCTGAGGTCAGATAGCAGGGAGAGGCAAACCCTTACAATTTCACAAAGTCTAATAAAATTATTATTAGTTTAACTCCTATCAATTCGTTAAATGCAGGCTTGCCAAACAGCTCAGAGGATTAAAGCACCTGCTTAGGTAGACATAGGGGCCAGAAGTTCGATCCCCAGGCAGGAACACTGAGACAGTGATTGAGACTGGGTGTGGTGGCATATGCCTATAATCCCAGCACCTGGAAGGCTGTAAACAGAGGATCACTATAAGTCCAATCTACACAGTGAGACCCTATACATCCTGTCCTAAAAAAATACAAAAAAAAACAAAAAAGTCATTAAATATGTATCATCAGTATTGTGACTTGTGGATCAGACAAGCTCCCACTGTGTTTAGAATTATGAACTAGAGAGCCACAAGTTCGAGGTTCATGACAGGTACCATCAGGACCCCCTGGGGATGCCTGGCAACTTATCATTATACCCTTTCCATGTGGACAGGAATGGTAATGTTTAGTAGTAAAGGCCACAGTCCATAATCATCTCCCTACCATGTTCCTCTGCCTTCCTCAGGGTCTTCTCTGCATTTTCTACAAAAGGCACCCCAGACACAGCTCCAACAGCCCTAACACAAAAACTATGTTTCAGGTACTCTGCAAGGTTCTTTAGGTGGAATTTCCAAACAATGTGCTACTCTTAAATTCCACAAAAAGATGAAGCTGAGAGTTCTCCAAGGTCAGGCAGCAGGGAGTGGCAGATCCTTGAGATTTCATAAAATCTAGTATCAAATTCCTACACTTCTTTCAACTACACCAACCACTTTTACTGTCATCAGGACGCCTTCATTCTGCAGTTGTAATACCCCACAGTATTCCTACACATTGTTCTACAAATTTCTGTTGGCTCCAAAGCAGCACTACAACACCTACAGGTTTCTGTTACAGTGTTCCTCATTCTGAATCTAAGTCCATTCACATACATCTCTCTCTGCTAGACTGGAGGGAACACAAAAAGGAATAGTTTCTCTCTCTGAATCCCTAATACAGATCAGTGTCTACCAGATTCTCAAGAAGTACTAGATGTGTGCATAAGTGAATAGAAGGATACACAAACAGATCCTGGAAATGATCTTACATTCAGTAGGTTGAAGAAAAAAATCAAGACACTCAAAATTCTGGAACTGAATAATTTTTCTGAAACATAAACTGTTATACTCATCTCCATAATGATATTCTGTATTATAAATTAAATTATAAACATAAGTTAGTTACTTGAGTTAGCAATATCCAATGCTGTTTCACACTTCTTTTTTCAGCAAGGTTTTGCTACGTAGCCCAAGCTGGCCTGGAGCACATGGTGATCCTCCTATCTCAACCTCCCAAGTGTGGGCCACCAATATGGGCCACCGTTCCCCACTCTGCACTCCTCACTTTAAGAGCAAATCCAGCTGCAATCATGGAGAGCTTCTCGCCTGCCCCAAGACATTGAAGTCATGTACACATCCACATTTACAATGCTATGATACCAACTAAAGCCCCTCGGGATCCTAGCCTAGTTCTGAAATGAGTATCAATCTCTCTCTACATATTTCTATGCTCAACGGAACTCTGAGCATACACTAGAAGGCTGTGCAAAATTTCTTTATAAAGCCAAAAAGTAACACTGAATTTTCATATAGTAAATGCTTTATATAAACAACAAACAAATACCTGAAGTACAAAGAAACAAGGCTCTTACTCTTTGTTCTCGTTTCCTCACCCACCTGCTCCAGCGTCTGGCTGGGAAGATGCGCCTCCGTCATGACCAGGCCATAGCGCTGGGTAGCTAAGTTTCTCATCTCGCTGTAAGTGGCCCAGTCATGAAGCGCTACTGTGGTGAGATTATAGAAGGTCTTGTCCAAGTAGTGAGTAACATAAGCTACAAAAATAAAACAGAATTTTAGGACAGGCAAGCCGGAAGCCAAGTTTGATGCTCAATACAAAAAAATAAATTAACTAATTAAATAAGATAGAATTTTAATTCATGAAAGTTTACATGAATTAAAACCACCACTGCCTTTTAACATCAAATTTTTCCCTTTAACATAAGTGGCTAGGAACTAAAACTGAAGACACAACCATGACCAAAGAGACAAGCTCAAGGTTTTGTCTCACTGACTCTTCAACACACAGGGAGACACTCACCTCGAATGTCAATGAAGCGATTGAAAAACCGAATTGGATGCAGAGAGAAAAACAAGGCCAGGTCTTTCATTCCCACGCGGAAAGGGTTGCGGTCATCAAGCTTCAGGTGCGTGTGCACAGAGAGCCGCAGGTCCTTCTCTATTTCCTTACACAGCTTGTCCAGCAGGTGCTGCCATGAATGAGGGACAGTGGCAGGCTTTACAAGGAGGTCACAAGTTTTGTCTCCCCACAGCCATACTTTGCCCCTAAGAGTTCTACACAGTGCATCAACAAAAAAAAAAAAAACAAAAAACTGCCTAACAGTATTTTGGTGTTTAGGATTCTTAAGTATCATGTGGTCAAAATCTTACTAAGAAGACTGTTCTCCATCTTAAATCAATGATTCTTTTGGTCAGAGGCAGTTACATAAATCCCAAGCCTTAACTTCACTACTTTAATTGCAAATCAGAGATTGACGTGAAACATGAAATTTGTGTGGCCAGCTGCCAAGCAGAAAGGTCTGCAGAATACGGACAGCGGGAGAGGAAAAATGCTTCTCTGGAGCAACAATCATTAAAATGACAGAACTCCCTGTGACAAGAGACCGAGATTGGCCACCTTGGCTATTACAGTTTGAACACATGTATTTTATTACACAAGTAAAAACCTTCTACTACAGGGGGTTGGGGAGATGTCTTAGTAGAAGAAGCGCTTCCCTGGCAAGTGCAAAGGCCTAAGAGTTCAATCCCCGATTCTGGAAAAAAAAAAAAAAAACCTTCTACTATATAGAATTCTTCTCTGAGGAGCTCTCCATGTGAAATATTAACAGTTAGTAGCAAAGTTAATATTAACAGTTAAGTTGCCCCAAGTATACCAGCAGCAGCACTCCATTAACAAACCCACTTTTTCTAACTATCAGAAATTTAAATTCAAATATACTCTTTACTGAAAGTTAGAATTCCAAATTCCTTGTCTGGTTTCTAAAGGAAATTACAGGCTACCATTTGCTCTATATAGTGATTTATAATTTTTGGCTCGGTGAAGGTCTGCCTCCATCCAAAATCTTTCTAAACACTGCATTCTACAACACTGCTATAGGCATTTCAAGCTCAAATACAAGCTCACCTCATTTAAAATTTCCATAATCTCCTTGTCATAGCAACCCAGCAGGATTTCGTAGGACTCCAAATGCCTCGCGTGCATCATAGCAGGCACACAGTCTCGCAGGGCACTGAACATGTACTGAAATGACACTGGGCATGAATGTGCACAGCCAGATCGCTCATCCATGCAACACTACAAAGATAATCATCTATTCACTTAGTGACAAAAACCCCCATCTGAAGGAAAATGTTTTTTTCCACAAATGTCTTACTTTCCCAGGAGTAGAAGAATCTAAGCATACAGTTTCAGAAGTAGAAAAATTCACATGGAAAAGAGCAGTGAGCAAAAACATGAGTAACATTCAGTGCGCTGATGAGAAAAATCAGAGTTCTGTGACATAAACTAGACTTAAGTAAATGGGATTGATTCGAAACACGTAGGGAGCAGCTAAACATATTACAATTCACTTCATTTATATTAGTATAAAATCTAACTACAGCTTTTGTTCACTGTGATGCTAAAATAGTTCATCAAATCCAATGACTTATTTTACATCTAAGAAAAGTGATCAGAACAACATCCAGCTTTGGTAGAATGTGTACTCACATGTAATCTAGCTGCATCGACAGCATTCTCATACACGTCATCTAAATAGATTGGGAAGACAGCCCGGTGCCAGTACAAAAAGCAGCAGTCACACTGTGTCTGGACACTGCAACACAGAGGCGCAGTCAGCATTGCCAGCTCTGCTACCCCAACCAAGCACCTTGTGGCTCCATGGAAGAGCAACAGCATGGGAAGGGAAGCATCCTGCCTCCCTTTCTCTGCCTCGCCCATCACTGAACCCACCGCCTCGCCCATCACTGAACCCACCGCTGGTACAGAAAAAAAAACACAAAGTAACTATTTCTCAAACTTTTAAAAAGAATTTAAAATAATAACAAGTATTATTTTAAACTCAGTAGTTTAAATAAACTCAGTAGTAGAGCGCTTGCCTTGCAAAGGAGGCCCTTGCCCAAAGCCCAGTACTGTAAAGAAATGAAAATTTAAGCCACTTAAAAAGTGTAGTTTCAGTATTATTTGATAGGACTATGCCTAGCAAGACTTTTACCACATGTGTCATTTTATCCACCACCTGGCTGGAAAGGAAAACTTAAAATATCCCATCTGATATAAACTATCTGTAATCTTTGCTACCAAATTATTTCACCCCAACAGAGTAAAACAAAATGATAACCAAACATATTTTACTTCTACAACACTAGGGACTGAACTCAAGACATTCACACTGCACCATTTACCTCACTGCTTTCTTTTGAGCCAGGGTCCCAGTGAGTTGCTAAGCTGTCCAAGCTAAGCCAGAATGCTGACACTACAGGGCTGTGCTACTACACCCAGCTGCAAACATCTTATCATGCATAAGGTTCAGTATTTCTTCACAGCAGAAACATTAAATGCCACTAACTATAAGAATATTAGCTTCTTTGAACAATAAAAAACTATGAGCATTAAATGGAACTGTGCTAGAACTGTAAAATTCACCTTGGAAATCAAAATTCAAAGACTTATTTTTAAGAAACTTTCTGTTTAAGTCATAAATAGCTGAGGTACAGAGAGGAATTAGTTAAACTGATTCAACTAAGTGACTGACAAGTGATGATAAAATTCAGATTCAATATAATCTGGGTCACAGCTCAAAGACCCCCAAGTGTATGAAGTCTCCCACAGCAGAATTGTGCAAGCCCAAGAGAGATGCTACACTCAGCCCAGAGGCCCTGAGGCTGCACATGTTCCTCAGCGGGTCCCAGGGCAGCAGCCTCCTGTGGAGCAAAGCTAGGTGACTACACACCCAGCCCCAGGTCTGCTGGTCACTCAGGAATTCACACTCTATATGGGTTTTACTCCTTTCTTGCTACACTGAAAAGAAAACTAGAGGGGAGGGAGAAAGGAAGGGCAAAGAAAAAAAAATGATGAAAGGTAAGCTTTTGTAAATAAGGAAGGGAAACAGGGTTCAAGGGAGTGCAGGGAAGTGGGGGGAAAAAGAATCAAGTCACATCATGTACAGGTACAAATTCCCTACAATAGACATGATTGTTAGACATACCTAAAATGTTCAATAAACTTAATCATTTTTATTTTTTAATCATTTTTAAAATAAAAACTGAAATTCTATTAGCTCTGTAAGTGCTATCATACAGACCAGTCCCACCTACCGCTCTCTGAGTTCACTGATGATGTCCAGTTTCTTCATGACTACTTGCAGTGGAAAGAGCTCTTCATCCTTAAATGTTTTCTGAGAGAAGGGGGAAGAGGCAAAGAGGTTGGAACCAGGTGAGGACAGCACCGTGATCTGGAGCCCAGGACCTGTGAGCACCCAGGTAACTCCGCTGGCAGTCACACACTCACCATCTGGGTGCCCACGCTGAGTGACAGAGAAACAATGAGACGGCGCTGCTTGGTGCTTGGGCCATTCAGAGTGTTCTCCGCCAGAACTAGGGCAGAGAGCACATCGAGACGCTGTTCACTATATTTTTTGTCAGAAATTACTCTTTTCTTAAAAATAAAAAAGGAAATCATTAGTTTTGTTTCTGAGATAACAAAAGGCTTAAAAGACAAACAATATTCTTTGTATGATCCAATTTAAGAGTGTTTATTTCCCTATCATTATTTCTTAGCACTCTCAAGAAAAGCAACTACACAGCTACATGCTTCTAAATTAATTTAATAGGAAGTCACTTCCAGAAATAAAGCATCAATTTTAAAAGTGCATACTGTGCCATTTTTAAGAGGTGTACTGATATGCTATATGCTGCAATTTCATAGGAAAGAAAGTTCTGGCTGATGACTAACAACTGTTGAGGTAAGTAATCAAGAATATTATGTCACACAAGAAATAAAGTAGCCTAAACAAGAAAAAAAAAAGAGGCTGAGACAGAACTGTTGAGAGTTCGAGACCAGCCTGGGCTACAAAGTGAGCTCCAGCTTAGCCTGAGCTACATAGCAGGACTCTATCTCAAAAAGACAAAAAAGAAAAAAGAAAGACAAAGACAACATTACTGCACTGCAAACAGAATTCTGGGCATACCTTGGCTACAGAAATAGCATTAAGAGCCTGGTGTTGAAGGTGCTGTGTTATATGGGAAACAGAGTCAGCCACAATCATGCTTCGCCTGTAGAACATATGTTCTATTGCCTAAAAATAATCAAAAGTGATGTATGAAAAGCAAACCATAATTTTTAAGCAGAATTACAGAACAAATATTTATGACCTTAGGCAAAAGTATTTGTAAATGAGATATAGTAACATAAAGAGTAAAACTGGAAAATTCAACAATCTTAAGAACTTCTTTATCAACAGACATTAATAAGAAAGTGAAACATAATATTTATAAAAAGGTATTTGCCAGGGCCCAGGGAGATGGCTCAGTAGAATGAGCACTTCCCTGGCAAGTGTAAGGGGAGAGGCAGTGAGATAGCTCAATGGTCTAAAGTGCCTACTTAGGCAAGCTTTGGCAAGCATGCAGGGACCTCAGTTTGATCCCTGACACAACATGCCACACCAACCCTTCCCCCAGGGTGGGCTAACCAACCACAAAAATAAATAAATAAATGAATATTTAAAAAAAAAAAAAAAAAGGGATATTCAGTCCCACAGAAACTTAAAAGACAGGGACAAATTTTTCTAAAAAAAAAAAACCACACAGTTAATAAGTAATGGACAAGATATTCACCATCATTAACTAGGGGTTGAACATTAAAAATTACAATCAAGAGGGGCTTGTGGGTTAGCTCAGTTGTTTAAGCACCTGTTGGGGCAAACCCAGTCAGGCCCAGGGGACTGCGGTTTGATCCCCAGTTCCCCATGCCTTACCAGACCCTCCCTTAAGGCAGCCTGGGCCAGCCCCCTGCAAACAAAAATTACAATCAAAACTAAAAATATCCAGATTTACAAAAACAAACAACAACAACAAAATTACCCTGTCTTGCTAATGTAAGTTGAAATCCCTAATACAAAAGTCAGAAATCTGAACTGATCCAAAATGCACAGCTCTGAAGGTCAACCTGACAGCACAAGTGGAAGATCCCACCTGACTTCAGGAGAGGAGCCAGGACAATGCAGGCACATGAGGAAAGCCCCAGGACCCACAAGTGATGCATGTATAAACCAAATGCAGTTCTAGACTTTGGGCCTTTCCCCAAGAAACGTCACTGCACACATTCAAAACCCAAAACCAAATGGGGATCCAGAACACTTCAGGAAGTGATACTCCTACTAGAGCTATGCAGGTCAGCTGGGGAACACTGGGAAGTCTGCATATGGGAGAGGTAAGTGAGCAGATGCCACTAGCTGGGAGAACAACGTGGCATCATCTTGAACCTAGGAACATGTGCACCACTAATACTGTAGCACCATGTTAAGAAACACTCTCTACCACAACACAGCAACACTCAAGAATGACAGCTCAGGGGTGGGGAGATGGCTCAATAGAATAAGCGCTTCCCTGGCAAACGCAAGGGCCCCAGTTCTGCCAAAAAAAGAATGGCAGCTCTGTTTGCAGCAGAGAAAACAGGACACAACCCCAGACAAGCGCCTGGCAATGACAAGGAAGGCACTATAGCTGCTCCTCCCAGTATGGAAACATACTAACACAACTGCAAGTTAAAAGTCAAAGAACACACTAAGCATTACTCTGTTAATATTAACTTCAAACCATACATAACAACAAATGGTCTATGGGTTCATCCTCATGAGCTGAACTAAAATGAACCATACAATAGTAAGTGAATATGAAATTCAGGATACAGATGTCCTCTGGCAGGTGGGCTGACCTGCAGTTGGGGTGATACACAGAGCCTCTGCAAATATCTAGAATATCATACTCATCAAGTGGATCAGCATTTAAGTGCTGATCATTTTTAAAAAATGATTATATGTATCCACATGTATTTTTTCTATTCCATTAAACAAATGTTTATAACAGATAATATACCTAAAAAAACCCCTAGATATCTGAAGGTATAATCTCCCAAAAAATCTTCATTTCCTCATGAATCTTATGTCCACAGTTGGCAGAAATTCACTAGCAAACTTAACTTCAGTTTTTACCCAAGGTTACCCAGGCTCTCCTGTCCACAGTGAGTTCTCTTTTATAGAAACACCATGCATGAGTGGACTATGGCTCTGAATTCATCTGCTGTCCTCTAAGCAAGCAGCCTCCTGTTCAAATCACAAGACAACATAAAGCTGTTCTCTAAGTTGCAGAACAGCTCAGTGCTAAATAGCCTCCTGCGCACATGAACACCAGAAAATAATGGATAATGTTGCATGAGTCTTTTTTTAAACTCACACAAGATGCTTTTAAAACTTCCCTGAGCAAAATTTTAGTAAAAATACTTAATTTCCATTGTCCTTCTTTCCCATAACATTAACTTTTAATTAAGTTTAATTAAACACAGTCCTCAACTTACAATTTTTTGACTTATAATGGTGCAAAAGCACACACAAGTATTTTTCTGTCAGTACAGGATTCAATCACTCTTATGAGACATTCAGCACTGTTCTGAGAGTTATGGGCCACTCATGATACTCAGCAGAAAATTTCTCACAAGTTTTTATCCTCCTGTAAGTATGAGGATAAAAACCAACAAGCTCATTCCTGCTCAGGCCTGGTCATTTCTCAGTCACGATGCCCCACCTTGAGAAGTTCAATGAGCCTGCATAAGGCCTTCACAGAGGTCTTGGTCATTGGCTTCTGCATGGACATGTAGAGATTCATTGTGGTCTTAATAATGGTACTAATGCTGTATGCATATAGGAAGCCCTGTGAAAAGAAAATGCTTAGTATAATCACAAGGAAGGACTTCACTTCTCCAAGCCTTCATTCCGTGTAATAACTGAACGTGCTAGTAACTTTGTTTTTAAAGCCAGTTCTTAAGATATGGTAATATTATTCCTTGCAGAGATAATGTGATACACTGATAGATGTTTTAAAGCATCTCATGAAGATTTAGAATATCACATACCAGACATTTAATAGGCCACAGCAGACTAATTTCTAATAATTCTTTCCATTAAAAAAAACTTGCAAAGGAATGATATATATGTCACGGTGATATCTATGTACCCTTATCTTACCTGCCAGGGGAGAGAATAAAGCCTGTATGTGTTGCCAAGTTAGGGCAAGAGCTAAGGACCTTTAAGGAGCTAGGAATGGAACAATGAGGAAGAGCTGCTTTCTGGCCAATGGAGTCTGCAAAGGAGTTAAGAGCTCCCTCTCTCCAAACAATGCTGTCATCTGCCCCTTGTCTGCTAGTTCATCTACTATTCCAGCCTTCTCTCCCTCTAGCCAGTGAGTACAGACTCTCTCCTATTTATGAAGTGCAAGTCTTGCCAATAATGCTATTAAATGCAGAGAAACAGGAAAAAAGAATGCTAATTTTCTAATTATCACATATTTTCATTTAAACCTAAAAGGGATGCATAGAAACACAAAGATAATGAGAACCTTTCTCTGTAAAGGTTCCAATCAGTGTAGAGAAGACACTACCAGCAGCGACACAGCTCTCCACAGAAGGTGGGGAGAGCCTGTGTGAGCACGGATCTGTGGTGAGGACAGGTGCCACATTAAGGCCATCTGAATGAAACAAAGCAGGAGGCACCCTAAGAAAGGTGGTAGCAAGACTAGAGCTTGGGGCCCTTGCATACAGAGCCACAAGTCTCACCCTGCCGCAGCAGGCCCCTCCTAGCAGACTGTGCCTGTGGGCAGCACCAGGAAACGTCATCAGCAGAAACACACCAGGCCAGAAAGAGAAGCTCCTGTTTTTTTTTTTTTTTTTTTCTTGTGAGGCTTAAGTACCACATTCTTGGGCCCACATTATCCCATTCATTGTCTGTTAAGTCTGTGCACTAGCTACGCCTGAAGGATGTTCTAGTGTCTAAAATAGGGAAAGGAGCAGTATGTAGTCTTATCACTGCTGATGAGAGGAAGCCATCTGGATCACCTTTCCTGCTGAGAAAAACTAAAATACAATACAATACAGGCAAATACAATACAGGCAAATATATAATCTCTTGGAAGGCATCAAAGAGCTATCAAGAAATTAAGAAGTAAGGTGTCAACAGGGGCAGAGCCCATAACCCTAACACCCTGAGAGACTGAGGTAGGATCACAAGCACAAGCCTGAGCAACTTCAGGAGACACTGTCTCAAAAATAAAACATGGCTACTGATGCAGCTCAGTGCAAAGGCCCTGGATTCAACACCCAATCCTGCTAGAGACAGGAAGAGAGTGAAACAGACAGATAGACACACACACACACACACACACACACACACACACACACACACACACTTGCCTCAGGGAAGACAGAAGTGAGCCTGGCATCTGCAGTTGCTTTCACTTTGTATCTGCCTTTGACACTGTCCCAAAGGAAGGGGATCAAAACAGGAGTACATGACCCATAAGGGATAGGACAGATTTTGGCAGATATCTAGGCTCTGATTTAGGATCTTGAAAGATGAGCCCACAATGGGTCAGTGAGACCTGAGCTCCTCAGTGTCCCAGCCTAACTGTGCTAGCATGGGTTACTACTGCACCTGAAATAGCAGATCAAACAGAGATGACGAGAGAATTAGAACCAAAATCAGAAAAACAAGAGAAGCAGAGCTCAGCAGCTGGGTGAGAACATTCCACAAATTCAAGAAGCTTCCAAATCCCAAGCAGCACAAGTACACAGAATCCACACCTAAAGGCATCCCAGCAATGCTACAAAACCCCTAAGTCTAAATCAATCTCTCTCTCCCTCTCTCACTCACTAGGAATCAAACTCAGGGCTTTGCACTTGCCAGGCAGGTGCTATGCTACTTAGCTACATCCGGGCCCAGAGTCTAACTCTTCTAAGCAGTTAGAAGTTGTTACACAAAGCAACAAAACCAACAGCTGAGTTCAACAAAAACAAAGGAAGCCAGAAGACAATAAAAGGACTTGATTCAAAGCTGGATGAAAAATTCCAGCCCACCTAGAAATTTAACACAGTTGAAATAAAGGCACAAATGTATCCAAAACTGTGGTAATTTGTCAACAGAAGCTCATAGCAAATGCAGTACCAGTAGACCTTCTACAGGCAAAAGCATAAAACACAAGCATAAAATGCATGAAAAAGACAAAGAGAGGATGAGAAGCAACAACAGAATGAATGCCTTCATGGGAAATCAACTACGAACATCAACAGCAATCACAAGGCGCTGTGAGACTGAACTCAGAGAGGCTGTGGGAGGGCAACAAATAGAACCAAAGCTGCCTACAAGCCCTTACCCTGTCTGGACAGTGGTAAACTACTAAGTTACCCTAGAGTTGAAGGAGTAAATGATGCATCATGAAATCTCCAGAGAAACCACAAGAATGATGTTGAATTAAATGATGAAAATATAATGGACCTAAACTCACAGGGTACAAGTTGTGCACTAAATGGAATTCAGACAGAGCTCTGGATGGATCCATTAGAAAATCTAAGTCAGACAGATGCAAACACAAACCAACTTGTTCTAAAATAAAAACATGGTCTAATCATTCCAAGTGTTTTCCAAATAGCACTTCTGCAAATTAAACAAAGAAGTTACCCAAAAAATATTCTAAGCAAGATGGAATTACCTGTATGAAAACATTACATCTGCTGGTGAGGTCTTCAGCAAACTTATCCATTCTCTGCTCTTTAGATAAAATTGACTCCATTTTCATCATCCATGAGCTCACAAAGACGTAGTAAGACTGTACATCTCTAATAGGGAAAACATTGGGATCACTCAGCACAGGAAAGAAATTTACTCCCATTTCTTCACACTGATTCCAAGAAATACGGCCTAACAGCATCCATTCCATTTTCTGGTTTTTAAAAGACATATGTCATATTCAACAAGTATTTACTGAGTGTCCACAGAAGCCAAACACATATATCCTGCCCCCATAAAAATTGTATTTTAGGAAAGAGTTGAACAATGAAGCAATCAATAGTTAAAATTCCTAAAAATATTAAAAAGATGTCAACTGAAGCATGTTATGGAAAAAATAAGGCAGGAAACAGGACAAGGACTAGGGTAGGAGCACAATTTTGAATGGAATAATGAAAGTAAGATGAGTAGATGATTCTAAGCCAAGATTAAAGCAAGAGAATAAGTAATCCATGCAAATATGTTAGAAGAGAGCTGCTGGGAAGTATGTATCAAGGGCCGACACCCGAAGGCACGTGGCAACGTATCTGCCTTGTTTAGGTAGTAACGAAAACATCAGTGTGGCCAGACCACAGGCATGAGGGATAAGATTAGAAAAGGAGAGGTGTGTGGCACAAGGAAGGGGATGGGGAAGCACTCTGGGGGGCAGGATACCAGCTCTAGGAAGCCACCAGCAGGGCCTACCTTATGATAATGGGTCAAAAATAAACCATAGACAAGACAATGCTGCTCCTGGGAAAACTAGCCAGGACACTAGAGGGGCAATGTGGGAGAAAGAAAAGGACAGCTCAGCTGAGCAGGAACCATCCAAGTGGCTGGAATCTGAAGCTGCCAAGTACTAGATGCTCACTCTGCCAAGCGCTGTGTAAGCCTCACCTATAGAAAAGCCCTTCCTACCCGCGTCACCTGCCATAGGGAAGGCACGTGCCAGGATGACACAACAACAAGCAGCCACATCAGGATTCAGTGCAAGTCTAGAAAGCTTTCCCACCCTGAAAACATTAAGGCAGTGATACATACAATTCTCTCCACCACTCAGAAACCACAAAATCATCCACCAGTATATCTCAACCTCAACAACTTCAGTCAGATGGGGACCTTTACTGCCCACAAGCTGTTCAAGTGGTCCTTCTTTTGCTCTCCCTTTAAAGTGTGCAAAAAATGGGCAATTTGTCCTTCCTTAGGGAATCTGACACTACTGACACTTCCAAAAACCTTCATCCACCAAACAGGTAATGATGTTATAGTCAGGTAGAATCAACGGAGCACGGCTCTCCAGGGCCAGGGATGAGACGGCCTTGAATGAGGCCAAAAATCCCACAAGGAATTAGGAGCCAGCCACACTGCCAAGCCAGTAATCCATCTCTGCTGCTCAGTCTGAAGAAGGGTTACACTGGAATCCCAAGGAAGTATGCTTGAGGAGGCAAAACCTACAATAATTCTGAGAAAAATGGTTTCTACAGAGCAATGACTCAATCAGACAAAAATACATCAATAGTCACAGGCTTGGCTTCACTTCCTACAGTGTAGGGCTCAAGGAGCTGTGCGCAAGGACCACAGAGAGGCCTAGACTGTGAGATACTTCACGATAAGACCAAGCCCAGTGACAATGAAGTACAAGGAAGCAAGAAGAAAGCATCCCTCTAGCCTATAATGATACAGGCAGGAGAAAACAGGCTCCTTATCACTTCCTGCACTCACATCCAGAAGCCAGATGTTGTCTCTGCTTAAATCTAGAAAAACGAAAGTGTTTCATGTTTCAAAAAGCAAGTACACTGACAAAGACCATGAAAACGGCCGAGAGTCCTGATTACGAGCTTCATTTCAAATACAAACAGCACATCTCCACCCTGATCAAAAGCAGCTAGCAGGGGCCACACTGGTGTGTCCTCTGAGGCACAGAGGAAGATTCAGACTTCTACCCTGTGAAAAGCCTGGAGGGAAAGCACATGTAGTGGCCCATGCAGCCCAAGGAGGGGATGGCTAGGCCTGACCCTGGGCCAGAGACAGAGAAGGGCACAGAACTGCCCACTAAGGTCCATCTCTTGAGTTCCCAGGGCCTGGCCTGCATCTCCTGAGTCACCCTCATGAGCTCTTGGAACAGTAGGGATGAGGTTTGTGTCAGTCACAGCCCTCTCCCACCGTGTTTCACTTTGGTGAAAAAACCTTAAGAAACCTTAAGTTTCTGGGCAAAATTAAAGTAAGGCAAAACACACCATGCGACCCAGCACCATGGAACTCTACACTGACTACACAGGTTAACCTCTGGAATCACAGAACTGGGAAACAAAATTTTCCCACCTGGGGAATCTCTGAAAGTGAGCTTGTCTCTCTCCACCAGCAGGGCAGGACTCTCACCCTATAACATACACTACAGAGCTGGTGGTCCACTACCCACACGGCCCAAAGGCAGGCAACGCACACCACCACCCATGCAGACACTGGTAGTCTAGTCAGTGCCAGTTTGAGTGCCTATGTGACCTAGCAAAGTCTGCTTCTCTAAGCCTAAATGTCCTTTCTTAAAACCGGATACCTGGCACAGTGAAGCACACCTGTAAGACAGTACTGGGAAGACAGTAGGAAGTACTCTGCAGAGCAAGACTGAGGGGTAGGGAGAGACTGGGCTGCGAATAATTATTTTTTTCCTTTAACTTTTAGCACTTACTTTTTAAATATGTGCAAATGTTACTTTCACAAAAATAAACATGGAAGGCCATCAATTTAAAATCAACATTGATATGCAACATTCTTAACATCACCAACTGTATCCACTGCAAGTACATTGGACTTTAGATAAAAAATAAGACAGCTGACAAAAAGCATGTGTGGCTACAAAGTATGACTTGCCTATATCTTAAACTGCTATTAAGCCCAGAAGTTCCTAGAAAATAAAGTCCCTGGAGACTGCCAACCTTTCCATGGTAAACAAGCCCATTTCATCCTGTAACTCAAATGCCCGCAATAAAGAATATCTAGATATCTTCATTATAGTTACTTTAAGACCTACTTGGTAAGTGACTGTGCTTTCTGCTGCAGGAAAGTATCCCTGTGTATCTTAATAGCTTGTATACTTTTTCTGTCTAAAAGTTTGGCAGCTGCTGGCATTTTTTGGATCAGAAAATTATCAGGAAACCAAATAATGTTAGCAGTTAGAGTGATGGCCGGTACCTGAAAAAGTAAAGGCAAGGGCAAAATTCATTAAATACAGCCTAACACAATTCATTCCAGAAAACAACTACACACAAAAAACTTAATATATACTGCAACACAGTGTTGAGTATAATTGTTTTTCCACCTAAATATTAACAAGCATATAGATATATACCATATATATTTGTCCCAGATTTAATAATAAATAAATGCAAAAAGCTGACACCTAAATTGTCATATCCTATGTTCATTCTATATTAGTGGGGGGGGGAATGCAATGTCTGGGTGCTCAGAGACTATGTAGATCAAACTAAATTTTCAATCTTAAAATTAGGTTTCATGTCGGGGAGATGGTTCAGTAGAATAAGCACTTCCTTGGCAAGCACAAGGGTCTGAGTTCAATCCCTGGTTCCACCAAAAAATGAAATAAATAAATAAATAAATAAAATCAGGTTTCATGAACTGGAAAGAGCACAGATGCAGAAAAAACTTAATTTTTTTTTCTATTTCAACAGTTCAGAATGAGTGGCAATAGGAGGGGAAAAAGGGGAAAATGTAGTACTAGTAGAAATAAAAGTAACCAAAGAGTAAGTAGAAACCTGAATGTCTATCAATACACATATTCATACGAATGAGAAGTTACAGAGTAAAAGGAGTAACTCTACTAAATGCAGGCCAAGGTGAGCATTTCAAGAAAAAATAAACACACAAAAAGTAACCTTATAATAAACTGAGACAAATACCTTATTGCTATACTTCCATTGACTGTATTACTTTTTCAGGAAAGTGGATTTCAGAAATGAATGCTATTGAACTACTTTTGTAAGTAAGAGTAAAATACACTTTAAAAATCTAGTGTATAAACAGTACAGTTAGGATAAATACGCAGTGCTTCTGCATAATTCTATGAGAAGCAAGATTTGCACTATGGTTGGACAAGATATTATGTTGGCTTCTAGTACTACGGACAACCACTAGGAAGATAACAAGGTAGAAAGTATTAATTATTGAATCTGTGATATAATTCAGTTATAAAAAAATAAGTATATAGCTACAGTCTCTTAATTCACTGATTAGAGACATCCGCTATAATAGTGTCTGTAAGTATATCATGTATGCACCTTGTACGATACCAAAACATTACGAAAAGTTTGCAATGTATTAATTATCAAATCTGTCCTGTTAATTCATCTTGAAAATGTCTCATAGCTATTTGTTCTTCAATAAAAAAAGACCAAAAAAAAAAAATATATATATAAAAAATTTAAAAATCTATTTAGTATACTAAAACTGAAAAACGTAAGTTATAATTTCTTACCTTCTTACAAATGTCCAATAAAGACTTATAAAACTTTTTATCAACAGTTCGAAATATCTGAAAGTGCAGTACAAAGAGTCCACAGATTCCAACATACTTGTCCCTCTGGTCAATTTCCGAAGGTTCTCCTTATAAACAGTAACAAAAGAGAAAAGTAGAACAAAGACAAATTATGCTTTTAAAGAAATGCAAACTTTATCAGTAAAAATTCAAAAATACAATTTATATTACCAAGTTTGGCTTCTACATTTGCAAAAATCGAGCGAAGACTATGTGCAAATTCTTCAGCAAAAGTGCTATTTTTGGATACAGATACTCCTCCATTAAGAGAATCAAACTGCTGTTCTATACAGGCCTACATAGGAAACAGTGAAGAGAAATTTGGTCACATTAATAAACTATCAAATATCTAACATGGTGGGTGATGAACTTGAGTTATTAATTTTCACTGAACTTTACTAAGACCTAAGTTTAGGTTCTTTCTTCAACCAATTAGCTAAGCTCTCTGGCTGGGACAGTACTTATATATTTCCATGTCCAGTACAAGTTATGTGAAAATCATACAACTGGACCCTTATAACAGCAAGGAGCCACATATAGGCTGTAGCCACAGAAACTTGAGGTTCAGATATGTATAGAGAACCACATTATGATTTTAAAAAGATAAAAGTGTATTATAAAAGTACAGTAGATATAGGCTGTAGCCACAGAAACTTGAGGTTCAGATATGTATAGAGAACCACATTATGATTTTAAAAAGATAAAAGTGTATTATAAAAGTACAGTAGATATAAACAGTCAAATAATGTATTACCACAGAATGAGGCAGGGGGCAGCACCAAAGATGAAGGATCTTTTATGAGATGGACCCTTTGGCAAGTGAGAAAGTGCTATACCATATCCATTTGTAAGTTTCTCAAGTGCTGTGTTCAGACAAAAGGACCTGATGCCAAGAAGCCTGGATGGCCAAAGGGATTATTCCTCCAAATGGCTATAGACTCAAGGACATACCCACTGATGGTGCATTCAGGGCTTTCTACATTTTCTTTCCCAAAGGCAAGGTTTTTCTGTGAGGAATAGCATGCAGCTGAGTCATTCAGCAAACACTGGTATTTTGTTGACTCTCATTATTTTAACCCTTCTCCAGGCAACCACAAATGTCACACTGAGTGAAGTCCCAGAGTGATATTCAGAGAGATGTGCAAAAGATACTTTTCTCTTTTCATTTTATTTTATACTTTTAAGAGTAGAGGTTGTATTTTCTGTTTACTCTGTTAACACTTAATCACTGCAAATGTGACAAAATAACAAAAATGTCCTTTGGTAAAAACATTTATTTTCTGAATCTAACAAACTAATAATTAAATGGGTAAAAGCAAGTTTGCTCAATCTGCTAAAGCTGTGATATGTAAAAAAGTAACCCTGATGCAATGGGATGAAATACAATTTCTAGGGGACAGTTGCCACAGTGTGGCTGTCCAACAGAACCTTCCATGATGGTGGCACATGTTCTGCTTCATGCTGAAAGATAAAATGACAGGCATAAAAGACAAGTGGCTAACTAGCACCTGAAATGTGGCTACTGTGACCAAATAATTTTTTTCCTTTTAAATTTGATGTCAGTTAATGTGAAGCAGCTGCATGTGGTTCAAAAAGTTAGTATACTGGGCTGCGCATATTGGGCTGTGCACTCAAATTACATTCCAGGAGCCCTAGATGAATTAACCAGGTGGGGTTTTGTTGTTGTTGTTGTTTTTAATGTAAATTCAAAACCTAAATGTAAGACTTAACATAAATGCTTTGGTTTTAGATTTCAATCCTTAGTTTTATCCATGTACACAATACTTCTAAAAGCCTTCATCTCATGTACAACCTGTCATCACCTACTACCTCATACAGTAACAAACTATGAAGCCATAGCATTTTTTAAAGGAAAACAAATTCACTGTATAAAAGCTTCTGCAATTTTGGGCTCAGTCAGCTGAAACAAGCTAGCTGCTGCAGACAGCACAGCCCCGCCTACCTGGAATATGGCCCCATCCAGCAACTGTCCTTCCAGCCTCAGCAGAAACTTTTCAAATGGCTTTAGTTTTGTTTCCTGAATTCCAAATTTTGAAGGATTGTGATGGACAGATTTCATTAACCTTGCAAAAGATTATGAGAAAAAGCTTAAATCTACCTAATGGATTTTTTTTTAACTTCAAAGATAATAAAAAATAAGAAAAAAACAATAAAAATGCTACAAAACTTCAAATCAGGATATTAACAATGGTTGCTATAGTGCATATTGTCTTGTTTTGTTTTTTGGCAGAACCCAGGATTGAACTCAGGCCCCTGAGCTTGCCAGGAAGCGCTTATTCTACTGAGCTATCTCCCCAGCCCCCTATAGCGCATATCATTATCTTCAAAGTAGTTGTCCAGTGTACCAGACACAGACGTGCAAAACTGATCAATTAAGCACTGTTCGTTTCAATAAACCAAATTACTATTATATATATATATATATATATATATATGTTTTTTCCCTTTCTTCCTTTTATCTAATGGATTTATTCTTAAAAACTAAACTTTCCCAGAAATCAGAGTAAATTATCTTTTTTTTTTTTTTTTTGTGGAACTGGGGATTGAACTCAGGCCCTTGCGCTTGACAGGGAAGCGCTTTTTCCACTGAGCCATTTCCCTGGCAGATTTTTTAAAAAAAAAAATGTATTTTAGTATAGAGACTACAGAGTCTCACTACACAGATCAGACACATAGTAACCCTCCTGCTTTCAGTCTCCTAAGCACTGGTATTACAGGCACACACCTCACCCAGTCTCAGTCGCCATCTCAGCATGCCCCAGAGGCAGAGCCAGCACAGCATGCCAGAGATTAAACCCCAGTGTCTGCACCTGTCTAAACAGGCACTTTACTCCACTGAGCTATTCAGTTGGCTCCAAGAGTAAGTTACCTTTATTTGGCTCTACACATCTAAGCATAACAATCTTAACATACTGAATTTTCTTGGTTTTTTTTTTTTTCCTATCCTAAGTAAGATGTCTGATACCAGGCATTTAGTGAATACAAACAAAAGAAAATACAAACATTCTGAAGCAAAATACAAGGCAATCAAACTATTAAACAGAACCCAAGAGAAAATAAATCTGTGTCCTAAGGTGGCCAAATTAATATTTAATGCACTATGAGTGAGGATGCTTTGCACAGTTAAATCATTCTCTCAAATCCATTTCAAATTAAAGAATGGTTCTATTTTCCTAAAAATATCTGACATAAGCTCCTTTTAAAAATAGCTCTCTGGTCTTTTAAAAGATCTGAATTATTTATATCTGCTTACTTCTAATACACTAACCACAGAAAGTTAAGAAAATATTTTAAAACACTTTAGCTGATATACCTTTTGTACATGGTCCAGTGGTCCTTCAGTGTGATGTGATTATCAATAATCTCATCCAGCGTGAGCAAAACTGTCAGCAGTTCTCCCAAGTGTTCATACATAGTCTGTCAAAAAACCTTTAATGATTATCATTTAGTCACTAGTTAGAAGTTAAGACTCATGTAGTTTTTGTTAGGTTTATGTGCAGATGTAGTTATTTATTTTGTTTCTTTGAGACAGGGGCTCACTATGCAGTTCAGGCTAGCTTCAAACTTGGGAGCACTCCTCCTGTCTTAGCCTCCTGAGTGCTGAGATTACAGGCACATGCCACCATGCCTGGCTCATGTAGATTTTTAAAGAAAAATCCATTTAGGGAAATTAGTGCATTAGTCAAAGCAGGGGTAAGATCAATTTAAGTTACAGGTCTGATCCTCAAATAGGATGCTAGCCTTTGTGGCAAAGAAAAGCTTCCTGAAAGCTCTGCACTAAGCTGATTCTGGGAAAAAGCAGTTATTCTGACACAAGTCAGTAGCACCCATCAGCCACAGATAAAAGATGGCAAATGGACAGCAATAACCAAACACCTTTGTCCCAATAGTGCTACTGAACTTTCTAAATATGCAAACTTCGAAAGTAAGATAGAGTGAAAATTAGGTTTACATATTTACCTGAAAATGAACTCCAGTTGTCTCTATAATTTTGGGTGCGACCCTATAAAAAAACAATATCCAAGTTAAGACTTCTGCCACAGTACATTCTTATCTCACGGAGAATGCCCAGGAGCGGCAGTCCCTGCAGCTCTGATGTGCATCTGTATTTACTGAAGCTTGACCCTCTAAACCTCAGGAGACCTGAGGAATTTCCCCAGGCCCCCATTGCCATGAAAGGACTGACTTGTGCACCCAAGTGTGAGGACACATGGCTTCAAGATAACCGCAATGTTTCAACCTCCTGGACCTATCTTGGCATTAAAGACGAAAAATCACAGAACTGACGTTCATATCTTTCTAAACTATCAGGGCTTCTCCTTTAGTAGCTAACATCTTGTTATCCCGTCCAAATTGGCATTTGAGTAGACTAAATTAGCCAGACTAATTTCTTGAGTTTTCATTCCTACTAAAAGTAATGTATATTTCTGAGAATATACCAAAGTCAAAAAACAAAAATTACATTTGTACTTCCTTCCCAGATACTTACGATAGTACTTACACATCAACTACATAGATATACCAGAAAAGACATAATTTAAAACTAAACAGAAAATCCAGATAAATCCTGTCCTCTACTGCAGAAAAATGGTAGGGGAGACTTCCAGAACCACACAGCAAGTACCAGGGAGCTGGGGGAGCTACATGCTCTCTTTTCTGCCCCAAGTACAGGTTCCATTCATCTTTTGCCTACATATTGCAAGTCAGACTTCTCTGTCATTTTCATTCAGACAGACAACTAGCTTGTGCAACGTGGCAGAAATTATGTCTTATCAACCTACACAATGTACACATCAAGTAGTACTTCAACAACCAAGTGTTCAGGGAACACTGAATGAATGAATGAATGAATAAATGAATGAATGAATGAATGAATGAAGTGAGCAAACACCTATTTCAGAGCTTTGAGAAAAACATTTCCTGCATCTCTATTATACAAGCAAAAAATCCTTCCAAGTCCATTACTTGTTACTGATATAGAGGGCAGCCAGCTGATGGACCACATTCATCACTACTTCATAACACCTGGTCACAAAGCAGGACAGCTCCTAAAAGGACAAAGGCAGGATATGTTACAAAGTTGCTTTTGAAACATCACCATTTTAAACTGAATTTTATGGTAACATATCTAGCACAAACAAAATCATTGCCAATGAAATCTCCAATTACTCGGCAGCCACCTTAAGTATCCCTCAAGCACTCAGGACTTCTTCCTTCCTGAACCCTGGAGCTGCTCCTCCTACTTCTGCTCCCTTCCATTTTCTCCATCATTCTACATTCAGTCTATGGTCTCAGCTACCCATACAGATTCAAAGTGACAGGGACTGTCTCATTCTTTTGGAATATCCACTGTCAAGTACGATGGCTAATATTTAACTGCTTCTCAAGGAATTCATAACCTATCATATGACTAAGTCAATGAACTCCTTCTGAATGAAGGAGTTCAAAGACCGCCCATTTAGCAAGTATGTTGCTGGGCGGAAGGGCTCCACAACTCACTCTGAAATCACCTCACATGCTACTCGCAATTATATATGCAAGTAGGCTCAGGACACAGCAATGGAAGTATCTGTTATCCTATGCATGTTTGTCCTTAAATTAAGTCACATTTACCCTGCCCCAGACCATCTAGAAATTCTTCTGTAGAAGCTCTCAAGCTTTAAACCTAAGGAACAATTTGTAGCAAAAATATTTAATGCCTGATTAAACTATGTTAAGAGGGCAAGAGTATCTGTATCACCAAGAGTAGTTTCTCACAGATACTAGGCTCATGAAACATTTATTCAATCTTTACAAATGGAACTTTTATGCAGCTATTCCTATAACCCAAAACCAATTTAAAAGTTTTGAAAACAAAAAAAAAAATTAAGTTTAAAAAGCTCTAGTTTTGCAATTATTATTGAAGTTTTAACATTTTAGTGAAAGCAAAGAAAATGCAGGACAAATAGAAAGCACAAAGCAAAAAGGCAAAGAGGTCCAGATACATAAACAGACTACAGAAGACAGATAGAATAACCCTAAGTCAGACACTGGCAGGTGGTTAAAAAAAAAACCCACAAAATCCAGACATAGCCCCCTGTGCTGACCAACAGGGATGCATCCTGAGAAACACCAGCACCTGTAGCTGCACAGACACCCACATGTACTGACACAGATCAATACAGCGAGGGCGCAGCCAGGAACCCAGCCTCACAGGACATTTGACATGAATGTGCCTTGCTGACCAGCACGATGTTACACAGCATATGGCTCTACATGCTTTAAAGAAATGTCAATTGAAATATGACAATAAAAGTTTAATGGAGAAAAATAAACCAAGAAAATGGCACTGAGCTATCTCCCTGGTCCCCTAAATGTTTCAAACCAGTGTTTCAAATTTCATTTTTTGAATTTAGAAATATTTGCATATACATGAGATAATCTGAGAAAACCAAGTTGAAATAATGAAGTCCATTTATGTTCATGTATACCTTATATGTGTAGTCTTTTCATTAATTTTAGGTGTGAAGTTTTCCACTTACGATGTTATTATAGACGCTAAGTTACACAGAAACACTGCAGGCAAGCAGACAGGACTGGCTCTCAGGGACGCAGTACAGAAGATGAGAGCACATCACAATGGAAGGAAAGCCAGCGCTCAGGATGAAGATGGAAAGACCAGGGCTACAGCCTCCCCAGGGAAGCAAAAACTTGAGCTTATACTGTAACTGGTTTCACCCAGTTTAATAAAGTCTATGTAAAAAGCAGTTACCTAAGGAGGTGATCAGAACTTTCGACCTTTCCCTTCCTAAAAATGCCTCTGTTCCTTCTGTGTACCCTTGCTACATGGCCCACTGCCCTACTCGATTAGTATCAGCTAAGCAGCTATACCTGTGATCTTATTAGTTGATCAGTTTGAAGCACATTGTACTTACCACATTATTTTGTTCTATAAAACATTCTCAATGAAGTGAGCTTTGAGGCAAGCCACTTTCAGGTCCCCTCCTGTCTCTCAGGAGCTATCTCTAAAAAATGTTTCCTACTCTTAACTCTGCTGTTTCTCAGAATTCATTCTTTGACTTCAGAGAAAATGAATTCAGCAAATCTAACATCTAGCAGCCTGGGAGTTACATTTTCCCCTGTATCAATGTCATGGTTGCACTCTGTTTGTTTATTTGTTTTTGGCAGAACCAGGGATCGAACTCAGGCCTTTGCACTTGCCAGGGAAGTGCTTAGGTTGCACTCTAAAGGATTCAGATTTTGGATTTTTGGATAAATAATTCCCAACCTTTATGTATGTTACAGATTTTTACATATTACATATGTAGCTTTTATCACAGTTTCAGAAAGTCACCATATAAAGACAAAAGATTTATCAGTAATCATTAACAATTCTAAAGTTGTATATACTGAATATTACCAAAAAAAGAAATCCAAAATTTGATAAAACTAAGAGGAAAAACTTATCAACTCCCTGAAATGATTCCCTACAAACTATATGGCTTAAGACACCTTCCTAGCCAGCAGGCTTCCTGCTCAGTTCTGTCAACAGAAGCAGAAAAAAGATTTTTCTTCCATTTTTCCTATCTTGATGAAGCTAAGCCAGAAAGGAGCAGTTCACCTTAACAAGAGCATCAGCTTCTTTCACACTCTGAAGCTAACCTAACATCACCCTCTCAAGGGTAGCAGAAACAGTCAGGCAGGGATGTGTCCTCAGAGTCCTCCTCTACAGGCTGCTTCTCCACTCTGGCCAATCTGACCACTTCTCCTTTTGTTTCCTGGACAGGTCCTCAGGGTAATCTCACTATTTTGTTCTTTCAGCCCTCCAACTCCTGTGTTGCCCTGTTTAAAAACAAATTAGTATTTTATAGTGTATATCTGAGGTCCCTAACATGTTATGGGATACGGAAGACAATAAAAAGTCTACTGTGTGCAGCAAGTTATCATATAGGTACTTTTGTTTTTTTAACAAAAGCAGTGAGAATCTATTGATTTAACATGAATCCCATAAACAGGATGATTTCATTACCTATTATACTCACATTCCATATTAGGTCTCTAGAGTTCTTTTGCCTATCTGCCACCTTGTATCCTCTGACCTACCTCTTCTGATATGCTTTGTATGATCTGTCTTCTATACAGAACCCTGAATAACACATGCCATATTATCGACAAAATGCTCTTGATTAGATCAAGTGAACCTCCCCCAAAAGTCATAAAGATATAAAAGATTTGAACAATATGTTAACGTGCTTCATCTGACAAAATAAATCAAATCTTACACCCAACAAATAGAAGGATGGGGTACTATATGTCTTCCTTGTCTCCAATCTTTGCTTTTTCATATTTTTTACTCATTGTCATAACAGGAGAGGAGGGAGGAAGCAGAAGGTATATCATGTGTTTAGCAAAACCCAGACAAATACCTGGGAAGAGTGAAGGTTTCGATACTGAAAAGCGCTCTACCTTAGCACACTCTGGGAGAAGCATCAAGTGCTGTTGCACTAATAATCTCATACCTGTTCATGCAACTCTTTAATTCTATTTATAACTTTTGTAGTTGATCTTTTCCTACATGGTAATAAACTGTTCATCAGTGAAATTATACGAAGAAAATTATTTTGATCCTTACTGCCCTCAAAATGCCTGAAACTTTCTCAAGAAGTATGACGAACTGAATTATAACACAATAAAAACCATGTATTCTATGCTCAGAGTACATAACCTTATTAGCATTTTAAAGTTTCAGAATTTTAAAATTATGTATAACTTATGCAAGCTTAAAAGGAAAAAGTACAATAGAAAGTAATCAGTAATCAGTTACCTGTAAAAATGAAATAAATCTCCCCATTTGAATTTGGCAATCACCTTCCACCATGCTGGTTTCTGTAGCTTTAAAAGGCAACATTAAAAATTGTATTTCAGTATTTTAATTTACACTGAATATCAAAAACCAAATGATGTTTTTAAATTAGGACATCTTTTAATTTACGGAGTCCTGAAAACAGTATTTACACTGAAGAGGAAAATAAGACAATCATTAATCACTCAAGGAATATCTGCGTCTAGTTATATACGTAACTGGTTTTCCTTTTTTTTTTTTTTTTTTTTGCCAGGGATTGAACTCAAGACCCTGCACTTGCCAGGCAAGCACTTATTCTGCTGAGCTATCACCCTGGCCCCAAAACTGGTGAAAATATCGAAAATCAGTTTTAGGACAATTCGCTTCTGCTTCACAGTTTTTCTCACTAATCTAACCCAACAAGCTAACACAAACGTGAATGCCTATTTTCTCTAGCACATTACTTGATCATGTCATTCCCAGAACTGTATGAACTTCTGGTTCACTTCAGTCTTACTACATTACAATTTTGAAACTTACCTCCTTCTCCATAAAACAGGAGACCATTATAAAACTTAGTTTCAGCCTGTTTAAAAAAATTAAAATAATTTTAAAGGTTATTTTGTTGTGAATTCCTTGACTTACTTCTCTGTATTAGTAACAGCTGACTAAATCATTTATATACAAACTTAAATTCCAAACAGTGATTTAAGTAAATTCCATTTATCTTGACAACAACAAAAACACTGCTAGTATTCAAAGGACATCCTGATGCTTGAACCCTTGATCCCTTAATCCCTTACCATCTTATCAGACCACCCTCACTGCCTCACCTCCTCCCATCAGGCCCTAAACAGAGCATCAAAGAGAAAGAAAAAAGATGAAGTTTACAAACTTCTATCAGAGTGCTAGAAACTCAGGTAAGAAAACAAGAGATTAAACATGGAAGGCTCAAAGCTTCCCTAACAAAATTAGCTCCGTCTAGCTAGTCTGTATACACACAGCATGCAAAGTGTCACTGACTCAGATTTAAACTATGACTCCTGTGAAGTGACAAGCAAGTGACACCTTCTTAAAGCTTCAGTTTTTTCATCTATTCCTTCCCCACCCCCAGTTTGGTACAAGGGGTAACAGTGCCAGCCTGCTGTTGGCACAAAGTACTCAGTGACTAGGAGAATTAACATTGGCATTAAGTCATTCAATATTCAATATTTATTGCACAATAGATAAAAGTATATACTTGTCTTTAAGTGATCCATTTTTAAAGTATAAGAAAAGAATATTAAATTACCTCATACTTTAATTTCTTGATTTCACAACAAAGTGCAGCGTAAACAGTAATGACTTTGTTTAAGACCTAGATTCATAAGTGAAAAGATAAAACAGAAAAAAAGTAAAAACCAAATAACAAAAGCTTTGCTTAAAGTGTATTTTTAGGTTTAGGATTTTGTACCTTGTTTTCAGTCTTTATCAATTCCAACAGGGAAGACTGTTCATAAGGCAAAAGCTATAGAAACAAAGGAAAAACACATCTGAATCTGAAAAATCACTAATATTTTAAATACACAAATGGAGCCTAGGTAAAAATTGTTAGCTTAGTTAATTTTACACTTGTATTGACTCTACACTCCATGCTCACATCAAACAACTATTTTGTTCAATGTGATCTCAACAAACAACAAAACAAGGAAAAGTCAGCCAGCTGATGATAAGGTCCCAGTCAGACACAGCCTGTACAAGGACTCGTACTGCACAACCAGGATGTATGTGCCAGGCATGAGTGCTGGACTAGACATGCAATGAGAAGACCATTGGTGGTCCTGCATTAATTACACAGGCATGAGTTCAGTAACTACTACCCCGAAAGGCTCAAAGTAAGTTATCACAAAGAACAGATAAGGAGGAACATAAAAAAATGCCAATTTGGGGAGCATACATGCATAGCCCAGAAACACCTAGAATACAGTACAGGTCCACTGGTCTTCTATGACTACCTTACTTCCCCACCTTTATATAGAATTTCCAATGAATATCTACAAGGCACATTTTACAGGAAATCTTAGATCACTCTTTTGGTGCCAAACTAACAACTAAGTACTTTATGCAGGTAAGCTGTACATAAACTTTCTCATTAGGTCATATCTCTGTATACAGAGATTCTGTGCTTATGACTCTGCCAATCATGTAGGCAATAAATCTGCACACTAGAAATACAAAACAATGGCCCAATACTGGAATGAAAAAGAAATTCCAAAGGCAACTGGGGGAACCTAGGATAAAATTGAAGAGGCCAGAACTCATCCATCAGGGAAAGTAAAAGCTATGAGGTGTTTCTGGCTTTTTACAAAACCAGAGTTATCAAAAAAAAAAAACCCAGAGTTGAGACAGATTTTCACAATCATAACTGGGAGAGGCTCTTACAGCCAAGAACAATTCTTTAAAAACATTAGCAAATGAAAGCAACAAAGCATAAAACTCATGACCCTCAGAGGTAATAATGCAGGTTGAGGATTGCACTTTGCTAGAGGAAGTTCTATAACTTACACATGACACTCAAGAGCAAAAGGAGACGATAAGTACATTTAAGAAATTTTTAAAAAAAGACAAGCCTACCCAGCCTGCAAGACAAGAAAGTCAAAACTGAACTTAGATTTACAAATACATAAACCATTAGTATCAATAGATAAGGGAACAGGTTCTGCAGCTAGTCAGCTAGGCATTCACCACTTAACTAAATGTCACTTCACTTATTCAAGAAAGTTACCTGACTTTGTATGCCTCAGGTTTCTCATTTGCAAAGGGAAAAATTATATACTATGTAAGTTAAAAGTCAAATTATTTTTTCAGAAAGTCAATTATTTGTCTGACACCATAATTAGGAAAAGCTAAATTAAAAAACAGGCAAAGGCATGTGCCTATAGCTTCTGCTACTTGGGAAGCTGAGGCAGGAAGACTGCTTGAGCCCAGAAGCCTATTAATCCAGCCTGGAAAACAGGCCAACACCATGTCAAAGAAAAGCAAAAGATCAGCAAGAACATTTCCCCAAAAATGACCAGTAAGTGCATGAAAAGATGCCAACATCAACAGTCATCAAAGATATGCAAACTAAAACCATGAGATGACCTCACACCCACTAGGATGGCTGCAATAAGGCAAGACAGCCAGGTGGTGCCCCCCCAATCCTCCCACACACAAATGAGCTGAGGCAGGAGGATCACTGAGTTCAAGGCCAGCCTGAATTACACAGCAAGACCCTGTCTCAAAACACATGTGTATGTACACATATGAAAGATAGTAACAAGTGTTGAGAATGACTTGGAGAACCTGGAATCTCACAGCACTGGGAAAATCTGACAGATCCTGAGAATGTTACATGTTATTACCACAGGACTCAGCTACAGTCCTTAAGAGAAATAAAATGAAAACATATGTACACAAAAATGTATACACAAATGCGGTAACATTTTTCTTAAGAGCCAAAAGTGGAAAAAACTCCATGGTGCAACTGATAAATGGATACTTTATGTGGTAAAGGCATTCCACACAATGGAATATTATCCACTTACCAAAAATACTAACATAAAGGTACAACATGGATGAATCTAGAACACATGCTACGTGAAAGGAACAAGGCACAAAGAACATTTTGTATGGTGCTGCTTATAGAAAACGTTCAAAAGGGACAACCCATAGAGCTGCAAAGTAAATTAAATAGATCTGCAACTGCCTAGGCCTGGTGGGGGCTGATGTAACATAGGCAGGGAGGTGAATACAAATAAGTAAAGAATTTCTTTTTTAGATGGTTAAAATGTTCAAAATGTCTAATATGATGGTGGCTGCACAATTCTGTGAATACCACCACTGTACAATTTTCTGGGTGAATTATATGATATATGAATTACACATTAAGAAAGTTGTCATTAAAGTGTTACTGAGGATAGTATGTAGTACCTAAGTGCTCCCCAAATAAATATAAGCATTTTACTCTATGTAAAAACACTTCAATAAGAAGAAATAAACAAGGCTTGATTCTATCCAATCTTCTTTATTTTCTTGATGAGGAAAAACAAGGGCTAAAGCAAAATATCAAAGTTTGTGCAAGTACCTGACAAGACAGCCTTTAAATTTGTACCATTCTTTTGAAAAACAAATTTTTAAAAATACCTTCATGGCTTAGAGAAAAGGAAATTAACAATTTTTCAGTTTCTTTTCACTGTTAGATTTCAAATAAAATACATTTTGTTTTTTTAAATGACATTGTCAAGATATGATCTGCCTTAAAAACAGTATTAATTTAAAAAATCAAATCAAACCTTTAATGCTATAGGATTGAGATTGAAATCCCAAACGTCTCCAATCGAATCATCCAGGGCATCCTCAATTCTTCTCAATTGCGACGTATAATCCTCAAGAAATTTCCCATAATTCTTAAGCTGAACTTCAGCATGAATTTCTAAATTTAAATTTTAAAACAGTGTAAGTAAAAGCAAAGAATCACAGGACATTTCCTTCAAATACTTTCATAAGTCACAGCATCGTTAATCATTACTTTGAAAGAACTTCTTGACAATAAAGTTCCAAAGTTAAAAAGTCATCACCCTTTAACAACTGTTTTCCAAATACTTAAACCAACTTTAAAAGCAGCAGGTAACCTGTTTATAATCTAGGGCTTCTGACCAATCTGAACAATGTCTTAGGTAACTCACTGTCCTGATTTTGAGGCTTAGTCATAAACTCTGTAGCAAATAAATAAATAAAAATAACCTAACCTCAACCTGCTACAAGTCTGTGTTGTCATAGAGTATTTTAAAATATGATTTTAAGCTGGGCGTCGTGGCGCATGCCTGTAATCCCAGCACTCGGGAGGCTGAGGCAGGAGGATTGTTGTGAGTTCGAGACCAGCCTGAGTTACAAAGTGAGCTTAAGGCCAGCCTGAGCTGCATAGTGAGACCCTGTCTCAAAAAGACAATAAATAAATAAATAAATAATAAATAAAATATGATTTTAAATATTAATTCTACATCCAGTAAACTGTTCCAAAATACACTTGTATTTTTTACTTCCCTTGCTCTCTCTGCCAGTATGGGAGACTGAACCCAGGACCTTGGCACTAAGTAACACTGTCAGCCCATTTTATTTTTTGTCTGAGATGGGGTTTCATTAAGTTGCATGGGCTAACCTTGAACTTGGAAGGCCCCCTCCCTGCCTCAGCCTCCTAAAGTGGTGGGATTACAGGCAAACGCCACCATACCCAGCTTTTAAGTATTTTTTAAATGAAAAGTTTAGTCCTGCTGTAATATTGTAGCTATTATTCCTGTAATGCCTACCACTTACCAAGATATTTCACTGGTTTAATTATTTAGCTATCATAATTGAGTTGGAGCATAGAACACTATGCTATTTGCAGACACAATGAAAGATGACTTTTGGCTTGGTCACTAAAGTGGATTTAAAAAGTGCCCATTCATCAAAATTAATGAAAGTAAATATTTCATCTTATATACAAAAACCCATTACTTATTCCCAAAAGCAGCAAATTAAACTCCAACTCAGTTTCCTTTATTGACATTCATAACCTTATTCAATGTCTTCTTAAAAAAGAAAAATGTATCTCTTCAAGTTAGCAATGCAAAGCAACTCTATCTCCCTCCTGAGGGGGGGGGGGGACAGCTTGGAGGTCTAAGCTCCTTATGGGCAAGCACAGGGATCTGGGTTTGTTTGATCCCCTGTATCACATGCCATGCTGGCCCCCAGACCGAGCTGGTTACCAAAACCGAGTGTGGTGGTGTGGTGGCGCACTCCTGTAAACACCAGTGCTGGGAGGCTGAGACAGGAGATTCACTCTGAGTCTGAGCTGTGGCTGCAAGATCTGGCACCAAACAAAAGATTTTTTCACTTTGTAGCTACTGCTCTAAATCAGGTGTATCCACTTAGTTCATCAGGGTTCCTAACTTCCCACAGCATTAACCTAGGCGGTTCTGGAGAAGCAATTACTCTAGATAAGATTCATGGTCCCAAAAAGTGCCGCAAACTAGCCACACATGAACAGTCTTCTTTTTCCAAATGCTAAAAACTCTGTACAAGTCTCAGAACCTCAAATTGATGGCTATTTCTGGGTAAATGAGAAATGACCTGGTAGCACTTCATTTAACAAGAAAATGAGCTCTTAAAACAATGCATGAAAAACAGGCCAGCAAATCAGGCTTCCAGTCTCTCCAAGGACTCACAGAGGTCTTCTCTATGCCTCTGGAAACATTAATGTCCTCGCTAATATAATGAGTAGTTACAAACTTGTAAAAGTATAGATCTGACATAACAACGACAGTTATCCCTGAGAATTCCAAAGACCTGCCCAAAAACATCTCTTCCACCAGATTCATTCCTTAGCTTTGTAACCCTAACAGTTTGGAGAATAGAAAGCGGCTATTGAGTGAATCAGGTCATCCTACTTCAAGCAGCACCATTTTCAAAGCCAGTCAACTGTAATGTTTTGGAAGACACTAAACCAGGCAACTTCTACCCATAAAATATCAGACCAGACAAAGTATGCACTACACACACACACACACACACACACACACACACACACAGAGATTACTGCCATTCGCTCCAAAGTTTTTCTCTGAAATACTGCGTAAGATACGCTAACTTAGGGATGCTACTTGTAAAACTGCAAACTACTGTGATCTTTCTTAGAAAGCATAATAAAACCTAATATCTAAGTTAGTAGATACCCGTCTGTCTGCAAAACAAAGCAAAATCCAGCTAGTTTTTAAATGACATCCCACCTTTTGGAAAACAATCCACAAAAACGTTTCACATACTGAACAGTATTACCAAAGACAATAAACAGCTTTCCAACTGGTATTAATATTGAATTTACTCAACAGCATTCGTTTTTGCTCTGCATTGCACTGGGGAAAACTGCATTTAGGCTCTAGCTGGGCCTCCAGGTTAAGCGGCGGCAGTCCAGCTCTCAGAGCACACCCTGAGGCAGCTGCCGTCGCGTCGGAAACCTCGAACACTGCCCGCAGCGCCACCGCTACCCGGGCCGCGGGGGACAAAGTGACTTGCACGTGTTTATTATGCTTCCTAAGTGAGGAGCTGCTTCCTCGCAGCACCTATATGGTGCTAAGAATGTGCACTACAACTTTCAAAAGTTGGTTTGAGAGGGAAAAAAAGAAAAACAGGAAACCGAAACAGGAACCCTGGTCGGGCTCCGGCGCAAGCCGGGGGGCGGCGGGCAGGGCAGGGCAGGGTCGGGGCAGGCAGGCGACGCTCCGGCCTGGGTCTCTCGCGCCCGCGTCCCGCCCGCACGGCTCCAGCCCGGACTGAGGCGGGGACCCAGGCCCATGTCGCGCCGCGCGCGCCCCTCCGCTGAAGCCGCGGGAAGCGCCGGGCCGGCCCCGGCAACGCGGGCCGCCCCAGCCTCGCCCTCGCGCCCCCTTACTTACTCTGCGAGCCGTCGTCCACGCGGTCGAACTCCCAGTCCGGGGACAGGGTCTCCACCGCCATGCCTCCGGCACCTCCCACAGCCGCAACCCCACCTGCGGAGCCCCGAAGCCGGCCTCGCCCTGCGGCCGCCCCGCACGTGATTTCCGGCCTAACTCCCGCCCCCGCACTCGAGACCCGACCGGGCTGGCTACCGGAGGCGGCCGCTTAGGCTGCCGGGAAAGCGAGTCTTCCGGCCGGGCCGGACGCAGTCGCCTTGGTAGCGGCGGTCTGGAGTGGCCCTAGCCTTTGCTGAGGCCTTTCCCTGCTTTGCTAGTTTTGTCATGCTGTGCTGGGGTTTTCAATTCAGCCTCGGTCCTGTTTTATTTTTATTTTCTTTAAGGCAGATGTGGAAATTGGATCATTGATGATAGCGTTTAGTAATACAGTTCCCTACAAGTGTGACGTCTATATGAGGAATAAAAATCCTCCCCGCTTTGCTATTTCCATATATAGGTCCTTCAGGATGATCCAAGCATAGTACTGATGCAGCAAGGTCGTATTGGTTCTCAGTGTCTCCTGTGCCGTGAGCCGCAGCATTATAATTTGAACATTTCGGCCCCGGATTTGTAGTGTGAGTCATGAGAAACTGATGTGTGTAATTCACCTCACATGATAATGAAGTGGTGCAGTTAGTGTTTTGCCAGCCATCACTTTTCCTTCATGCTCTTCCTTTGTCACAGGTGGTTGAAGTGAGATTTGAGCTCCAGGATCCAATCAGCAATTTCTCTTTGGATGCCATTCTACATGCCAACACTGTAGTCATCAGAGGAACAAAATATATGCAGTGGATAAAAGAACCAAGAAAGCTTCACCTGAACTGTATGTAGGCCCATGCAGACTTCAGTCTTCTATCGATGATATATATAAGTACTCATATGTCTTATCCTGTCAGGAAGGTAAGGGAACTTGAACACCTCACCCAGAGTCCTGGAAGTATCACACAGACTTGCTTTAAGGGTGGTCCTAAAAAAAAAAAAAAAAAAAAAAAAAAATTGAGCTTATCCACAAGGATTTCTAATGTTCTTATGAGCACTTTCCATGACACTATATTAACTTTTTTACAAAATAAACTAGTGTCTCATCAAAAATGGGGAAGCCCACTGCTGGCCCCAAGGATGCAGGAGATTCCTCATTAGATCCACCTGGCTTTTGGACTGCTCTCGTGTGCTCATGGTGAGAGATCCAGATCTTGTTCAAGGCTCTGAGCACTACTTTAAGTACCTCTGTGTCCTGTGCATCAGGATACACCTCTTCCTTAGTGGCTTCGCCATCTCAGCTACATGGGCAGCCATCTTTGGGTGACTCAGTCTCGCAAAGCCAGCTCTGCCTTTCCTTTCCTGGTGTTTGTTGCCTTGCAAGCGTTTGAGAAGATAACTGGTGCAAGCGACTCACACTGAGCACAACGTTATGGACATGGAAATACTGCTATCCTGTGTTTTGCGAGAACTTTTTCTATATCAGCAAACTTCATCTCCTGACCAACACGGCAAAGTGTGGAGTCTTCTGTGCAAAAGTAGCAGTTAGCTCTAAAGGAGCGGCCAGGTGTTAACTTAGCCCAAGTGAACTTAACAATATCCTCAGGTCCAGACCAAGGCTAGCAAGCATGACAGAGCCTCCTCTGGCTCTAAATCTGTGTCCAAATCAACATGGGGAGGATACCCACTGTTTTCACAGCTGAAATAGAGCCCTGGATCTCTTTCTGACTTGCTGTAGCAGGTTTTCCTGTGGTTTCTGCACAAAGCAGTGTACTAGAGCAGAGCACACTTATAGTTTTATTCTTGAGATCAGGGGTCACTTCAGTTCCCTCAATGACCCACATGCAGTGCCTTTTGCTTTATCCAGAAGTGCCCGGCCTGTACAAATAAAGTCCTTCCTGCCTGATAAATTGTGATGGAGTTGTGGAAACATCACCAGAAGAGTCATCAATGTGGCAGCAGCTGCACCTTGAACATTTGGATGACCTTTGAAAGCCTGGCCATGGCAGAGGCAGCGGCAAGGGGTGGAACTGAGGTTGTTGCATGTTGGTTTCTCCTGGCTCTAGACAGGCTAGTTGGGAAGCAGGAAGGTACCTGGAGGATGCTGTCCAAGCTGCTGCTTGGAGGAGCCCAGACATGAACTTCTTTCCTATTGCCACCTCCCACATCTCTTGTGAATTATTATTATTATTATTATTATTATTATTATTAGAAAAGAGCTCTCAAGAAAGGAAGATTTCATGAATGGCCCCCCAAGAAATCTTGCTACTGGGCTTAAGTTGCGTTTACAGGGCTTGGGGACTTTAAGAGGTGGGCCGGGAATAATGCCACAGGGCTTTTCTGGGCACAGAGGTTTGTGAGCATTTCCTTTCTCCATCCTTACCCTATGTGCATGTGAGTGCTCATTGCAGTGTGGTTTATCATGCGGACTAATAGGAAACTAATAAAGCATCAAAAGGAATGATAGAAAAATTTAGAAAACAAGAAAAATGCCACAAAAAGGAACAATAATAAGAAGCATGATACATCCACACTGTGAATTGCTAGAGAACTGTTAAATGAAGTAGATCTACAGTGGCATGAAAACTGATGGGAGTAAGTCACAGAATAGGGCATATTGAGGGTGACATTGGTATTTTTAAGTTATATGGATGCATTTGTGCACCCATGTGTTTGCAAATGCATAGAAAGAGACTTCAAATCACACTAAACAAGGATAGTGGTTAACCAGGGAAGGATTAAGTGTTTTTTAATCACAAGACAAATCTATTGTTTTACTTATGCACGATTATAAAGTACCTAAGCTAATCAATGTTGAGGGTATTTATTTATTTTATTTATTTATATAGAGACAGGGTCTCACTATGCAGTTCAGGCTGGCCTTGAGCTCACTTTATAGGCCAGACTGGTCTTGAACTCACAATGATCCTCCTGCCTCAGCCTTCTGAGTGCTGGGATTACAGGCTCGAGTGCCATCTTAGAGAGCATGGTTTTGAGATGCTGTGGTTTGTTTTGTAGGACTGGGGATTAGTCCCAGCGCTTGCAGTTCACCCTCAGCCCCTGACTGGCTAGCCCCTCACTGCTGTGCCAAGGATACTGTGTATGGTTTGGATTTGGGTTGAGGGTGTCTCCCACAGCTGCATGTGCTTGGCCTCATGGTGAGAAATTAAGGTGGAAATTTGTGGGAGTAGAGGGGTAGTTTAACAAAAGAAGCAGCATGAGGCCTTGGTTTATACCCCAGAACCAGTTGGGTTAAAGGAGAAAAGCAATGCATACAACTGTGGTGCAGAGGTGAGCCTTTCAGAGTGACAAGAATTAGATGAGCTCCTCATGGTGGGGTCCCCAGCAGCAAGTCTTTCTGGCTTGGTAAGAGGGAGAGAGTAACCTGGCACGCAGGGCTATCTTTGCAGTTCAATACTATAGACGGCTGAGGAGGAGTCCAGATTCAGGCCCAGACTGGCTATCTACCAGGGCAGTGAACATACATGCATGCGCCTCCGTGTATCCTGGGTGGTATGTCCTCTCCTAATGCGGAAGCCACCACCATGTGCAGCTCACTCATCCTTGGACCGGAGCTATGAGCCAGAATAAACCTCTAATTTACAGACATGCCCAGTCCCAGAGAGCTGGTCACAGTGACGAAGACCAGACCACTACACAAAAACATCTGTGGTGGCCCAGTATTTACTGAGTGCTCCTAGGTACCAGGTACCACGGTAGCTGTAAGAAGTATGTAACAAGAGCAGTAGATCCCTGCCCCTTTGAGGCTTTCATTCTTTGGGATCAATTTTGGGATTATAAATATAAACATCTTGGGGCCAAGACAAGAACAAAGAGGGGACTCCTACACTGTATCAGCCCGAGATTGGCTTTGCTGGTTTTCTTCACATTAACATTAATCAACATAAGCAATACCTCAGCAGCTCACTGTGATAAACTGAACTTCCAAGTGAAAGCAGTTTGAATCAGGACATGCTTACTGGGCATTGGATTTCTTCCTTTCACTTTTTTGTTTTAAAATAGAGAATTTGCTATATTGGTATTTCAAAACTTGTGGGCTCAAATAATCCTCCTGCCTGAGCCCACCAATGACCTGGGACTACAAGCAAGTGCATTTTCAAGAGAAGAAAAGAAAAACAGAAGGAAAGAGAAGCTTGAAAATAATAACACTATTGGTGTTTAATATCTTCTAGCTTTTGTTTTCTGCATTGTGGAGGACCACCTGAGCAGAAAGCAGAGCGATTATCTCCATTTTGGCTGAACTTGACTCTGTTTCCTTGTATTGACATGTGCAGAGCTGGCTAGGACTTCTTATCTTTCAGTTGGCCTCAGGCAATGTATATTGGGCTAGCTGAGGTGCTGGTGGTAATTTCTGAAGACAGCATGTGTGTTTCCCTGATAACCCTCACCTGCTGCTCTTTAATATGAGCTGGGTCAAGACAGATGAAGAGCTAGTGCTCCATGCTATTGACTGGGATCGAGCCTTGAGATAGAGGCTATGATTTCCTGGGGCTTGAAAGATTACACACCAGAACTGAAGCACCAGACCCTCAAAACATTAGATACTATCTCAGTAACATAATGCAAATTACTCTCTCTGCATATGAAAGAGGTAAATGCCACCCACCTAGCCCAGCTCACAGTAATCACCTACTTCCCACAATTCTCTTCCTCAAGCCATGCCTCCTTCTTGGCTGAATAAAACCCAGGTGCAGCTCTGGGTCAGTCTCTTTGTTCCAGAAAGCCATCTTTGTGGCTGGACTTAGGGCACCCTGGCTCCCCAGTAATTATACATATGTCTTAGTGTCTTTGTTTTTGCCGTGGGTTGCACTGGTAGTGGTAGATTGGAATTAACTTGTTGGGACTCCAATGACATAATTTTGGGATTATAAATATAAACATCTTGGGGCCAAGACAAGAACCAAGAGGGGACTCCTACACTGTATCAGCCTGAGATTGGCTTTGCTGGTTTTCTTCACATTAACATTAATCAACATAAGCAATACCGCAGCAGCTCACTGTGATAAACTGAACTTCCAAGTGAAAGCAGTTTGAATCAGGAACTATACCAGCCTATTAATAAATTAGTGACCAAAGGCAATGCTGTGTCATGATTAAGAGCACAGCCTCAGCCGCTCAATTTCTTCTATCCAAATCTTGGCTCTGCTGCTCGCTAGCCATGTGATTTTAAACCAAGTAATTTAAGCTTCACCTTAATTTCTTCATCTTTAAAATGAGAATAAAAATAGTAAACACTTCACAGGATCCTTGCAAGGACTCAGTTAGTTTTTACATATGAGATATATAGGACAATACCCAGCATATGTAGAAATGTGTGTTATTATGAATTTATATATATTACATATATTTATATATTAATTAAAATTTTTGTGTGGGTTTGGCTTAGTGGTAGACTGCTTACTTAGCATGCATAACACCACAAAAAAAAAAAGTAAATTTAATCTACGGCTGCCTAAGAATCTACACAGTTTAACAGTTAATTCCAAACTAAAATATTATATGTTCCACACAGTATATAGCTAAGGTCTCGAAGTGCTTCTTTTAAAATATATATGAAAGTGTTCTTTCTACAGTTCAAAGCTGGTAAAATTCAATGCATTTTACTTAATGGTTCGTCACAGAGTCCTATATATACTTATGCAAAGGATTCCTAATGTATTTAGTTGTGTATTTACAGTCATACCTCAGTTCACCAATGTAATTTGCTCTATGATTCCTGGGGAGAGGGCTACTGTTGTTCATCACCCAATGCAGAGTTCATAAAGGAAGTACAATTTTTCCAAGTGTTTCTTTCTGTTCAAGAACCAAATTGTTCAGAAACAGAAGCTGTTGTGGACAGAGGTATTACTGTATTTACAAAATAATCTGTTATGTGGACAATTACTGTGTGACAGACCTCCTTTCTCCATTGTCTCCATTCCCTGGGTTCCACATTCTCAAAAATCTGTTTGTTCATATACCACTGCCAAATCTTCAGTGTAGATTGCTTTGGCATAGAATGTAATACAGGCCTTCTTTCAATGTGCCCTTTGATTCAAAGGATTTTTGGGTCCCTGTATTAGTGGGTGACCAATGATTGTAGGATCATAGAGATTACCCTTCTATGGGAATATCTTTGAAATCTCATATTGGACCATGTGTGAGAGCCCTGTGTTTCCATATTGTTTGCCGTGTTGATATAAGTATGTGCCCCATTATGGTAGGCATTAGATTCCTATTGCTGCTGTAACAAATTGTCACAAACTTAGTAGCTCCAAATAATGACACATAGCTTGGCATGGTGCAGAATGCCTATAATCCCAGCACTTGGGAGGCTCAGGCAGGAGAATCACTGCAAGTTTAAAGCCAGCCTGGCTACATAGTGAGTTCAAGTCTAGTGTAAATCATAGAGCTAGACTCTGTCTAAAAAAAAAAAAAAAAAAAAAAAGCCACACAGCTATTATTTTTTAGTTCTGGAGAGCAGATCTTGAAAGTCAGTCTCATGAAGCCAAGTCAAGGTATCAGTAGGGCTAAGCCTTCTGGGACATTATGAGGAAAGAATCCAGATTGTTGTTCTTGCAGTTTTCATTAATGATTCAAACCTTGCTCCTGTCACCACCCCGACTATCGCCTGATATTTTGCCTTCTCTTAAAAGGACTCTAGTGATTACATGTGTCCTCCTGGATAAACCATTTTAATTTCCCTATCTCAAATCTTTCTCTTAATCTTTGCAGTTGGGTGAGAACACAGCTCTGGTCCCATTTGCACTCAAGAATTAGCTGGGTCTGAGTGCCTGAAGCATTAAGTGCTCAAACCCATGCCATGCTGCCCACTTGCAGCACAGACCTGAGCTCTGACTATATTCTCTTTCTCCTGACACAAGCACAGATGTGTCAGCCTGGGATAAAGGGAGTGGGGCACCTCACAAGCTCACAGGCCTCACAGCTAGATGGAGAAACAGAGACCTGCAGGAGGATTGCCATGAGTTCAAGGCCATCCTGGATTGCATAGTGAATTCAAAACCAGAATAGACTACAAAGACCTTATCTCATAAAACTAAACCTGAATAATCCAATATCACTCAATGAAATTGAAGAAGTGCTACAACTACCATTATGACTATCAACAATAATAATAATAGTAAACAAAACAAAACTAAACTAACAACTAAGAAAAGGCCAGATTTGGATGGATCCATTGACAAATTCTACAAGAATTTTAGGCAAGATCTAATGCCAATTTTAACCAAACTAATGAAATCAAAATGGAAGGAGTACTCCCAAAGTCATTTTTAGAAACTAATAATGCCTAATTACAAACCCAGAAAAGAACTCAACCAAAAAAGAGAACTACAGGCCAATCTCTTAATAACCACTGATGTAAAACTCCTGAGCAAGATACGGGCAAACAGGATGCAACAAATCATCAAAAAGGTACATCCTGACCAGAAAGATTCACCCCAGGAATGCAAGGATGATTCAATATATACAAATCAATAAGTGTAACACAGGGGCTGGGGAGATAGCTCAGTAGAATAAGCACTTGCCCGGCAAGCACAGGGGCCTGAGTTCAATCCCTGGTTCTGCCAAAAATAAATAAATAAATGTAATACATTGTATAAATTGAAGCAAGGACAAAAATCACAGTCACATCAATTTTGCCTTTGATAAAATCCAGCAACCATTCAGGATAAAAATGCTGAAAAAAAAAAAAAAGATATATCTCAATCTGATAAAAGCCCTTTATGATCAACCAATGCCCAACACCATATTAAATGAAGCAAGCTAAAAGCTTTCCTCCTAAAATCAGGAACAAAGGAAGGATATTTTTGTCACCACCACTATTGTTCAGAATAGATCTCAAAACATTGTCAAAGCAAGAAGGAAAGAGAAAGGAATATATAAAATAAAGTAAAAATTCAGTCATTACTTGCAGGTGACATGATCTTATACAGAGAAACTCCCCAATTTCACGAAAGCCTCCTGGAATACTAATCAAATTCAGCTAGGTAGCAGGATACAAAGTCAACACATGAAAATCAGTAACATTCCTGTACCTCAATAACATTAGCATCTCTGGCCATTACAGAAATGCAAATTAAAGCAGCACTGAGGTTCTGTCTTACTCTAGAAAGAACGGAAATTATCAAGAAATCAGATAACAAGAAATGCTGGTGGGGGCCAGTGAGATAGCACAGCGGTCTAAAGCGCCTGCTTAGGCGAGCTTAGGCAAGTGCAGGAACCACAGCTCGATCCCGGGCATCACATATCATCATGCCAGCCCCACCCCCAGGGGTTTCCATAAGAAACCTCAAGTAAAAACTCTTCTTCAGATTGCTTGTAGAGAATAAGGAAAGATGTTAAGGAGGAAAACAAAGTAAAACAATAAAATAAAACAGTCTCCAGGAGGCAGTACAATATTTGAGTTGTTCTTTGAAGAAAAGGAGTTAGACATGTTTTTCTGAGAAGCTCTGTCTAAGAACAAGTACTGTGTTGGATAGAATCATAGGTGCAACAGAGCAGTGAGAAATAAATGTCAAACTGCAGATGGCCCTGGGTAGGGGGCTCAGTTCTGCTGGAGACAAGCCCTCAGCTAAAGCTCATCTGAGCTTTTCATTCAGCAAGGTGTGAGAGAAGGGTTTACACCTGGTGTCTCTTGTGGGTCTGCCTTGCTCAGGCCAGGTGGGCAGGACCTCATAGATCCTCTCATCATGCTAGGAGGTGGCCATCAGGATGTCCATGTCTCAGTTGCTTTTCACTCCTTGCTGGTGCAAAATACTCAACACCCAGAATCAAGGAAGGAAAAGTTTATTTAGCTCACAGTTAGTGAAGGTTTCAGTCCATACTCAGCTGGCTCTAAGGCAGAGTGGCACATGGCAGAGAGCAGCAGCTCATGGCTGTGGAAAACAGCAAAGAACAAAGGGAAGGGTAGTAGCTGCTGCAGCTGGCAAGCCTCTCTCCCACCCTTGTACTGTATTCAGGCTATTTGCCCCAGGGTGGGTGCAGCATTCACACCCAAAATCCCAGCCTTGGATCATGATTTTTTTTCTCATTAACTTTATTGAAAATTAATAATTATGTCATTAGGGCCAGCCAAATAGCTCAGCAGATTAAAAGTGCCTGCAAACAGGGTGCAGGGCCTGGGGGTTTGATCTCTGGGCCTGCCATGCTGGCTCTGCCCCTGGGGTATGCTGAGATGGCAATTGAGACTGGGCATGGTGGTACATACCTATAATCCCAACTCTTGGGAGGCTGTAAACAGGCAGATCACTATGAGTCCGATCTAGTAGTGAGACCCTAAATGCTCTGTAGACCCTTCCCTAAAATAAAAAAAAAAATTATATAGCATATTAAAAATTGTAAACAAATACTGAAATGTGAAAGATATGATGTAGACAGTGAATTTTAGAGAAACATTTCTGAAGTGAATACATTGCATGACATTAATAATAGATTTCACATTGTAAATAAATTATTTATAAGCCTAAATGAATATAACAATAAATGATATACAAGATAAAAATGAAGAAGAAAGAATTTACAAATCAGTCATATGATAGTTCATTGTGTGCCAAAATCAAGAAATTTATACTCATATAAGTAGAATTCTCAAAGTGGAAAGGGGTAGGCAATATGTAAAGATCTGAAATTTCTGAATTTAATCAAAATTATAGTGCCACATTTCCAAGAAAAATGAACCTGTTTCACAAGAAATTTGGATAAAATAATACCAAGATATACAAAAATGAAATTGTCCAAAACTAATTGTAAAGAAAAAGTCATTAAAGCACATATATAAACAATATTAACTATGGAAGAACAAAATTAAATAGCATCTTATTCCACATTAGAAAAAAAAGAGCAAGTGTGTATGAAATTAGACTTATTAACACAAAAGACTGAAAAAAAGAAAAAGATCTGTCCTCATTGAATTTTATGTTTAGTAAATATACCTTTGAAAACTAAATTATTTTCCAGTTATACAAACTCAAAATATTCTAATACCTCCAGATATAGCATATAGAAAATAACAAAGAGCATAGTCCAAAAGGCAAGAGAAGTTTCTGTAGGGTCCTGGATAAAGAATAAAGAACTTTCAAAATGGTAGTTATGCAGGATGAGGTAAAATATATTAAATGAACCCATTTAAAAGGTCATTGAAGGTTTCTACAGAACAGTATCAATCTTCTGTTGGGTTATACACATATTTTTTTCATATGTGTGTGTGTGTGTGTGTGTGTGTGTGTGTGTGTGTGTGTGTGTGTGAGAGACAAGGAAGAAGTAATATAAAGTCAATGGAGAAGGGAAATAGACTTTTTAAAGTTTTTAATAGTAAAAATAGTTGGAGAAAAATCATACCATGTCTTATAAGTAGATTGTAAGTCAAAGACACACTATAAATCTTAAAACAAAAATTAAGATTAAACAATATTTAGAAAATTAATTAAATATTAATTAAAAATTAAATATTTCAAAACACTTCAGCTAATAAAAAGTTCTCATGATAATAAAGAATTACTAAGAATAAAACATAACACAGAGTGTGTTTGTTACCTCGACTCTTAGCTTGTCAAGGACGATAACCGAGACTCGGCGTCTGCTCCTGCTGCTTTCGCCCCTGACCCGAAGCCATCATGCGTGAGTGCATCTCCATCCACGTTGGCCAGGCCGGTGTCCAGATTGGCAATGCCTGCTGGGAACTCTACTGCCTGGAACATGACATCCAGCCCGATGGCCAGATGCCACGTGACAAGACCATTGGGGGCGGAGATGACTCCCTCAACACCTTCTTCAGCGAGACTGGTGCTGGCAAACGTGCCTAGGGCAGTGTTTGTAGACCTGGAACCCACAGTCATTGATGAAGTGCGTACTGGTACTTACCGCCAGCTCTTCCACCCTGAGCAGCTCATCACAGGCAAGGAAGATGCTGCCAACAACTATGCCCGTGGGCACTACACCATTGGCGACGAGATCACTGACCTCGTCTTGGACCGAATTAGGAAACTAGCTGACCAGTGCACAGGTCTGCAGGGCTTCCTGGTTTTCCACAGCTTTGGCGGGGGCACTGGCTCAGGCTTCACCTCCCTGCTGATGGAACATCTCTCTGTCGACTACGACAAGAAGTCCAAACTTGTATTCTCCATTTACCCAGCCCCCAGGTCTCCACAGCAGTAGTAGAGCCCTACAACTCCATCCTCACCACCCACACGACCCTGGAGCACTCAGAGTGTGCCTTCATGGTAGACAATGAGGCCATCTATGACATCTGTCATACAAACCTCGATATTGAGTGCCCCACCTACACTAACCTGAATAGGTTGATAGGTCAAATTGCGTCTACCATCACTGCTTCCCTCAGATTTGATGGAGCCCTGAATGTGGATCTGACAGAATTCCAGACCAACCTGGTACCCTATCCCCATATCCACTTCCCTCTGGCCACATATGCCCATGTCATCTCTGCTGAGAAAGCCTACCATGAACAGCTTTCTATAGCAGAGATCACCAATACCTGCTTTGAGCCAGCCAACCAGATGGTGAAATGTGACACTCACCATGGTAAATACATGGCTTGCTGCCTGTTGTACCATGGTGATGTGGTCCCCAAAGATGTCAGTGCTGCCATTGCCACCATCGAGACCAAGCACAGCATCCAGTTTGTTGATTGGTGTCCCACTGGCTTCAAGGTGGGCCTTGATTACCAGCCTCCCACTGTGGTGCCGGGTGGAGACCTGGCTAAGGTACAGCGGGCTGCGTGCATGCTGAGCAACACCACAGCTATCGCCGAGGCCTGGGCTCGCCTGGACCACAAGTTTGATCTGATGTATGCCAAGCGTGCCTTTGTTCATTGGTACGTGGGTGAGGGAATGGAGGAAGGGGAGTTTTCTGAGGCCCTGGAGGACATGGCTGCCCTTGAGAAGGATTATGAGGAGGTTGGTGTGGATTCTGTGGAAGGAGAGGGTGCGGAGGAAGGAGAGGAATACTAGTTATGCATCCCTTCAGCCCTGTATCATGTCATGCTCTCAGAATTTGAGCTTCAGTGCAGCTAACAATCACTAAGCTTTTCTGGTGGCATCTTTATTTGATCATGTCTGATCTTCTGTGATGTCTTTTCCATGTGTACTTCTGGTTTTTCCATCATGTCTCAGAGTAAATGCTTTAAGAAAGAAAATAAATAAATAAAACATAACACATAGTGGAATGGCAAATATATGACCAGCACTTCTAACAGTTTGGAGATAGGATATCATACAAACCTCTAGTATATCGTGGACAAGGACAGTGTCCATGATGCTTACTGGAGGCCAGGTGTCACTTGTGGGACTGATCTACTGCTATTTCTTTCATATCCACCTTACAGACCTGGATAGAATCATGCCATAGGGTGTAGGAGAAGTCCATTTGTAGAGTATGCTGATAGAAATATTTTGCTGCTGTATACAAAAGAATAATTGAAAGACTGTTGTTGTATACCTCTTTTTCTCTCGTGTTTAATTTTAATTGGTGGGTTCTTTCCATTCTCATAGAGTTGTGGTCATTTTGATTCCTCTTTAGAACATCTTTTAGTAGTCTGTGTAAGGTTGCCTTTATCATCATGAAATTGTTTAATTGTTCTTTGTCATGGAAGTATTTCACTTC
>PVKA01000401.1:0-17567 GCA_004027165.1 Ctenomys sociabilis
GTATGCACCTTGTACAATACCAAAACAGTATGAAAACAGTTTGCAATGTATTATTTCATCGACTCTGTATGGTTATGGTGTTTTGAAACTGTCTGATTGACATTTGTATTTCAATAAAATAAAAATAAATGGAAAAAAAAATAAAAAAAATAAAAAAAAAAGAGCCTATCTATCTTTATTTTTCTATTCCCAGGTTATTTTTCAATTCCTAGCTTATTAATCAAATAACTAGCACATTTAAGCACATTAAGCATAAAAATATGAAAATATAGTGGAGATAATTAATTTTGACCAGTTTGAAGCTGAACTTTTTTCTTTCTATAAATTCTAGAACACATGAGAGATCTGTGATTTTCTAAAAACAAGAAAAAGTGGGATTGTAGATAAGGGAAAGAAATTTAACTCTTGACCTGATTTTCCATTAGTTTTGTGATCTTAAGCAATTTATAGAATATTCACGAGGCTTAGTTAATTTCATCATAGCATAACTGCCTCATAAGGTTAAAAAAAGATAATGTTTTCAATGATTGTAATTATGATTATTGGCAATGAAAAGTGAGCCCATATGTTTTCATTAATTGCTTATTTATTAAAAGGCAAAAATATTTCAACAAACTAGGACAAACTGAAGAACACAAATGAAAGAAATGTTTATAAGGAGAGAGAGGAACTCCAATGCTGGAGTTATAAAACCTGTCCATGACTACACCCTTCTGCAGTTCATCAGCTGCTCCCTCCCAGATTCCCACCAAGTCTCTTTTGTCTGGTTCTGTCCCCTTTTACCCCCTAAGTGATGACACAAAGGTTCCAGCCTCCAAAGCAATTAGGTAGCTGAGGGAACCAAAGCACTTCCTAGAGAATGTCCTGCAGACACTGAAATGGTGATGTGCCCCGCCTTCCTTCCATTTTACCACTCTACACTTGAAAAAAGATACATTTCTTTAGGAATGAAAAGCAGGAAAACTTCCTAACTTCCTGTCATAAAGCTTCCCACTGCCTTACTTGTTGAAAGCCACATTGTTTTCTCTTTTTCCTTTCACTTAGGTTTGTTGGGTGGGAGCCGGAGCCTGGCCAACGATCTGGAAGGGTTTCTGTGGCTTTAGACTGGAAAGCTAGCAGTGGCACAGATCTTGGTGCTTACGTCCTATCTCAAATTCCTGGACAGAACACAAATTAAAGATTTCCTTCTAGCTATATTTTGCAAATACATGGCAGGAAATGGCATGCAATGAAACAAGCATTTGGCGGAGGCTTTTAGACTGTGCTCTGAGTAGGAATGCCAAGTCCAAATTGTTGCCTTTCCCCACAGTTTTCTGCCAAACCAAACTATGGTGCAGTTACTTTCTTACAGAATTCATTGAGAACTTTCCTCTATTTTTATGTAAAATAGAATGTTTTCATTAGTTTCTAATCTCTTTACAATATCTTAGTCCAAACCACCAGCAGGTTAATTTTTGTAAAATTTCTTTTTTGTGGGCTTCTCCTTTCATCTTTTACAAGCTCTAATTTAGGCTTTTAGTTTTATGTATTATCTTTCAGCATTATTTATGCAGTGCAAGTAGTAGGACTACTATAAATTATAAGAATGTGAGGTATGCAAATCAGTATACACAAAAATTGAAATCCAAAGTTAAACATTGCTAGTGCTTTTTCATATTTATTTCAAATAATATATAATGACACACACATACACATTTCAGATATAACTTTTTCTGTAATTCTATCTCACTTTCTTTTCTCTAGATGAGAAGATCTCAAATGAGATTCTCATTCTGAATCTAGTATCCTTCCATTCTATGCTTTACAATAATAGCCATTCCAAGTTGTGTAATTATATTTACAAAGCTGCCCATCCGGATTGTATTCCTTTCTTACTCAATATTTTGGTACTCCTGGATATCACTTTTGCGTGGAAAACTATTCTGGCTGCCACAATGTAAACATAATAAGACCAGTGAATTTTATCTGTTTTATTCACAGAAATAGTGTCAGTTCTTGGCATATTGCCTATGATGTAGTTGTGATACACTATCCCCAAGTGTGGCAACTTTAGCATATTGAATAATTAAATCTGATGGAATTTGAGAAACAACACTTGCATGTGGGAATCCTGACTGTCCGTTGCCCTTCCCCATGAAACAGATCCTAAGAATCCTGTGGGAGATGCCATCTGTGTACTTTGAGAAAGGAACCACCCTTAGTCACTTAAAATAAAGGAGCCCAAGGAAGCAACTGAAGGAGAAAGCCTGATAAGTTTACCCCAAATTACTCATTTGATTTTCCTATTGATGAGGGAAACAAATATTCAAAAAACTAAAACTTAAGACCAAAATGTATAGCTTACTCTAATCAACTGTCTCATTCTGCTTGTACACCCGCCTGAAGGATCCTATGCTTACCTGTACCTCATGCTGACTCTGTAACTCAGCCTGCATGGCCCTGCCTAAAACCTCTGTATGAGATAGCCCCATCAAAGGCTCAGGGCTCAGACTGTGGAGTGTGCAGCTCCTCTGAATACACATGGCAATAAAGTGTGGTTCCTTCCACCTCTCCAAGTGCCCCTCGGCTTCTTCATGCCTGCTGAATCTAAAATTGCCGTAACTCTATCACAGTTCTCTACAACTCTCATTTTTCCTCAAACCTAGTATCAAAAAGCACTTGAATGTAACTGCTTCTTCAGGTCCTCACCCATGGCCTTAGGAGAGTTCCCATGTCACATAAAATGTATGTTATCTGGGTGTGGTGGCAGACAGCTACAGGCCCAGCACTTGAGAGGCTAGGCAGAGAACGAGCTCAGGAGTTTGAGACTGCCCTGCACGGTGTCTGCTGTAGAAAAAGGAAGGAAAGATAAATTCATGTTCAGTCAATGTGTGTCCTTTCTCTTGGTAATTTGTCTTTTGCTACAGTATGCCTAGGAAAAAGTGAAAGGAAAAGATAGTTTTTCTTCTTTCAGATAGAGAAAGCAATGGATATATATGTAATGGTTTTTAGCTAATCTTTAGGTAAACGTAGTCTTTACTGCAGTTTACCAGGCATTCCAAGAGCTGGTCTGGGTGACTCAGTTATTCTGTGTCATTTATCCCTTACACCCTCAGTTGCCCTCCCTCCCTGTATTTTAGGTCCCTTTTTCATTTTAGTTTGCCCAGCAGCCACTTTTCACTGAATCTCATGAGGCCATACACCGTCAGAGATGCACTTTTAAACTTCATCCACACCAGCTTTCACTGGGATGTGTGCTCACATTTTCTGGTTTTCTCTGGTTATGTACTGTCAACAACTTATTTTTTGTCAATGCTGTCCTTGTTTATTTATTTGGTACCAGGGATAGAACTTAGGACTTTGTGCTTGCCAGGCAGACTATGCCTCAGAGGCATTTCCTTGGCTCAATACTGTATTTAGAATGATCATCTAAATGAGGGTGGAGATCCTGTTTATCACCTAGTTGCTGGGATAGGTATGTGTTGCTTTAAAATGAAGAATCAGTATTTGCTGTCTTAGGTGAAAACCATTTGAACTTGGGATATTACCTATGACCTACTCTCATCCATCACTTAGAGTTGCCTTTTTTATCTACTTAGTTTTATTAAAGAAAATGTATTGCCAAAATTCAACTCTATGTGTGTGGGTAGGTTTACAGACAATGCATCTGTGTGTGTGCGTGTGTGTGCGTGTGTGTGTATTTGTGCTTATGTGTACAAAAAGCAATCCATAACACCAAAGCTCATAGAAATCTTTTCTTAATCTTCCTTTCAGTAGCATTCTATATAAAAATACACATTCACACAAATGCAAAAATATATGGATAAATGTATAGATAAAAATTCATATTGGTTTGTAGCAATTGTAGCTGTTTTCTGAACAATTATTTATTTCTAGGCATGCCCTTATCTTTTAGCCATACTAATAACTTTCCTGGGTTGTGCTAGGAACAAATTAAAGGACACTCTTCAAAAGCCTCAAACATTTCCACACATGGGAAACATTTAATTTGGGTTAGTTGCTATTTTCTACATGGCAGCGTTGACCCAAAGTTGACCTGTGCTGTCTGAAGTGAGTTAACTAAAGCCAAGGGCTTAGAAGAAAGGCTTGTGGTATTTCTTGAAGCAAACCCCAAGCATCTTTGTGACAGAATTTTGGAATAGCTATCAGAACTAGCATCCAGCTAGCAGTTCTAAGGGATCCATTACTTTGAATCAAAGTCAGCCAGCAGATCTTCCAAGTAGTAATACTTTCTTTGGAAAAGCGCTTTCTAGTCAGTGAAAGTTAAACTTCATCTCTCCGTATGGAGACCTTTCAAGGTTTGGCATTATCCAATCCTTTGTCCCCCCAAAACACACTCACATTTAAGCATGGAGACAGATTTCATTCTTCAATTTGGAAACCTGCATGGGTCACACTGTACAGGATAAAAGCCAAGCTCTTTAGTTAAAGGTGCTCTTCATCAGCTAGCCAGCGCATACCTTAGTCTTCATTTATAGTTTCCTTTGTCTGACTGAACGCTGACGCATAGTCAGTGGGAGGGTATTTTATGTCAGGCATTGTACTCCATGTTTGGATTACAAAAGTGGTAAAATAGAGTTTAGAAAAATTATTTAAAGAAGATATCAGTTAGATATACAAAAAAAGGAAACTTAGTAATTTAAGTGTACTAAGGTTAAAGGGGAAGATTATACCTGAACAGAATAAGAAGGGTAAATAAGAGCAACTCAGTGGAAGAAAGCAGAATAAACACATTCTGGGCAGAATACACAGTACCTGCAGAGATAGAAAGGAATAATATCATGTTGTGCATGGATACTGCTACAGTTTGTGTGTATTTGTCCCCCCAAAGCCTCATGTAGTCAATGAGTCATGCTTCTAGCATTTGTGATTAATTCATGATCCAGTGCTGGGATTATGGGTCTGAGTACTGCTGGGATTATGGGAGTGAGTGCTACAGCCAACCTGGGGCAGCTGGGAAGGGGAAAGCCTTGCCCTCTGTTGCCATTATTGCTGTCTCTCCTCCCTTTCACTCTCTTGCTCTCTGCCACGTGCTATGCTGTCATGGAGCCGGCAGAGAATGGGCTGAAGCCTCCACTGACTGCGGGCTAAATAAATCCTTCTTTCCTTCAATTTGGGTGTCTGGTGTTTGTCACAGCAAAGAGAGAAAAGTAGCCGAGACAGATACAAATTATGTGATTCTGTTAGTATAATGTAAAATGAGAGGTAGCGATAGTGACTGAAATTAGAGCAATTCTAAAAAAAGTGAGGGAGAGAGGAAGTGTTGTGTATCATTTTGAAAACCTTACAACAGTCGACAGAGACATGAAGCCAGGCGTTGGGTGATGTGTTGAGGGCACACGACCCTGAAGTGCAGCTCTACAGAGCTGGAGAAGCAAGAAGAAACACGACCATTACTCTCATCTTCCTTCCTACTTTTCTCTCCTGAAGAAGCTCATTAAACTCTCATTGGCAGTGGAACTGGCACAAAAAGACCTTTTGATTTACCTTCACATTTTACAATTACATTGTGCCTTTTTATGTAATGATACATTTTTTTTTTTTTTTTTGGCAAGAGGAATCAAACTCATGACCTTGTGCTTGCCTGACAGAAGCTGTGCTGCTGAGCTGTACCTCTGGCCCTCGAAATGTACTTCTTTAAGTCTATCTGCTCATTCATTCAATCTGGAATGAAACTACATGGGTATATCTACCTCTTTGGGGTTTAATTTCTTTATAAAATCTCCTATATCATGTAAAGCACAAACACACACACGGCTTTTATTAATTACTTTTTTTTTTTGTTATAGAGACTTCAGCCTTAGACCTGAGATAAGAAAAAAACATTAATTTTTCCCCTCATGGGCAATAAGATAGGAAATATGTGCCAATTTTAGATACATCGTCCAGTAGTAGATAAATAGCAGGTATAAGATGATACAGTATAAACTGGGGAAGAAAAATCATTTGTCACAACAGTCAAATAGGTAGTTGTACAAATGGAGAGGAGGGAAGGAAGTTTAGTATGATTAGCAACTTAAATAATAAACCTAAATAAATGATTAGACTTTGGTGTTCAAGAATAGAAAAGAGTCTAAGATGACTGATTTCCTTTCTATTGTGGCAGTGAGGGGTCGTGGTGTCATTAACTGAAAGAGGAGGTAGAGTATTTTTTTAAGACAAGGCATCCCTAGTACAAGAAGCAGACAGGATATCCTGTCCAAACACTATTGGTTCAAATCTTTCTTCTCATAGAATTAAACAAAAGCAGTTGCATATTTATCCTAACTGTTCTGTATATACAAATATAGAATGGTCCTTCCTTTGTATCCCCTTTGTTTTGTTTAGTCCTGGCAGAGATGGATATTCTATTGGCATTCAATTATTATAGGGATAACTACTAGGAAGATAACAATGTAAAAAGTATTAATTATTGAAAGTGTACTATAATTCAGCTTTAAAAAAAGATCGGTATACAACTACGTTCTCTTAATTCAATGAATACAGGGACTTGCTCTATTAGTGTTTATAAATAGAATATCATGGCTGCACCTTGTAAAACAAATAACCACTAAGAAAACGATATGCAATGTATTGATTACTAAATCTGTCCTACTAGTTTGATTTGAAACTGTCTCATTGTTATTTGTTCTTCAATAAATTTATGGAAAAAAGACAATGTGGAGAACATAGAAACTCACACATGAAGTGGGACAAAATTATGGTCAACCAATAAGGTTACAAGTACCATTACTCAAGAAAAAATGATTAAATCCAGGACCAAATGAAGAAGCAAGACACATAGCAAGCGGGCATGAATATAGAACAGGAGTTTATCTGGCAATCAGTAGCAGTTGGATCAGTGACTCTTCCTGGCTTCCTCAAGGTTATGATCAGTGCTAGATGCTTATATTTAAGAGGTGAGCATTTGTTCATTATTTGGCTTTTAAGCCTGGCCCACAGAGGGAGCCACAGCAACCATTTCTCAGTCCTTCTTCTCCTCCTTCTCCTTCTCCTTCTTCTCCTTCTTCCTTTTCTTCTTCTTCTTCTTTTTCTTCTTCTTCTTCTTCTTCTTCTTCTTCTTCTTCTTCTTCTTCTTCTTCTTCTTCTTCTTCTTCTTCTTCTTCTTCTTCTTCTTCTTCTTCTTCTTTCACCTCCTCTTCCTCATTCCCTTCCCGTTCCTCCTCCTCCTCCTCCTCCTCCTCTTTCTTCTCCTATTCTTCCTCCTTCTCCTCCTCCTTTTATCTTCTTTGTGTATTTGGTACAGGATTTCACTATGCAGATTGGACTCAGGGTGAGCCTTCTGTTTTCAGCCCCTCCCCCATCACTGGGATTACAGACATGTGCCACCACACTCTGACTCTGTTGCCAGCTCAGGGTGCCCTGGGGATGGAACCTGTATGGCATATGAGACTGGGAATCAAACCCTAGTCCTTTAATTTGCCAAAGCAGGCACTTAGTCCACTGAGCTATCTCACCAGCCCTCATTTGAATTTTTTTAGAAGTGAGTGTCGACTCATGTCTAATGATTAAAATTTTGCCAAGCTTCTAAAGTTAATTATACTTTCCTGCTTTTTTTGTACACTACTTTGGTTATTTCCCACTTTTATTACTAACTAGAACATGTTATACGTTTCCATACCTTTCTTCTACTAGATTATTAATTTCTTAGAAACTTAGATGGAAGTAGTTCATTTAATCTATGTCTTGTGAATTATATACCAAAATGTATGCTAAGGGTATAAGCCATTCTTCATTGTTGCTGTTTAAGACACCAGGAATCCTTGTCTGCAGCAGAAAGACGACTGTTCTGTGTGTCTGCTGCCACCTTCCATCTCCTTCCAAATTATTACCCTCACAGCATTCAGAGTGCTATTTTATACATACCTTTCCAATCAGATTTTGTGTGTGCACTCAAGTTCCTCTCACATTTACCGATTTTAATTAATAATGAAGCACTCTAACCCTTAGCGTGCTCTCCTAGGTTGCACATGATCTAGCCTCTGTCTCCTTTCTGAGCTCTTCTGGAAGCACACTCTCAGCTTTCCACATCAGTCCTTTCCTATGTGATTGTGGTTTTGCTTGGCCAAAAATGCCCTTCATTTTCTAGACAATTCTATTTATCCTATAGGCCTGATTTTACTTCTCCAAAAAGATCTTTCATGCCTACAGTTTGCTATTATTTTCATTTTTAAATCCCTATTGTTTACTTCTATTTATTTATCGATTTACTTACTTTGGCGAGCTCAACCCGCCCTAAGAGCAGGGGTGGTGCAGCATGTGGTGCTGGGGACTGAACTGCAGTCCATTGCACCTGCCTAAGCTCACCTATGTAGGCACGTTAGACCGCTGAGCTATCTCACTGGCTCTAAACCTCTATTCTTTTATTTTGTATTTATTAACACAATTTGTCAGTGTATGTGTTTAATGCTTCTCTTTTCACTATGCAGTAAGTATATGACTATCACAAAGGGAACAAATGATATTGGAATTTGTCATTTTTAGTTTAATTTCTATAGCACAAATGATTATACTGAAAATAATAATAAGCATATATATTAAAGTAGTGAAAGAACCTATTATGCTGATTTTCAGGAGGCTAATCTATTTGTTTAGTACAGATGTAATTTTTAATGCACATTACCAAATTTCATAGAGTTGGGAAAAATATATGTTCAAATATGACACCACTTTATAAAGCAGACTTGAGCATGGGCATATTTTCCTTTTCTGTGTAGGGATCTGGAACCACAGGCACAACCCTCATTAACAAGGTGCTTAACTGTGCAAGACGGCTAACATGCAAGGTAGTTTTAAACATTAGAAATATTCAGGTTAAAATTAGAGGAAAAAATACAGGTTGCATGTACATGTCACTAATTCTGTTGCTCACTCTCTCCTCTAGAAAGTCAATCATAACATGGTTTTTCTATTTTTATGTTTTTTTCTTTCTGGCATTCTAAGGTTGTATGCATTACATGCATACATAGTAGTTAATCTGTTCCACCAAATGCTGTAAGGGCTTTGTGTTTTGCGCTCAGTTCTGGGAAGGCCTAAATTAATGAATAAGAGCTATAGGAAGCTTGTTTAATGGGCAAAGTTAGCACTGAAATGCTATCACAAGGCCCTTAGAGACTTTATTAAATCAGAGTTTTAAAAGAAAATTCAATAAAGCTACCAATCACTAAAAAATCTTAATGTGAAGAAGTCTCACGGTGTTCAGGAACATAGGATTTTTATAACTAGGTGTTGAAGTAAATGAATAAAAATGTTAGGTATATAATCAGCCATCCTGTCAGGAAGGAATCAAGCACTGTTGACCAATCTCGCACCCTCTCAAGGCACTGTGCTGAAGTCCACTAATTGTGAAGCCAGTAGATGGGCGGACACGTGTGCCCTGAGTGCTGCTATCAGCCTCCGGGGACTTCTTCCTCCTTTCTTATCCATAACTCTGAGTTTGTTATTACATTTTAATCACATTTTTACTTTTCTTTTCATCTGCTTGCTGCAGATATTTTAAGGTAGAGGCAGCAGCTTAATTTCTATGTCTTTAATTCATTAATAGGCAAATACGTACATGAAATGAGAGTACTGAGTAGAAAATGGAAAGAGTTATCTTCTGGTTTTCATTTTGAATGTAAGAAATAGTCATTAAATATAAAACAAAAATCATAATGATATGCAGGAACATTCTTTGGAATAAAAACCATAAGCCTTGCCCAGTGCCAATATTAGTATGAATACACTTTTATCGCCCAATGCTCCTGTTTCACTTGAGGAAAATCATTAAGACAACAAAGCATTGATCAAACACTTATCTGGTTAGATGCTAAATTTTGTCCTTGTATATGCTGCAACATCTGATCATTTTCTTAACTAATAATCTTTTTCTAAACATTAAATAACACCTGTATCAGTGAGTTGGTGAAATTCTGCATTGGTCTTGAACATGGGACCTAGTACAGAGCCTAGAAATTGGGATCTAACTTGAGAGACAACACAGAACAAAAGCAGAATTTGCCCCAAGACCTATGGATCTTCATGATTGGGTCAGGTTTTATGTAGATCTGTGTTCTCACTGGAATTCTTGGCCACGCAGATAAGATCATCCAACACGAGTGTGCTTGGAGAAGGGAGCCTCTTCTTCTATGTATTTGTTGTCTTACTTCATTTTAGAGCGTGGTGCTGGCACTGTGAGCCACATACCTGTCAGGTCATCCGTGGGCCAGGCCCCCAGTTGGCATGCCTTGCAGGTGTATTCATCGAAGACATACTCATTTTCCTTACAGGGAGTGCAGGTCCAACAGCAGCTGACTTCTCCCTTCCGAATCACCTAGGAAAAGTATTTATAATTTTGATTAATTCTTTCTTTTTTTAAGATACACTTAGTACAGGGGATAAGGGATCTAGGATCTACAGGGTCTCACGACATAAATCGGACTCCAACTGATGCTTCTGTTTTCAGTGTCCCAAGAGCTGAGATTTCAGGCACACATCACCATAGCCAGTCTCAATCGCCATCTCAGCGTGCCCCAGGGGTGGATTTGGCCCATTGGGGATTGAACTCCGGCCTCTGTGCTCTGCTTAAGCAGGTTCTTTAGTCGGCTGAGCTATGTGGCTGGTCATACTGACAATTATGCAAAACTGAATTTTCAGCAAGATAACATGCCCCTTTTCATGAATTTACCTTAGCTTTTTGCCACTAGTGAAATAATTGTGGCCAGAAAGCATCTTACATATTTCATCTTGAAAATCTGTCAAAGTTTATAATAATAATTTAATAATATTTTTAGATAGAAAGAATTGGAAAAACAAAAGGTTTTTAAACAAAATCTTTCTCTGTCTTTCTTTCCCTCCCACCCTAGGGCCTCTGCACTGAGTAAAAATTTCTTTGTCTGGTTCAATAATTCAGCCCATGGTGTTCATATTTGGTGGCTTCGATTTGCTTAGGATGAGGAAAATGTCATTGAAAACACCATGTGCCACTTCATTCATTTGATTTTTTTAATGCAACAGAAAATAATTGAAATAATTTAACACTTGAAGGAGTCCCATATGTTAGTTTTTAGAAATGGATGTATCTTCCTTTCCACCATCACCACCACTGGTGTGTGAATAGCCTCTGCGGAATACACAGAGAATTCATGCAACATTCTTATAATCCATTAAAACAGCAGTGATTATACTGTATATTCCACATGTAGGATGTCAGCTGCATTAATGTACTTTGATAAAAAATACTGTCTAAATACATGAACAATACAATTGCAAGTTCATATCTTAATTGTGTTTTGTATCATCCCTCATAGCAACTCTTACAACAATCATAACTGGGAATGGTGACAATAGAACCTGAAACATCTTTCTCTAAAATTATTTAATAAATGAGGCAAAATTGATAATTCAGTCTGCCTAATGTAGCAAAAAGTTCCTCATTGTTACAACATGTTTTGTGCATGCTGTAGCTTGTGGTATTATTAAATCATTTGATTTTATTTATTTCACAGGAAGAGGTAAGGTGCAAAGTTATTGGTTAAGATGCAGATCTCTTTTGTCACTTTATTTTTTTTTTTCTTTCGTCACTTTATACCAGGAGTTACCACATTTTTACTTTGGAGGGCCAGATAGTAAATATTTCAGCTTTGGGCCATGAAATCAATATTAATATTCATCTTTTTATTGTTGCTACAGTTTCATCCACACAATCACAGAGGATGCATTTTAAAAAGTGAGCATGGTTGTATTTCAATTAAACTTCATTTATTAAAAACAAGGAGTGGACTGTGTTTATCCCCTGAGCCAAATTTTCAACCCTTTATGTATAAGATAACAAAGCAAACAATTTTCAGGCACTTAACAAACTTTTAAGCCATTTAGCAGGTAATTAGTGTTTACCTTTTTTGGCCTTGTTGTCTTTCTTTCTTCTGGTCCCATTCTTTCAAGAACTAAAGAACCACCTTTTGGGTACCTTACTACCAACACTGAAATATTTCAGCTTGAATCACATACCTCATATGTGCTGTAAACACATTTGTTGGTTGAAAAAATAAATAACCAAGGTACATTGTTTTCTTCCCTGAAGTGGCACTATGTACTTATTTCATGAAAAATTAATTGATGCACTGCTTCCCCTGCTAGGACAACCAAGAAGACATAGTCACACACCAGTAGCTAATGTGCTCCCCTTTAGATTTCATATTCAACCTCTTCTTCATGGGCTGTTTATTGTCTGGAAAAATAGATACATCATATATATGTGTATATATGTGTATATATGATATCTTGATCATTTGTGATCTCCTCCCTCTTGTTAATTAAAAAGGTAGCTAGTAATAGTCAACCCTGATGAATTTACAACAACAATCAAGCAGTGCAGACTCTGTCTTACCTTAATCTGGCCTTTCTCGCAGGGCTCACTGCAAACTGACCGGATGACACTGCTTTTCTTGGACCACACCTCCTCATCATCCATTTTTAGTTCTCCATTGTCCCAGCTTCCGACATTGATATAATCAAAATAATCCTTGCTCATTTCCTTGAAATTCATTATTTCGTACCTTAGGAACAAGAATGTAACAGTCATTCAACTAAGAAAATAGCCATTTGTGAAAACACAGAGGGCTTTCTTTCCCCCAGTATATCTATATTCATATAAGCAATGCTGGAATTTTCCGTGGTATTGCATTTAGGATAAAAGGAAGCCTGTCTGTTTCCTTTTCTCTTCAGAGAACTTTTCCTTTTTACATTCAGGCTTTCTGGAACAGAAAATAATCCCATGTGACAAAGCTACTTCACCTCAGCCAGATAGAAGACAGTTTTGAAATAACTTAAAGAAGTTTAAACAAAACCTTCGGAGAAATGACAGCAAAGACTTCCGGTCCATTCAGGTAATGCCACAAAATTGTTCTTTCCTCATCCAATGAAAAGCTTGGCAAAACTTTGATATTTTTTTCCCCATCATTAGGGAACGAATAGGAAATTTGGATAGGTTGAGATTTTTATTTTTCATAAATGACCCTTAATCAATGATTAATATATATTTCAAGAGATATTTAAGAAGTGATAGTTTTAAAAATCTGAAAGTAGTTTCTAACACATCTAGTGTGTTGAAAAGCAATGAAAGAGAGAAAAAGTTTGAGAGTTCTCAGTCTTTATTATCTATTGCTTTTAGTTTTGCATATACACAGAGAATAAGCAATGTGCTTATTTAAAAACCTTTACTTCAATTTCCAGAGAAGCATTTCTTAAATAATTGAGGACACTGGGTGCCCATTACCAACATTTGTCAGTCTACATAGGCAGGTCAAGGTTGTATAGCATCTTCACACTAAGCTCTGTCTTCTTCATACCCCCATCCCAATATTTTCAGTCCTGACATCCAAGCTCATAAATACTTCCTCCAGGTTTTCATTTCTGTTATGTTTCGTTATCTGGAAATGTGAATGGACAAACAATTTTCTGGCTCTTGGATACTATTGATCAGGTTACCACATACAATAAAGTGCATGCACTATAGAAACTGAATAAACAAGCCTGGTCCTAGTCTACTGAAGCTGTAGTGAAGCATTCTCTCTAATTTACAATCACTTTCTTTTTTGGAGAACTTTAGTGTCCCTTTCAGAATATTAATTCATCCTTATATTTTGTTGGCTGATTGTTAATAATAATAATACCCTGCATTTTGGAGGCTGGGGAGCTATCTCAGTGGCCTAAGTGCTGCCTGGCAAGGACAAGAATCTGAATTCAGATTCCTGGTATCATATTTTGCGCTGGCCCAGGAACTCAGGATGCACCATGCTGACCTGGAAACTGGGCGTGGTGCACACCTATAATCCCAGTGCTAGAGAAGCTGATGCAGGAGGATCACTATGGGTCTGAGCTTCATAGTGAGAACCTGTACAAAATTTAAGTAAATATATAAAAAATAGTATGCTCTTAAAAAAATTATCCTGGATTTTTAAAATTTGAAATCATGAAAATTCCTGGATAGCTGCTTAAATTCCATTGTTAAATCAAAATTCATAGTATGCTTTCCTTATCTGTGGTCACAGGGATCAGATTATACTGTGCATGAGGTGAGTTGCACAGAGCAACAAACTAAAAAGAGCCCAAATATTATGTCACTGGGTGCTCCAAACATTTAGGGTTCTAAGTGTGTGTGTGTGTGTGTGTGTGTGTGTGTTGTGTGTGTGTGTGTGGCCTGCTCAGCCTGCCCTGGGGGTGGGGCCGGTGGAGCACATAGTGCAGGGAATTGAACCACACCCTGTGCGCTTGCCAAAGCTTGCCTACCCAGGTACGTTAGACAGCTGAGCTGTCTCACCAGTCCCAGGGAGTTCTATGTCTTAAAATGTGACTTTCTCACAGAGAGTGAAAGTCCTAGTGTAGGAGAAAGAAATAAATATCAGCATCAAGTGGTTTTCTTCTCTGCTGGTCATGATTTAAAAGTATCAAGGTTTCATTGCTTTCTTGAAAAATGAGCTATCAGCCCTTTTCTACCAATTCCTAACTGAGACAGAGTGTAGTTTTAGCTGTTATTTTCCACATAATGGAAGTGACACTCCATGCAGTTGGTTAATAAATACGACCAGGTTGCAGAAAATACCAGAGAGCTCAATCTTACATAAGTATTTGGAATTCAAGTCCATTCTGCTTTTTTTATTTAATTATTTCAACTCTGTTCAAGACAGCCAAGAAAGCAACTCTTTACTGATTAAATATTATAAATTATCAGTAGTTTTATATTATAAAGTTCTTATCTCTATAATGAGGGGTCTAAAATTTATGTATCAGAAATGGTAAAAATTGCCAAGCATGGTGGTGCATGTCCACAATCCCAGCACTTTGGAGGCTGAGCAGGACGACTGTCAGGAGTATGAGAACAGCCTGGAGCCGGGCGTGGTGGCGCATGCCTGTAATCCCAGCACTTGGGAGGCTGAGGCAGGAGGATTGTTGTGAGTTCGAGACCAGCCTGAGCTACAAAGTGAGCTTAAGGCCAGCCTGAACTGCACAGTGAGACCCTGTCTCAAAAAGGCCAAAAAAAAAAAAAAAAAAAAAAAAAGAGAACAGCCTGGGCTACAGATGCAAGTTCAAGGCCAGTCTGAGATACACAGTGAGGCCCTGTCTCACAAAACAAAACAAAACAAAACTGGTAAAGAGTGAAAGGATGCAGTTTTTAAAATTGACCATGGTAGCTATATCATATTTAACTAGGAAATGATTTCAAGAAAAGTTAAATTTAGCTTTGACTTAAACCATCAAACGATTAAACAGAAAATAGATCTTCCTTTTGGAATTAGCCTTTAATTGTCTTGACAATTATTTCTTACCCAGAAGACAAACGTTTAGCAAGAGTGTCAATGATAGCTCTGATTATGAAACTTTATGATTGAATTTCAGAAATAATTTCAATAGCAATGTTCTAAGAAAGAAACAGGTAAGAAAAATTTACCACTGAAAGTTCTCCCATTTTTGTAAATTATGTTTTTAAAAAAATTTTTACAGGGCCAGGGAGATAGCTCAGTAGCTTAAGGAACTGCCTGGCAAGCACAAGGTTCTGAGTTCAATCCCCAGTATCACACAAAAAAATGATTTTCAAAAATCCACTTTTTGCAGATGCTATATAGATTTTATTCTTTATCTAAATAAAAAAGTATTTTAAATAGTATCTTCTTTTAAATTTTAGTTAGGAATTAAAGCAGTGGCTCTTGGCAGTGTTTACTTTTTATTCAATCTTCAGGGTTGTCTTTTATTGTCCAATAAAGAATAATAAGCAGTATAGTGTCTTGTTTGTTATTGACAGATTTGGTAAAGGTGCCCCTCACCTAGGATCAGCATTAGATGCAAAGATCCAGGTAGTGCTCATCACGGGACATAAGGGTACACATTCTTTAGTTCAGTTTCTCCTTCTCCTTTTCTCTGTTTCCTCTCCACTTTCCTACTCTCTGGTGTCTACATCTTCCTGCTCCATGGATCTTCCTTCTCCTCAGTGTGTTTTTGCATATTTATTTTCTTTCATTCTCTTTCCTACCTACCTTCCTTCCTTCCTTCCTTCCTTCCTTCCTTCCTTCCTTCCTTCCTTCCTTCTTCTCTCTCTGTCTCTCTCTCTCTCTCCTCTCTCTTTTTTCTATACCAGGGATTGAGCTCCAGACCTTCGCTTGCCAAGCAGGTGTTTATTCTACTGAGTTATTTCCTCAGCACAGGCTTTCTTTGCTTTAATACCTTTCCCTTTCCTCTCTGTGCTGCCGTGTCTGTCTCTTGTGTCTGTCTCTTTCCAAACGTTCCACATTTTAAAACTGAAATAATCTGAATAACTTTTAAATGAATTATATGTCATCAAAAAGCCAACATATGTTACAGCAAAAAGGAGTTCAAAATAAAGACTAGAAGAAATCAAGGTTCTGGTGAACAGAAATATTACATTTCCTAACAGTAAGAATTCTGAAGACACAAGTGGCTAGCCAGAAATAGTGAAGAGGGCTGGTAAGGTAGCTCAGTGGTCTAAAACACCTGCTTAGACAAGTTTAGGCAAGCTCAGGGGACTGTGGTTTGATCCCTGGCACCACATGACACTCCAGCTCCACCCTCAGGACAGGCTGAGCCAGCCTCCCTCCCCAAGAAAAGATAGTGAAGAAGACCCTCTTTCCCTAGGGGCTGAGGAAAGGGTGTCATGGGAATGGAGTAAGAACTGTGGCTGGGGAGATAGCTCAGTGGCACAAGCACCTGCTTGGCAAGTGCAACATCCCAAGTTCTATAACTGGTACCACAAAAAGGAAAGAAAGAAAAAAAGAACAGTGGGAGAGGATTGTGAATTCTTAGAGTTATCTCAGTTTATAATATTAACTTTAGATTTTTAAAAAATGTTCCATATGCAATTCTTAACTGTGGCAATGGAACAGGCATGGTTCATGAAACAGGACAGATGCAATGAGCTGTGCCTTCGGAGTTAGGTGACTGGAGGTTGAAGGAAGACCACAGAGCTTGACCAGAAATGTAAATAAAAATTACCATGAATACTTTTCCACTATACAAATCAAGTCATTTCAAATGTAATATAAGTGAAATTATTTTAAAAATCTAAGATCAATTCTTATTTGATGATTTTTTTTTCACCTGAGATTTTCTCTAGTTTAAAATTTTCTATTTAACTTCATCTATGTTTGTATTTGTTTCTCGTCTGCCTACTTTCAAGCTCATGTTTTAAAATCCTTTTATTATCATTTAGCTATACTTCTTTGTATTAAAATTTTGGTGGCTGCTTATGAGATTTCTGTTGGTGTTCTTATTCTACTTATTGTTGAATCACTTACTGTAAACTTTGATATAAAATCTGTGTCAGTTTGATTTACGCCATTATTTTCAAATATTTTATATCCACATACTTATTGAATCTGCACCAAGTTTTAAATTTTGCTTTAAATACTTGCCATTTAATTTGACATTTGCTCTTTATGTTTCCTCTCCCCAGTTTGGTTTATTTTAATAGTAAAGAGTTGTGGGGGTGCTGGAGGGATAGCTCAGAGGCAGAAGCAGCTACCTGGCAAGTGCAAAGTCTGGAATTCAATACCCAGCCTCGCAAGCCCTAGAACCTG
>PVKA01000401.1:17667-208519 GCA_004027165.1 Ctenomys sociabilis
AAAAAAAAAAAAAAAAAAAAAAAAAAAAAAAAAAAAAAAAAAAAAAAAAAAAAAAAAAAAAAAAAAAAAAAAAAAAAAAAAAAAAAAGAAAAAAGAAAGAAAGAATTGTGGGTGATAGTACTGTAATTGGAAGTTTTACTTTAAAAAATAATGAAAATGTACTCTCTGCCAATATGCAGCTGCCTGTGGCAGAATGGAGTGCCTTCCCTGGAAAGGTTCAGGATCTTGCTGTTGTGACTCTGGCAAATTTATGGAATCTTAATTACCTCAGCCTCCTCTGGTTCCTTGTCCAGGGGGAATCTTTTTGATTCAGCAGAAAGCAGCTTACTCCACAGACATGTTTCTTAGAAAAAGTTTTTCTTTCTTTCTTTCTTTCTTTCTTTCTTTCTTTCTTTCTTTCTTTCTTTCTTTCTTTCTTTCTTTCTTTCATCTGTCTGTCTTTCTTTTTTTCACACTTTTTATTCATGTATTTATTTTCATCTTTTTTTTAATGCAGAGCCTTGCTCTGCAGCTCAGACTCCTGGTGATCCTCCTGTCTCAGCCTCCCCCGTGCTGGGATTACAGGCATGTGCCACCATGTCTGGTTTCTGAGAGGGCAGGGCATGAGGTACTGGGGATCAAACTTAGGTCCTTGAGCTTGCCATACAGGTGCTTATACCATAAAACTACTATCTCTTCAGCCCCAATTTTTGTGTACTTTTTCATACTGGTTGATTAATGGACAATCTATTATATAAGTTGAAAGCCAGGTAACTGAGTTAGAATCTTTATCATTTACTAGACTGTCTTTGGTTGTATTATTACCTTTTGTAAATTTCAGTTTCTTCAGATGGAAAAAAGGATATTAATATTATTACTTTCTCAGATTAAAACTATGCCAGTTAATTTAATTTATTATTTTAGAACACACAATCAATAGAATAAATATTCTATATTCTATCACTATATTTGCCTGTCTGTCTATCTATTCTCCCAGGCTGCTCTGCTTGTAAACACTTCTAACTTCATAAAGAAATATGACTAGATTAGTGGGAGAAACAAAAAGCTGCCTTCGAGACCAACTTTGATAATTTATTATTACCTTAATACAATATCTCTAGTTAGCAGCACATAAATAGACTAAAAGTCTAATTGTCAGAAATTGTCCACAAAATTTTATGTATGTTATCCTGAAAGAACACCTAGGATTTTATCAGTCACAAAGAGTTTCATATTCCAAAGAAATTTAAGAACCAGTTTCCCTCAAATCTTCTCTCCTCACAAGCTTAGATTTTGTAGGAGAGAGGCATGACCTGCAGGTCCCATCGCACATTCCCTGAGCTAGAGCTGAGCTACCTGAGACTCTTGCACAGTATCTGGTCTGTGGAAGTGGCTTGGGCCCTGATATGAAAACTAAAATTGGTGGAGCTGCAGTCACCATCTATTAGTAAGTCCCAAACTGACGTCAGTGCTCTCGAGATGCACATGGTGTGAGTCTATGTATAGACTCGAGCATTGGCCTGGGTTCTGAGCACGAACAGTGAGCTCATGGGCCAACCAACCCTATGCAGATTGGCAACACATTTAGAGTTTCTTTTGAGGTTGAGCAAAAGACTGTATTTTTCCCCACCATAGAATACACTGAACATCCAAAATGTAGGAGACAATATGTGAAAAGTCAGCTTGTCTTGGTACACAGCCTGCCTGTCACAGTACTCAAGTCTCTAGAACAGAAAGCCTATCCAGGTTTTATCTCAGCTGTATTACTGGAACTAGTTGGCACATAACAGTCCAGCATGTGAGATGGCACCAGCTGCGTCGGGAAAGCTCCAGCTTACTTCAGAATGCAAAAATGTGCTACACCAAGATTGCTGGCAGAAAGTATGGGCCCATGGGGTGTGAATGATGGTAGAATTCATGGGACCTTCACTTGGCTAGGCCAGCCGACACTTCTGCAAACACAGCTGGTAAGCATGTGTTCTGCTGGAAGAGGACTTAGAGTTTTGCAGTGGGCGATAAAATGACTCTGATTATTCAAATGAGCACAGTGAAGACTTGCCCCTACTACACAACCAAGTATAATTTCAGTGAAATTCTAATGGGTTGAAACAATCCTGTGCAGGTTAGTATAAGATTTTTGTGTACAAGACAGATGTAAATTCTAATGAATTTTGTATATCTACTAATTTCTGCAAAGGCTGACCTGTAATTATGAGAAATTTCATATTTCTCAGGCACCTCTCTATAAATAATGAAAGGTGAAATTTCAGAGCAAAGGGCAATTTAGTTCTCAATGAGGGAGAAATTGCTCCAGCTGGTGGATAACAAAGTAAAATCTGACTTATAATGCACTGTAAGTATAGCAAACAATATAAAGGCACTTTGACCTTTTTAAGGGATTACCAGAAATTGAATTGCTCCTTTTGCAGAATAGTTCTGTGGCCCAAGAAGACAACAGAGAGTAGACAATAACATGACAAATACATTTAGAAATGACAGAGATGACTTTCATTTCTTTATGATAAAGTGAGTTCCTGACACTGATTTAGGTCTATGAAATGTAGTAAAGATTTCCAAGAGAGGTTTTGGATCCCAGCATCAGTATGTTTTCTTAGCCATAGGGAAAAATACACCAATGCCTTTGCTTAGATGTGATACCTGGGCTAAGCAGATAGATGAGGACCCCTAACTAACTGCAAGGAACAGAAGTGGGTACCTCAGGATCAAGAGGTTGCTGTTGTTTAGATCTACTGTCGACAGGAATTGTAACAGTACCTTCCTGGAGAGTCTCCATTCTCATCAAATAGGATCATGTCTCCAGAAACCCCAGTAAAGTTGGTTTTCATCAGGGAGTCCAAGAGTTTCCGCCCATCAATCGGCTTCATTGCGTCACAGAGACCTGCATAGCCTGGGCAGAGGGACATCTGCATGTTGTGGAGCCCGTAGGCCATGGAGTAGATCGCGTTGATCACAAATCCCATTTTGGAATCTTGCACATGATGCGTCCTCAGAGTCAGAGAGCCTGTTAGGAGATAAATTAGGGATCAACTTTGAAAATTAATTTTACTTTAATTACTTTCATGGGTCTTAGACAATTAGGGATTGTATCAGAACAACCTATGTGAATTAGAACCAGGGGCAATATTAAAAATTGCCTGTCAAATATTTGCACTTAGAGAAGGGCCAGATTTGCTAACTGTGTTCCAAGGATAGATACAGAATAGCACTGTCTTTCTGTACAATATATATTTTTCTTAAAGACTTTTCAATTTCCTTTGTGTCAGCTATGACAATATACACTAGTAGCTCAGGAATTCTCAACAAACATCCAGCTTCCAAACCACTAAGTCCTTTTCAGCTGAAACTAGATCCTTACCATCTGGCTTTAGAGTACTTATTTGATGAGTTATTTCTCATCAGTTCCAGGATCAAAGGATATGCTCACCATAAACTGGCCATTTGGAAATTATGAAATGTAATATTCAAACTCTGTCACTTTATTAATTAATTAAATAAACATTTATTGAAGTCAGAATATACGTAAAGCTACATGGTTGATGATCTAGATGGAATCTATCTATAATTTATTAGAGTGTTAAAGTTTTAAAATTAGTAGTAATAGAGTATTAGTATCAGAATATTATTTTGTTAGAACATCTCTAATTTATTTTATCAGATTATTTACCATTAATATATTTCATCATTTATTAGAGAATCCATCTCTAATTCATTTTTGCTTAAAATGAATTAAGAGATGGAATCTGGACTAAAATAACTTCTCTAATAACAGTCTAATATAGCAATGATCTGACTCATTTTTTTATATTCAGAATACAAAGATTGGGGAAAAGCATGCTCCCCGGCAGATACACTATCTACTGCAATGGCCCCTGGTATGCACCTTGAGGAATCAAAGGAAGGCTAACTCTCGCTGACTGAGGGGAAGAAGAGAAGGATATGAGGAGGAGACACGGAGAGGCTGTGTAATTTAGGGTTTTGGAAATTTTTTCCTTTTACTTTAAAAACTTTTACTTTGCTGTGTGGAAAACAAAATGGGATGGGATAAAAAAGAAAACTTAGGGAATATTGCAACAGAACGCCGATAGATGTGGTAGCTTAGTACAGAGAAGCATTTTGATTGCATTTTCAAAACAGAAAAAATTAGAATGTATTTGATATGGAGACTTAGGGAAAAGGAAAAATCACGGTGAGTCTAGGTTTTCAACTTGAGCATTCATGGGTGGGTTTCGATGCTGTTATTTGAAACCGGAGAAAGAATCAAAAGTGGAGCTGAGAATCAAAAGTGCAGTTTTGAGCTGTTCAGCAGGGAAGTGAAGTTAGTTCACCAATACAGCAGCCAGACAACAGATATTAGTGGCTTTCCTAGGCTGATAGCAGCAGAAACAGTGGGACATGTTTAGATTCAGAATGTGGTTGGAAAATAGACCTGAGATGACCAATCAGTTGACTCTCAAATATCAGACTCGTGGTTGAATTTATTAGATTTTTTTTGGTGGGACTGGGGATTGAACTCAAGCCCTTGTGCTTGCCAGGCAAGCACTTATTCTACTGAGCTATCTCCCTGACCCCTTTGATTAGATCATTACAACTTTTTTTTTTTTTTTTTGAGACAGGATCTCACTATGTAGTTCAGGTTGGCCTTAAACTCACTTTGTAGCTCAGGCTGGTCTCAAACTCACAACAATCCTCCTGCCTGAGCCTCCCGAGTGCTGGGATTACAGGCATGTGCCACCATGCCCGGCGCTATCATTACAACTTTATTATCCTCAGAAGATCATCCTGGTGAGTTGGGGGCAGTGAACATTTTTAAGCTGCTTAGAAGTATTCATCCAAACCAACAAACATTATAGAAAAACAGATTCTGACTTTTGTTTTTTAAATCTTCAGGATACAACCATCGTTTGTCACTGGGGAGGCAATAGGCAGACCCCCTGGGGTCAATCTTGACTCAGAAAAATGGTGACTGTGACCCAGAAAGCTAAAAACAGGAAATGGACTATACACCAGCATCCAGGGAGAGAAGGCCAGGCTTCAGGCCGGGAAAGTCTCAGTGTGGTTATTAGATAGCATGAAACCCATCTGGCAGCAACCGTGTTCAACTCTGTGGAGGGAAATGCCAAAAGCCAAACCAAACAAACAAATGGGAGACTGAACACTGTGACAGCATAGAGAACTCAGCTTGATGAGGTTTTGTGAAACAGAGGGGTTTTGAGTACACGGGGGCATTTGTGGTTCTGGTTTCTCTTTCCATGCGGGTGACACTTCTGCTCGCTCAAAGGCTGTCAGAGCAAGCAACGCAGCATAGACCCTGCTTCTGAGGGCCTGGTCTGCAGCACTTGGGAACTTGAGAACATAACTTGGACTCAGAACAGTGGTGACTGTGACCCACAAAACTAAAAACAAGCAGCAGAGGAACATACTCAGTATCTGGGGACAAAAGACCAGTTGGCTGACCTGTCGACTGATTAGGTCAGTGAGATACTTGGCAATTCCTTTTAGTTTTCCAGCACCCTCATTTGAAGGTAGGATCAAGTGATGGAGACCACTATGAAATGAACCAATTAGCCAATTGGCTTTTTGTATCTATTTGTGAGTGTGTCCTGTGCCTAAGCCCCTAGGAGATGGACACCAGACTGATGCTAGGTGAACTTCTGTCAGTCATTTGTCCAGCTGAGGCCTGTAGTGGCCTGTAATGCGTTGACACTTCAAGAGACAAGATAAGGACTCCTGCTTCAAATCTAATTTGCCAAATAAAGATTATAATTACAGCACCTCACTCCCACAGTAGATATCAACGTGGAGAAGAGGCAGTCTCCTACTTAGCATAATTTACTACTTGGGGAAGTCCTTGAAACAACTCCTAGGATCCTGCTAAGTTCCTGTGCTTTCCTCAGGATCCCCTTCCTCTGTTTGAAAACCGAGTAAATATGGGCTGCCTGAACTCCCAGAGAACTTTGAATTATTCTAGAGGGTTTTGATCCTCCTGGATCACTAAAATCACCCACTTGTCTTCTTCAAAAGCCTTGGTCATCTTCTCATTTGGGAGGTTTTGGGTCAGATTGGTCCATGACAATCAAGTGTGAGCCAGTGCTGCCACTGAGAACCATGCTCCAGCACTCATCTGCAACCACAGATGGGTGAAACTTAATCTGCAGATGGCTTTAAATTATGTCTCGTACTTGGGCAGATGCTGGAAAGGAGAACTATGGATTAAAAAATTATTTTCACAAGCCTCCTTATACAATGTGGTTTCTTACCATAGAAATCTGAAAGAAATGATTGCCGCTTTATAAATGTCCCCATGAGGAAGAATATTAGACCTCTGACTTTTCATTGTGTATGTGGGAGTATTACATGTGTTATTATTTTTGCTTCTATAGTGTTCTTCAACCTGTTTTGTCATGTCTTCTTATATTAAATGTTGTTTCATGTAGTTTCCTCACTTCTCTATTTTGTAAACTCGTTAGCAGGATTTAATCTCGCCATGTTCCATTTGCATTGTCTTCATTCTTCTTCTCTCTCCTCCCGTCTTCTTATGCTTCTCTCTTCCTTAAAGCTTTATTGTTATATATAAATACGATTGTTAGTGTCTAACCTTACCTTATTATTTTCTCCTTCATTTTCTGGGTTAGTATATATTAGATAGTTTTTAAACAAGTTTATAAACATAGATTGAGATGTGGTTGGTTCTTCAGATGTTGATTTTACTTGTGGCTATTTTTTACCTATAAAGAAACCCTAGGGACTTTGATGCCTTGACTGCCTGTTCACCTGGATACATACGCACATAGCTGAGGGTGCACCGTGGTGTAAGAGCTGCCTAAAGAACAAACCTCAACAAACAGTGTGAGTGATCTGTCTCTCTTGACTGATTTGAACACCAAGGATCGGGAGAAAATACAGCAACACCTGTCCAAAAGTCTGTAACTCAATAATTTAAGTAATTAGTTTGAGAGCACCCTCAGACACACTGACGTGGGCTAAATTTCAGTCAAAAATTGTTATTATAATTAGTATTATGATAATGATAGTATAATATAATAGTATTATATTATAGTATAATATAATTAGTATTATGATGATCTTTTTTTTTTTTAGATATAACTCCTCTATGTAGCCCATCCTGGCCTTATACTTGCAGTAACGGTCCTGCCTCAAATTCCTAAGAACCTGGATTATAGGTGCCACCCCCCTTAATGTGCTAACACATGTTTTTTAAAGTTTGTAGCTGGGCCAGGGAGAAAGCTCATTGGCATAAGCACCTGCTGGGCATGAGCAAGGTCCCAAGTTCAATCCCTGGTACTACACACACACACACACACACACACACACACACACACATAAATAAAATTTTAAAATTGTCAATAAATTTAAAGATATACACATGAGCACCTAAATAAATCAATTATTAAATGATCAATGAACTCAAAGATGATACAAATAAGAAACTGAGTGAATTAAGAAAGATAATGTAGAATATGAAGCAGCACTTCAATTAATAGAAAGAAAATAAAAATACCTAGAAATAAAAATCTCTGATCTCTAGTGTCTAATGAAAAAATTAGACACTAATGATCATATTTATATATAACAAATAAAAGACTTAATTGAAAATCTGAGCAGTCAGCTAAATGAAATAGAATAAATAATATCAGGTCCTGAAATCTAGGTGTAGGTACAGCAACTTTCAGGCAGTATTGAAGTAAAAACACTATTTTAAAATATTCTATGTATGTGGTGAAGGAGTTAAAGACATCTTATCACAGTGGAACATGCATGTCCATGTTTATAGAAATACAGCTCACAGTAGGCCAAGGTCAGAAACAGCTTAAGTGTCCATGAACAGTTGAATGAATAAATAACATGTGATATGTATACAAGGGAGTACTACTCTATCATTAAGAAGGATAAACTTGTTTGTAGAAAAATATATGCACCTTAAGACTACAATGTTAAGTTAAATAAATTAGACCTGAAAACTATAATATCACATTGTTTCTCCTATATGAAAAACTCAAAATATAAATAAATTACAGAGCAAAATAAAAGATGGCAGGAAACAGGAAGATACTGTTTTCACAAAAGGGAGGGGGCTTAAGAGATAAATGAAAGAGAGGTGATTAAAAATAAATAAAATATGTTTGGCATATATATCAACTCTTCATGATGAATGCTATCATTATGTACTGAACTATGTACTAATAAAATATTTAAAAAAGTTAAAAACAACAAACAAAAAGAAGCAGTGAGTGTAATATTCAACAGCTCTTTGATAGCACTAAAAGACCAAATGTAAAACTTGTAGGCCTCAAGAGAGACAAGAAATACAAGATAGTACATAGAAAACTCATAGAACTTAGAGCACAACACATTCCCTGAGTTGAGAGAATGAGGTCGATGTCCAGGTACTGGAAGCTCTTAGAAACCCAAAGAGAAATGAGGAGGAAAGAACCTCTTTGTGAGGTATCATCATGAATATGCCAACAACTGAGTATGAAGTAAGAACACTAACAGCTGCTGGAAAGAAATACTGAATCAATTATAATGTTGAACTAAACAGAATAATAGATTAATCAACTGAAATTTTAAAAGCCAGAAGGTCTTGAAATTATGAATTTAAATCCCTGAAAAAAATTGTCAATTAATATTTCAACATCATATCAGGCTACCCTTCAGTGTTGAAATAGAAGAAGACCTTTCATGGTAATTATAGAGAAAAGAAATACATGGCCCCTAAGCCAGCACTGCAGAAAATATTTTATGTTTAAACACAGAGAAAGAAGATAATCACAACCATAGAAATAAGGAGAAATATGTATCTCATCAGAAGCACAAATGACAGTATGAGATTTAGGAATGAATGCAACATGCAAAAAAAAATCAGCAAAATGGTAGGAATTAGTACATATCTTTCATAATAACAGTGCAAATGGTCCTAATTCCATAGTGAAAAGGAAGAACCTGACATATGGAATCAAAAAACAAGACTTGATTATATCTTCCCTGCAAGATGTACAGTGTACCTCAAAGACACATGGACTGAAAGAGCAAGGATGGAAATGGGTACTTCAAATATCTGGAAACCAAAAGCAAGCAGAATTGCCTATATTTTTTGCCCATAGACAGAATGATTAAAATGTTTTAAGAGATAAAAGAAAGAGCTAATATAGACATCAAGAAGATATATGATGAGCTTAAAGAAGATAAAATAAAATGAAAATATTTAAATAATTAAAATGTTTTAGTGAGCCTAAAGTAAGAAAACAAAGTTTTGAAATTAAGGTGGTAAAAGAGATACGAATGATCCACATTTGTAAAAATGATGAAGAAGAATTAATTTGAAATCTTCAATCTTAAAAATGCTATTGAAAATAGACAACAGGAATACCCAGTCTGAGGGCAGCCTTAGAATTTGAAGACAAGTTCAGTAAAACGCAAGGTGCCATTGGCAGCTGAATTCAAGAGGGAGAAGATGATGCAGAACAGCAACTAAAGATCATAAGTGACAAAGCTATAAGAATCTCATTCACTAAAGCATACCTAATAAATGTTCAAATCTAGAAAGAAATTCAATGTAAAAATAAAACAGGCATAGAAAACCCTCAGTAGCCATGCCGAGCAGAAATCCTCTACATAATACATTATACTCAAAATCCCAGAAATTCATCACAAAGTTAAAATAATAAAATCTTCTAGTGGAAAACATCATGAAATCTATAAAAGAAATCATGTAAGAATAATAGGAGGGGCTGGGGAGATAGTTTGGTGGTCTAAATGCTTGCCTGGTGAGTACAAGGACCTGGGTTTGATCCCTAGTAGTACATGCTGTGTTAGCCCCATATGATGTGCTAGCCCCACGCCAAGCTGGCCACCAAAGCTGGGTATGGTGGCACATGTCTACAGTTGCACTACTGGGGAGGCTAAAATAGGAGGATCCCTATGAGTCCAACCTGCTTAGTGAGACCCTATACCAAATAATTTAAAAAATAATAATAACAGCAGATTCTTAACACAAAGCATAAAGCCCAGTGAGGCTTTATTTCTCAGGACTTAAAAGAAAGAAACTGCTAATTCAGATTATTGTAGCTTTCAAAATTAATTTTAGGGGCAAATAATAGATTTTTACAACAAAGAATTTAAAGGAAATTATGACCAGCAAATCACCATTACACAAAATACTTAATGAAATCCTACACAGAAACATTGAGGTCAATTTGGCCTAAGAGCTCAAAAATCAGAATTGGTCTAATTGGAAAAGTATTTAAACAAAAGAAAAATAAAAAGGAATCATACTTAGAAAAATAATGCAATGGGGCTGGTGAGATAGTTTAGTGGACTAAAGCACCTGCTTGGGCAAACTTAGGCAACCACAGGGACCACCTTTAGATCACTGGTACCACATGCTGTGCCAGCCCTGCTCCCAGGGTGAGATAAACCTGCTACAAAAAATAAATAAATAAATAAATAAAAAATAAAAAATGCAATGGCAGGATTTAAAGTAAGCAACTTCAAACAATAATACTCAGTACTTATGGCCTGAGCTCTTAAATCAAAAGTCACAGACCAGAGGATAGGATCAAAAATTAAACTGAATATTCTCTGCAAGAGAAAAGACTTCATCCATAAAGAAACACATAGGCTGAAAAAAAGGGTGAAAACTAATATGAAACTAGAGAAGTACAGCAAACAAAAGTAGCTGACAAAGTTGACTTCAACCCTATGCTGCTCAGGTGCATTCTTGTTATTACACAATACCAAAGAGAACAGCTCACTGGGGAGAGATAACCATTTAAAATATGTATGTACCAGATATTTTTGCAATGATTTTCACTCATAAAAACACTCACTGGACATAAAAGGACAGATATATATCAATATTATCATGATGGAAGCTTTCTGGTCAATCAGAAAAAAAAATCAGACTTGAATGAAATCCTCAAACAAATGAACTTTATAGATACATATGAAGTGTTTCATACAACAGCAAAACAAATTAGTCTTAGAACTTGGGGGCTGGGATGATGGCTCAGTGGAATAAGTACTTCCTTGGCAAGCGCAAGGGCCTGAGTTCAATCCCCGGTTTCCCCCCCAAAGAAAGAAAAAAAAAAAAAGAACTTAAAGCATCCTTCAATAAAAAGAAAATGTGACAATTATTGGCATCCTATTGGATCATATTGTTGCAGGCAGCTTAGCTAGATAAAAGTATATTTATACAGTCAGACAGGAGCCTTACCTGTAGAGAACTAGTGACTTCTAGTTGTCCTCAAGAACACAGCATGGAAGACAAAAATGGCTTTGGAACACTAGAAGAAGCAGACCCCTGTTGTGGGCCACACCTCAACACAAAAGACTAAAGAAATGCAACCTAAAGAGAGGTATCCAGGATTAATATTTAAATGAGTCACATTAAGTTCAACTAGAAGTCACTAACCCAGCTCCCTATAGTTAAAGCCCCAGTTCTGTGTTCATGCCCACTTGCTGCATGACACACTTCCCCATTTGGTCCTGGATTTAATCAATTTCACCTGGGCTATTGTGCTTGTAATCTCATTGGTTGACCATAGTTTTGTTCCACCCTATGCCCACCTAAGGGAGTTCCCTTGTTCTCCACCTTAGATCCATCTCACTACATGGTTTTTCTCTATAAAAATCTCCAGAAGACACAGCTTCTGGAGTAACTACTTGGATCCCCCTTCTGCCACTCTCTTGGACAGGAGCTTTCTTTCTACAATAACCCCCATTGTTAATCCATTGTTTCTAAAATTCATTCTTTGGTTTTGGAGAACATGAATTCAACTCAGTATCCTCCAGGCTGGAAGTTTCATTCCCTTATGTCAATATCAGAATGAAACCAGAAATCAATAGAAAGGGAAATAACAGATAATTACACAAACATTTGGAGATTAAATATTATAACACACAATAGCAATGGTCACACAAGAAATCAGGAAAGAAATTTAAAACTGCCTAGAATCAAATAATAATGACAAGACAACATATTGACATAGGGCAAAGAAACTCCCACCCTGAAAGACACCTGGGAAAAGTTCATGTTCTCTAAAATCAAAGAATGAATTTTAGGATAGTAGATATATTAAGAGCTGGATATATTTATGGTGGAAAACAAAGTTTCTCTCTGTAAACAGGACCTGAGTGGGTTGCCAAGGAACCTGTCTTTTACAGATTTTGATAGCACAAATTCACTAGGTGAAGTAGAATCTTGAAAGCTTGTGGCCCAAGTACAGACTGCTAAATTATCATGGCCCTGATCCAACATGGCTGAATCTCCAGAACAACAGCTTAACTTCCCAGTGACCACTTCCTCCTTTTTCCTGACTCCAGATCTGGATACAATCTCCTTTTACCTTTCCTTCCCATACAAAGGAGCCACCTATCAGCTCCTTGTGTGTCACTGAACCTGCCCCTCAAATTCTGCCCCTAGCAAAAGTCCATAAAGTCTCATCCTCCCTGTCTCAGGTCAGAGGATCTTCCCATCTCCCTGTTCAATCTTCTCCATGACTTCAGAGTTTATAAAGGTTCCATCCCAATTTCTGCTTCTCTGCTGTACCTGCACCATTGCCACCACTGCTTTAAGGAGCTATGCAGGTAAATTTGATCATTTGTCTTAAGGTCTCACCCACAGTGGAAGTGTGTCTTCCACAGTTGCAATCTTGTCATCCATACTGGCTCCTTTGAAGACCTGGCCCAGTCTGACTGCCTATAATGTTTCTATCTACTTCAGCTGCCTACAACAATATTAAAGCTTATCAGACAAAATTAAAGTAGTTCAAGGAGGTCAGTTTTTAGCTATTCCAAGTCCTCCCTTTAAAAATAAGGCAATCCAAGATAGCTAATGTACACCTCATGGTTCTAGAAAAATAGTAAAGATTCAAATCCAAAACTTTTACTAGCAAAGAAATGATAAAGATCAGATCAGAAGTTAATGAAGTTGAGACCAATAATACAAAGAAGCAATGAATCAAAGAATTGATTCGTTGAAAACATGAAATTTATACACTTTGACCCAAGCTTTCCAAAACAAGCAAACATGTACCACGCAATTGGAAATGAAAAACTAAAATCAAAGCAGTGGAATCTACTGAAATTCAGAGATTTATTTAAAAACTACTTAAAAGTTTATTTTTCTATAAATTAGAGAATCTAAAAAAATTAAATGTCCTATACATATAAGAATTATCAAAGGGCCAGCCAGAGAGCTCACCCACTGAGATAGGCTCAGTGACCTGGGCTCGATACCCAGTGTGCTGTGGGTGCACTGAGGCAAAGACTGAGACTGGGCATGGTGGAGCGCATCTGTAATCCCAGCGCTTGGGAAGGTGAAAACAAGAGTCACTATTAGTCCGTTTTATGTAGTGAGACACTGTAGACACTATACTAAATACATAAAAAAATGAATTATTAAAACTGAACCAAGACAGTGTAAAACCTCTGACTAGACCAACAAAATACAGTAAAACAATGTAATAAAAATGCCATCAACCAAAAAATCCAATATACCTTAACCTTTCTCATGAAATTGAAGGGAAGGAATGCAGCCATACTAATTCTTGGGAGCAAGCATTAACCAGATACCAAAACAAGATAAAGAAGACGGAGAAGGAGAGAGAAAAACAGCAAAATATGAGAAGCCGATTTCCTCAACAAGTATTGACATGAGAGTGCCCAATGAGATGCTTGCAAATATAACAATCACTAAAAAGATCACACACATGACTTAGTTTGCTATTTCCTAATGATGCAATGATAATTAAATGTATGTAAATAAACATGAGAAGCTACATAAAGAAGGATAAAAATCATGATTATTTCAATAGATCCAGACAAAGCCTTCTACCAAATTCAGCATTCTTTCATAGTAAAAACTCTGACAAAAATATTTTTTTAAAAAGACCAAGTAAGGAGTCTGAGATATAGCGCAGTAGCACAGTCTTTCCTAGAAAATGTAAAGTTCTGAGTTTGATTCCCAGTACCAAGCCAAACCAAACCAAACAAACAACAAAAAATAAGTGTGGAGGACATTACCTCATAATGATGAGAACCATTTATTATACCCTCAGTGCCAAGCTCCTCCATAGGAAATTAGAAATAAGAAAAGCGTCCTATGCTATTACTTCTTTTTAATATGCTATTCAAAACTATAGGCAGAACCATAACAATGGGGGAGAGGGGGTAAAAAGTACAGGAATAGAAAAGAAAGAAGTTAAACCATTTATAGCTTAATTTCAAGCCATTATCATATATATCACAGAAAAATGAAAGGCCTCAAAATGTTTACTAAAGACTCCCAAATCTAATAAAGTCAGCGAAGTGGCAGTATGCAGAGTCAACATAGATAGGCCAATATTGTTCACCCACCATGAAAGTACTGCAAAACAATTACATTCACGATAGACTAAAAGAATGTAAATATCTAATGATTAACCTCATCAAGGAAGTGAAAGCCCTCTTACAACCTAAACTATGGTACAACTAAAAAGCAACACTGAAGCCATTGAATAAGCAATATTGAAAATATTTCCAACTAAAAAAATAAGTCTAAGAATTAACCAAGAAGTGAAAAACCTGAATAACAAAAACCAATACACGATAAAAATGGACATCAAAAAAATAGAAAGACATTCTTGTTCCTGAATAGGCAGTATTAATTCATTAAAATGGCCTGCTATAAATTATGATATACAGATTTAATGAAATTTTAATTAATGTATGAATAGCATTCACAGAACTAGAAAAGCAAATCTTAAATTTTATACAAAACTGCAATAGAGTTGTAACAAAGGATTCCTTATGCAAAGAGAAGCAATCAGGAGGCAATAGAATTTTGAATTTAAAATAACAAACACTTATAATAATGAAAATGAAGTATAAACAGCATGATGTTGGCAAAAATTTAAGAAAATGAAAGAAGTTCAGCCTTCTTCAACATTAGAGAAATGGAAACCAAAGCCACACTGAGATTTTGTCTTATATCAGGAAGATTGACTACTACCGATGACTCAAAAACCAGTAATAACAGCAAGGCTGTAGGGAAATACAATTTCATATTGTTGGTGAAAAGGTACAGTAGTACCAAAGCTATGGAAATCAGTAGGAAGATTAAAACTAAAAAATTAAAATTCAAAATACTATTTGACCCAAGTATACCACTTCAGGCATCTTTCCAAGTAGTTAAATTCAGTATAGTATACTGGTGCCTTCCTATCCCACATTTATAGCCACATACTTCTTAATATCTAAATTATGGAAATGGTATATATTCCCATCAAAAATAAATGGATAGAGAAAATAAACCGTATGTATAAAATGAAATACTTCTAGGCCAACAAATAAGTAAATAAATTTGAGCCATGAGTAGAAATAGAGACATCTTGATATCAAATTACAATGTAAAATAAATATAATGCAAATGGGTTACCTGGTTTGTCTTATTTGAGAAATCAAAAATATTATAATTTAAAGAGTAAAGAGTAAAGTGCTATAGTAAGAAACAAAAAGATAGAATTTGTAGATATGTTCAGGGGATTTGGGCAAGGGAGAGGGAAAAGTTAGGGAATAGATATACAAGTAATGAGATGTGTAATACATGTGTACCAATTCTGCAACATGAATGCAGTTATTATGTATCTCCAAAATGTGCCTATGATAAACAAATGAATAAAATTATGCATATATATAGGGTTTACACCAAAAGGAAGCACTAATAGGCATAAAGCAGTAGATAAACCAAGTACAATTATACAGGGTATCTTCAGTAACCCACTATCACAAATAGGCAATTAATATAAAAATACATAACAAAAAATTACTAAGCAGATCAGATGGATTCAAGAGATATTTATAGTATTCATATAAAAAAAAAACATACATTCTCTGCAGCAGTAAGAGGAAGTCTTTCCAAAACAGACCATGTTTTGTGCTACAAAGCAAAAATAAGTGTAAGCGATTAAAATAATGTTAGGTATCCTATCAGAATGCAATACAAGAAAACTAGTATGTAACAGAAAAACAAACCACAAAGCCAGGGGTATAGCCCAGCAGCACATGCCTGCCTGACAAGCACAATGTCCCGAGCTCAATTCATGGTAAAAAAAAATAAAACACAGAAACTACATTAACACCAAGAGATTGCATAACATATTCTTTAGTTATCTATCATACAGTCATTGAAGATGTTGGGAGTGATATTGAAAATTTTCAGGATGAAATGATAATGGGAGCATAGTACATTAGAGTGTTATTAGGGAATTTATAGCTAGAAAGACCTACACCACCAAAGACCCTTAATGATGCAGCTTGATGTCCTAGGTGAACAGAGCAAACCAAAATGAAAACTGGTACAGGGCATAAATAAGAATGATCAGAGCTGAACTCAATGAGATATGGACCAAAGAACACTACAATTGAATCAAGTAGTGCTCAATCAAGTGGCTCCTTGGAAAGTAGAGATATAGATAACACTTAGACAAAGAAAGGGACCTCAGTTACTAAAATGAGAGATAAAGGAGTAAAATTGTAATAAGTACCACTGAAATCTAGAGGTTATTAGAAAAACATTTTGAAAACTTATAATTGATGAATCTAGAAGGAACTGATTAATTCCCAGAGACATATTACCTATCAAAATTGAACCAGTTAAACATAAAAAAAAAACTTTTAAATGGTTTGATAACAAGCAATAAAATAGAAATAATACAATACTACAAATTCTCCCTTCAGAGAAAAGATCACATTCAATGGATTTAATATTGCATTTTACCACAGGTTTAAAAATGGAACATAAATAGTTATCTCTTTTCATGAAATTAAAATTCATTCTACATAGTCAATGTTACCTGAATAGCAAAACCAGATACAGACCTAACCAAGAAAGCCGCAGACCAATAACCTGACTAATGTAGACATGAAAATTCACAGTCAGATTTTTGAAAGCACAATTAAAGAGCACATTAAAAAGTTCCTACACAAAAATCAGTAGCATTTCTATGCAATGATGATTGCCAGGAAAGAAACCAGAAAAACAATGTCATTCATAAATACTGCAGATGAATAAAATACCTAGAAAGTGCTCTGACCAAGGTGAAAGACTACTATAATCAAGGCTACAGAACCATGAAGAAGTTTAAGAAGATATCAAAAATTGGAATGACATCCCTGTTCATAGATTGTTAGAGTTAATATTGATAAAATGGCAATATTAATGAAAGTGAGCTACAGATTCAATATGACCCCATTAAAACACTTTAAACATTCTTCACAGACATGGAAAGAAGGCATCCTATAATTTACTTGCAAGTACAAAATACTCAGAATATTCAAAGCCGTCCTGAATAACATTAGTGTTAGAGGCATCACAATACACAATTGGAAATTATAGAAAGAATAACACAGCAACACAAATGATGTCATACCATCTCAAAACCAGTAAGTAGACCAGAACAAAACAGTATAGGAAGCAGAAAAAAAATCTATGTATCTGCAACTATCTGAATTTTGACAAAAGGATTCAAAAAATCTCTTTGACAAATGATGCTGGGAAAACTAGATACCTAAATGGAGAAGCCTGAGGCTGGATTCAAGCTCTCATCCTGTAGTAAAATCAAATAAAAATGGATCAAAGACCCAGGCATAAGAGAAGTAACTTTGAAACTGATAAAAACAATAAAAAAAAAAAACCACTTGAATTTGCAAGCACAGTTAAAGTCTCCCTTAATACAATACCATTAGAACAGGAAATTATTGGAAAAACTAACAGATGAAATGACACTGAATTGAACACCATGAAAGGAATCAGTCAAGGGAGGGAAGAGAAAACCTAAAGAATAGAAAATAAAAACCCTTCCTTGCTACTCTATTGATAGATGATTATTACCTAGAATATTTGAAAAAGTCAAAAATAATTTACTTCCCAGTAATGCAATCAGCAAGTGGGAGAATGGATTGAGAAAATATTTTTCAAAAGAAGAAGTAAGATGGCCAATGAGTACATGAAAATATATTCAACATCTTTAGCCATTAGGAAAATAATATTCAAAATTGCAGTGGGATTCCATCTCGCTCCAATCAAAATTATCTTAAAAAACATAACTGCTAATGAGAATGGATGGGATAAAGGAACTTTTCTACACTGTTGATATGCATATAAAACACTAAACACTATGGAAATCAGTATGGAAATTCCTCAGAGTCTAAAAATAGATATAGTGTTTGATTCAGCTGTTCAACCCTTCAATATTTTCCTAACAGAATTAGAGACAGCATACTATAGTGATTGATGCAAACCCTTGTTTACAACAACCCAGTTTACAATAGCTAAGCTGTGAAACAGCCCAGATGCCTGTCAAAAGAACAATAAAAATGTGGTATACATAACAATAGAATATTATTCAGCAGTACAAAAGAGTGAAATCCTGCCATTTGCAAGAAAAAGGATGGAACAAAAACCATTATGTTAAGCAAAATAAGCCAGTCACAGAAAGTTGCATATCATATGTTTCCATTTATATGAGCAATCTAAAAAGTAAAAAAAGAAAGTGACAATTAAAAGAAGATAGAGGTTTATAGACTATGAATGGATCAGTGGGGAGGTGGGAGGGAAACAAGTTGGAATAATAAGGATGAAAATAATAAAAATATTATGTACATATATAAACAAACCAAAGTGAGTGTCATTATCCTGAACTATTTCTATGCAATAATAATAAAAACACAATGAATAAATGAGTTTCCTGTCTTCCTCAATGATCTAAAAATAATGACATTATACTCATTTTGGAGATCAGCAGAAGTTGAGTTGAAAATACTGTATTGTTTTGCAAAATCGCATGTAGACATGAGAATGATTTGCACTTGGGTGGAAAGGTTAATGTCAGTGCTTTTAGCTGTAATTCCTGTAGCAGTAGGGCTCATCAAAGTATGTAATATTGTAATACTACTCTATATGGATGACGGTTGGATAATTAACACTTTTATGTTAATTGTGACAGTACCCACTAAAGCCAGATTTTGTTAATTATGAAATTATCAAAAACACCACTTTATCTTCTTATGTACTTAATAATTTTACATAAATAGATAAATCTAAACTTGAAGATGGTGTGATCACATTTAAATTTTTCCTTGAGGCACGATCATAAAGCTGTATTTTACTCTAGAAAAAACTATGAAAATATCTGATTGCTTTGGTTTTTAAAAAGCTTTGGATTTTGTTAATTTTAATCATTGATTTAATGCATGCAATTATAAAACTTCATTTTTATGAAATCTGATCAGTAGTCTATATTCAAGAACAAAGTACAAAACAGTAAAAATAGGAATATGTGGTATAGAATAAAATATTACAAATGTTTTAAAAAAATTATTGTCTCTAAGGTTTTATGTTCAGTCATCTTGTAATTCTATGCTCTTTCCAGTACTTCAAATCCCATAGAATTAATGGCTCTCAAACACTAATGGAATATCAGGTATTACTTTCAGTACTGTACATTTTATGGCTCAGTTGATCCATACAGAAACTCAATACATATGTACAGTTTTTATAAAGAAATAGTGTGATGAACTGAGTTACCAGTGCCACTAGGTGCTAGGCAAGGAAGAACATTTGGCAAATGGAGCATGAGATTCCATAAATACTGCATAAGTGAAATGCTCTGCAGTTTCTGAAATCCAAACCAACTGAAAGTTCGGAATTTTTTGAAGTTCAAAAACATTAAGCATTTGTTTAAAAATTGTTTCCTGTTATCTGATTATATTTCGGCCCCACACCTACAAACCCAGTTAAGGTTTTCACGTATTTCACATTATTTTGATATTATCACGTTTATATTTCTAGATTCAGCCCAAAGTCCAAAGATTATAGGATTATCACACAAGAAATCCCTTTCTTCTGCCCTGAGACACTCAATATTTCTTACTAAATTCAGCCATTCCTGAGAGAGATATTGAATATCCTAATTCTATCATTCCTTCAAGACCTTGTAAGTTTCATTGATAGCTATATACAAAAGCATACAGACGACATCTCAAAAATAGTAGCATGTGCACATTCTCTTCTGCATCTAGTTTATGACACTATATTGTGAATCTTGACATCATTTAATGTTAACCTATAAGGATGTTAGAGTTTTAACTGACTATATAGCATTCTCTCATTTGAATGCAATATCATATGTTTTAATTGATGGGTATTGTAGTAGTGTAGACTCTTGATGACATGCTGGCCCCTGGTCAGCAAAGATTGTATTTTGATTGTTTTCATCCCTACTTCCCCTCTCCCTTTCTTCCTGTCCCCTGGTCAAAGTTCACTTGAAAGTTGCCTCTTTTCTGTTGCCCTTTACCCATTGCTTTGTGTTTATTTTTGTTTACTCATTTTCTGTTTTCTCTTAAAAGAGACAGCATGTAATTTTCTAACTTTCTGAGAGTGGTAAATTTTAGTTTGCTTAAAAATAATGGTCTACAGTTCCATTTTCCTGTAAATGACAAGATTTTTTTTTCTGCTTTATAGTTGAATAATATATTACACAATATCATTGCATAGTAATATTACATATGTAATATGTACAAATGTAATATATGTGTATGACATATTTTATTTATTAGTCACTTGGTGGGTATCAAAGCTGTTTCTACATCTTAATTACTGTAAGTTGTGCTGCTCTACATGTGAATTTCTTTCTTGTTTTTGTATTTTAGGGAAGGGTCTACAGGGTTCTCAGAGTCTTATTACTAGATCGGACTCATAGCACTGCGTCCATTTACAGCCTCTCAAGAGCTGGAATTATAGCTGCGCGCCGCCATGCCCAGTCTCAATCCCGGTGTCAGCACGTCCTGCAGGTGGGGCCGGCACAGTAGGCCAGGGATTGAACCCCTGCCACTGTGCTCTGCCTAAGCAGGCACTTTAGTCCGCTGAGATATCAGGTCAGCCCGATGTTTTTTAAATGGGGTAGCCTTTGAGCTTTATATACATTCTAGAAATTAGCCTGTCAGAAGGGTAGGTGGTAAACATCAGCTCCCATTGTGTATGTTGTCTCTTTACGTTTATCTGCTCTGCAGATTTTATTTTATTTCATTTTATATTTTATTTTGTATATTGTTATGTATTTAGTACAGGGTCTACAGGGTCTCACTATGTAGCTTAGAGTTGCAGTGATCCTCCTGTTTTCAGCCTCCCAAGCCCTGGGATTACAGGCGTGTACCCCAGCGCGCTGTCTCAGTTGACGCCTCAGCGCGCGCGCTGGGAAGTGGGGCCGGCACGGCATCCTGGTGATCGAATCCCGGTTCCCGTGTCTGCCTAAGCACGCACTTTAGCCTGCTCAACTATGTGGCCCGGCATGGAAGATGGATCTAGATACATTTTTTATTTCCTTTCAAAGCTATTTGTGGATTTCTCACATTTATAAAACATCGCTTTATGGAAGAGGGGGACCACATCTTGCTTCAGGGTATGTATTAGAATCAACAGGGAGAGGTTGACATTTAACTCTTTTCACATTATCTTTCTAATACTACCCTTCTTCCCCTTTTGTTTTCTCCGCCACCAGCCCCAGCTATGGGGGAGGTGATGAGCATCATGTTCACTGTGGAGCTCTTAGAACCAGATCACAAACAGACCTTGGTCCTTGCCTTCCTCCCCCACTTGTCTCTCACCAAGATCCTCTCCCTAGTTCAGTAAGCTGAAGCAAAGGTGCTTCGCTTGCTCCCTTCAATGTGTCCAGTTCTTTTTCACATAAGAGCTGTTCTCTTCTCCAGCTGATCTACTTGAGTTTCCTACCTATCTTCTACTCATCCTTCAGAACTTAGTTTAAATAACAATTCATTAGAGAAGTATCTAAGAGTATCTATAGGAAGGGAGGCTCCGAGGGAGAAAGAGGGATAAGGAAAGGGAAAGGGAAGGGGGAGGGGAGGGAGGGGAAGGGGAGGACAGGGGAGGGAAGGGAAGGGAAGGGAAGGGGAGGAAAGCTTTGCACTAATAGTGTTTGGACAAGATAATCTGTCTGCTTCTTGTGCTGTGGATAACCACTAGGAAGATAAAAATGTAAAAAGTACTAATTATTGAAACTGTACTATAATCAGCTTTAAAATAAAGATAGGTATACAGCTACATTCTCTTAATTGATTGATTAGAGGTATCTGTTCTAATAGTGTTTGTAGACAGAGTATCATGTATGCACCTTGTACAATAAAAAGTCACTATGAAAAAAAACAAAAAACAAAAAACTATGTGGCCTGCCCTTCTGCAAAGCATTTAAATTAAATGAAATATTAAATTAAATGAAATATTACTTTTTGATTCTCAATATTACTTCTGTGCTGCTGGAGTGCAATTTTGAAACTGTTCACATAGACCTGTGCCTTCAAATGTTTCCCTTGTGGGTTTTTTTTTTTTTTTTCCTAACATTTGCAAGATTTCGGGCCTTAATCCATGCCTGATTCATTTTTATCAGATTTTAGTATGAGAGAGATAAAAATCTCTGTTTGATCTTGTGTTCGCGCCTGTCCAGGTTTCCTTCCCAGCATACTTTCTGAAGAAACTTTTTCTCCAGCAGCTCTTCTGGGCTCTTTGTCACAGACCGCACGGCCACGAGCACACTAACTGGTTTGTGTGTATTCTGTTCTGCTCTTCTGGCATCCTTGTTTCTCTTCTGCCAGATCTATGCTGTGTTTTCTCCTGTGGCTTTTGAAAAGATTCAACATGGGGCGTTGTGCTTCTGGCACTGCCTTTTGTGCTCGGGGTTGCATTGGCTTTATCGCATCCTTGTGCTGCCATCTGAGAGTCAGAAATTTTTTCTTAGGGCCAGTGAAACAGCTCGGCGCTTGCTCAGGTAAGCGCATGGGCCAGGGTTTGATCCCTGGCATCGCATGTGACGCCGGCCAAGCACCCCGGCATGCTCAGCTGGTGATGGAGTCGGGGTGTAGTGGCGCACGCCTGTAATCCCAGCACTAGAGAGGCAGAAATCAGGAGGATCACTACAAGTCCGAGCTGCGTAGTGAGACCCTGCACAAAAAACAAAAACAAAAACAAGAAACCTAAATAAAAGAATTTTTTTTTCTCTAGTTCTGAAATGAATGTTTTGGGCTTTGAGGGAAATCACATTGAATCTGTACATTAACAATGTTAGTTCTGCCAATGAATGAGTAAGGCGTGGCTTTCCATTTATAAAGTCATATATATATATATATATATATATATTATCCACACACACGTGTGTGTGTGTGTGTGTGTGTGTGTGTACATACATTTTTTTTTTCTTCTTGGACTGCTCAGCCCTTCCCTGGGGTTGGGGCTGGCACGACATGTGATACCGGGGATGGAACTTCGGTCCCCTGCGCCTGCTGCATTTTGCCTAAGCAGGGCCTTTCGTCCCCTGAGCTATCTCACTGGCCAGGTATAAAGTCTCACATTTCTTTCTTCAGTGCTACTTTATTTGCATTGCAGCGTCCTTTCCTTTTCTTGGTTGTTAACTTGTAGGATGAATTCTGATGTGCTTGTGAATGGAATTGTTTATCCTTTTTCCCTCTCAGAAGGTCCATTACTGGCAGAGAGGAAAGCTGTTGGTTCTTATGTGTAGATTTTTGTATACTGCCATTGTGGTGATTTTTAAAAAAACAAATCTTATATTAATTTAATAGCACTTTTAGGGTCAACTGGACAAAGGATCATGCCATCTGCTCAGAGTGATAATTTGCTGTCTTATTTTCCTACGTATACCTCCTTCAGTTTCTTCTTCCGGTACAACTGCTCTGACAAGCATCATGTATCTAACTAAACCCAGTATGACTTACGACTTTTTCCCCTTGAGTCGCTGCAATAGCTACTTATCAACTTTTATGGTCTCTAATCTTGTTGTAACTTAGTTTCAAATGATTTATAGTGCTCTTTCTAAAGTAAAAGGTGCTTTTGTAAATAATTTAAGTCTGTTCATTTGTTTTCATTCATTTTATGATAAATTTATACCTAAATACCTCATCTTATTGTCAGGGCTTTTCTTATTCTGCCCTCAAATTCTTTATCATTATCGACCTTAACCAACGCCCCAGACCTACGGAAGTTACTGCATCCTTATAATACAATTTTATTTCTTTCCTCTTCTGCTTTTTTGTTTCATAAAAAAAAATTCATACCAGCCTAATAAGAAGAACAATAGTTAATGATTTATACAGTATATTGTTTTCTTTAGAGCAACAGTAGAAGACAAGATATTGACAAAAATAATTTTCACAAAGAAAGACTAATTAGCACAAAACTTTCTTTACAATGAAGTAAGAGAAACAGTTGTATACATTAAACAAATTAACATGCACTTTAAAATATTTTAAAATAACAGAATCTTTCTTATGTGAGTATTTCATTCAACTGAGAGCAGACTTTTTCTTGGATGTTTGATTTAAAACTTCACGTGGCTTTTAAGACTCATCTGTACTCAGAGATTGTTCATGACATTTTTTGCTGAATTTGGTTTTTTCTCTTTTCCCATAATATTAGTGTTGGATTTTTATCATGATCTTAAACACCATACACAGATCTACTTGTAGCCTGGATTTAACAATCTGCTTTGTAATCTTAAAACACTAGTGGTGATCTGCCACTGAGTTTTAATATACTATGGACCTTCTGAGAAAAGGGTATAATGTTGTACATGGATGTAGTTCTTATACCTAGCATAACATCTGGTGCATAATTGGCACTAATAATATATACTAATCACATGAATATGTCCCATGGATCACAGGAGCCCTCCAAGAATGCTACTGAAAAGTAGATCTGTCTTCAGTTCGTCAAACCATCTTTTGTAAAACACAGAAATCATTACTTTGCAGAATAACATTTGTGTAAACAAAAACCAAAGAACATCACCAGTCTTCAGTTGGATATGTCAGATGGAGCTATTGATCCCTTTAGGTGATCTTCTGTGTTTTTACCATCTAGTAAAACTGCAGGAGAAAATTTCCAGCCTAGGCAGAGTGGTGAGTGGCACACTCGAGTCTGCTTTCTCCACAGAATGCTCCTTGAGTGATGAGCAGGATGACTGCACCAACTAGAGGCGGATTCTGAATACTAACAGGTAACAAACTGAGCCAGAGAGGACTCTGCAACTTCAGCTAGGGTGAAATCCACACACTAGAACACCAGCTTCCTGAGACTTGAACACCAGATAGAGCACACTTTGTGGATCCAAGCCTATCCACTTGGGCCCCATTAATGACAAGCTGTGATAGCCCTGAAGAGAGAATGAGAACTCGATAGACAGTGGGACCACAACCCAGTAGAAAGCAGATAGCAGGTGACAGACTGAGACCAGCCAGGTTCACTTCTCGTTTCTTAAATCAGTATTCAGTAAGATTCAAGCAGCATCAAAACCTCACGTAATACCATATTTGGCATTTCTAGACCCACATGATGATGTTCAGAGTCAGTGATCTGGCTGGATGCTAGGAGTGGCATCAGGCTGCCACTAACTTTTACCTGTCTTCTACATAGATTTCCAAATTTGCTGCCCTTCGTTGATTGACACACTGTGGATGTCCCAATAGAACTCATAGAGTTGCATTCAATTCCTTTGTTCTGGCTTCTCTTGCTCTAGAGGGAAATTCTTGCCCATTAATTAACTTATTCATTGACTCATTTAGAGATTAGTTAAGTTATTGATTAAGTTCACTCATTGAGTCCCTTGTGTATGTGAGACTCTGCTGGAGGTTGGAATTTTTGTCCTCAACAAACAAAACCCAATACAGCATGCAGTGTATCATTTCAGTGACAGAAGCTTGTGAGGTCCCAAGAAGTTTCATCTTATTAGCTAATTTTAAAGAGCTAACTGCTCATAATAAAATGTTTCATTTTATCCACACTTTTCTTATCCACTAAGCTGCAGAAAACCCTGGGCATACTAATTAGTTGGCAAGCTATTGCTCCAAAGTGTTGGACTTCCTTCTACAGTGTTTATTTTGTTCAAGGATTATTTTTTAGGGTATTCATGGACCAGTTCTAATGCAGGCATGCATTCCTGTGCCAGCCTAAACTTGCCAACTGTTGACAGCAGTCTGTAGAGGGCAGAGGAAAGCAGAGAATGATGCTTGTCCTCCCTTTTGCCTTTATTCAGAATGGGGTAGGTGATTTATGGCTTTTAATATTCAAGCCTAATTTTGGCACTACAGAATCAAATCAGAAACCTCCAAAGCGATTAGCAGACACTGAAACTTTCCAATATACGATTACAATTTAATTTTATAGCCTGCAAAACATGTTCATAATTCATTGGGAGAAGAGAACTTCGAAGCGGTTTAGCTATTCAAAGGGAAGGAAGGCTGCTGTAATTAGGCAGTCAAAGAATGTCCAAGATACAAGGGACTTTTGAAGGCATCCAGTTTAAAGGTTGAAAAGAGAAAAGTCCTCAGACTGAATTTGGCCTTTAGATAGGATTTGTTTGGGCTAAATTTACATTATGGAAATTTTATATAATCAGCTTTGCAGACTCTTGAAATATCAGAAAATGTAACAGCACCAACTTCACTTTCTCATGTGGCAAATATTGACTTTCTTCTCTTTCTCTCTTCTGGCCCCATCCTCACCTGAGATTGTGATCTCCTGGCTTGTTTCAGTGAATTCATTTTATGGAGGAGAAAAATAAGGCCATAGGAGAAGAAAAGACTGCTCTAAATTCATTAGTTAGTAGCAGCTGGCTTAGACGTTTTGTCTCCTAATTCCTTTAGGAGTTCTGTTTTACAGTGTAAGAAACAAACTGCATGATTTAAAAGTGGTTTCAGGACTGGTGAGATAGGTCAGCAGACTAAATACCTAACTTCATTAGGCAAATGAAGGGACTAGGGTTTGGTTCCTGGTACTGCACACTGCACAGGCTTCGCCCCTGGGGTTCTCAGAGCATGCAAAAGAGTTCAGACATGGTGACACATGCCTGTAATCCCAGTGCTGGGGAGGCTGAAAACAGGAGGATCACTACGAGTCCAAGCTGCATAGTGAAGCCTTGCAAAAAAATAAACAAAAACATTTCAGCAAATTAACTAATACGGTGAAGTCATAAAAGAGGCAACAGTTTGAGAAAAAAACACAAAGCTGAATATTTGTTTTAGCATGGTTCTAGGCTCTGTCCCTTTTTAGAGTATCTTTTTTTCTTCTTATCTGTCCACTGGAAAGGAAAGGAAAATAAGAGGAAAAAGAATGTAAAGGAAGGGAAGCGATTCAAGCATTGTTTAAGAAGGTGACTACGAATATGAAAGTTGCACGCAGTCCCATGCCCTAACATTGCAATGAAAAAGCTGAAGGGTGAAAAATTCTCCCTACTCTCATTTATCTTATGAGTGTACTCATGGATTATGCATTGGGCTGATGCTTTCTAGTTATGCACAGTAGACGACACAATAATTTATATCCAGCCTTGACAGAAGGAGAGAGCGTCTCTCAAGCCAGTATTTTCTTGCCAACACAGAAATGTGCCCAGGCCTACATTATAAGAAATAATACTTTGTGCAGTGCATTCTAGTGACCTATGTGCATGCTTGTGTGCAGCACGAAGTACAAGCACCCTGAAGGCTGTGCTTGTGTTACCTGTTCTAAGTCCTACAGTGTACAGTGGACAATTCATTCCTTCACTTAACATTTATTAAATTTCTGCTTTGTGCAAAAGCTCCTAATTATATAGATTTCATAAATTTGTTCAAAATAGATAATCAGCTCTTTGTGGATAAAACACGTATTGATCTTGCTTATTGGTGTATTTCCAGCACCTAGAACAGTGCTCAGCATTGTCAATAACAATCGATGGATCATGCAACTGATGTGTGAATGTAAAATAGACTTACTATATGGAACCTGATGCACAGAGATAGAAATCAACAGCATAATAAAGTTTCTTGAGAGATTGATGAGATGAAAAGGTGTTTCTGTGATCTAGGGCTCAGACAGAGATCAGTGATGTGAAGTAAGAAGGAATTATTTGAGTAACAGATGACCTAACATAGACCATCTATCCTCTCACCTAACACTGTATATACCCACCTGTTTTAGGCAGTGTTATAACATAGAGAACCCAGACCTGTTTCCCAATGCCCTTGGAGATGCTAGGGTCTAATAATTAATATCTGAAGTGTCTTTAACTTATAACTATGACTGAAATACAGGCAGTTGACCTCTACACGCTCATATTGAAATTCAAATGAGCACAGCAGCTGCAGAAAGAAGAGGCTCCTTCAGGGAGCTTCTGAAATTCAACAGAGATCATACACATCAACATGCAGAACACCAAATTTTAAATTCAAATGATCAGCACCAGGCACAGTCAGTTGGCAGCCCTCTGATGGATATGTTACTGCAGATAACGTATCTCATTCATTCACATTACAGTGTTTTGAGGAACTTCCATATGGCATGTAAATGAAGGCAGAATTCTGTTGGAATATGAAGGCTGGTGGATAAGTTATTATTTAAGACTCCATGGTCAAACTGCAGACCCAAGGCTTCTTACTAATCCATGAACAAACTTCCATAACAAGCCTTTCTCACATGGCCCTCTCAGTCCTTTTTCATTGTCACCATTCTTTGTACGAGTTCCAGCTTAGCTGTACTTCATGATGTTTTCTGAAATCACAGCTTTGCCAACCCTTAGCTGATCAGATCCCTACAAGACCTTGAAACCCAGCCCAACTGTCACTTCATTGTGAAGCCTGATAATTTCCCAGGTAGAACTGAGTGATTCTTTGTCAGGCCTACTATACTTAGATAGCAAGGAAAAATAATTTAGTGTAGAGTTATGAAATTTGAAGACACTATGGAAGGCAAAAGATGAAAGCCTGCTGTTGATCTCATGCCCACTGCACAAGGTGCATAAAGGAGATCACTACATGAATCTGAAATATTTGCATTCCCACTTTTAAAAATTTGAAAATGACTATTTATTCACATAATGTTCTAGAGTGTAATCTTCTGACAGTGACACAAAAAATGTATGTATAAATGTGAATGAATGAATGAATGAATGAATGAATGAATTGCTTTTTTGAGCGAGGATATCTCTAGGTAGCTTGGGCCAGTCTTGAACTCATTATGGCATCCAGGCTGTCCTTGATTGATAGGGATTCTCCTGAGTCAGCCTTCTGAGTGCTGGAATTATAGCACATTGCTTCCATACCTGGCTTATCAAAGAACTTATCAAGTACTCTTTGGTCATGGTAGTTACAATGGCAGTTGCAGTAAACTTTTATTATACATATTATTGTGCAATCAGCACATGGACAAGGATTATAGCTCAGTGGCACCATGCTCACCTAGGAGACATGATGAGGTTCTGAGTTCGATTCCTTATATGAATAAGTAAATACACTAAATAAAAAAATAAATGAAATCTGTAAATGTCATTTTAGCTGTGGAAATGATTATTTATACCAATAATTTTATTCTGAAATATTTCTAAGGCAGCAATTAACAGAAGAATTAGGAGAAGAAATAATCCAACTAATGTTACATGCTCTATATTCAAATACATGCTAACAATTATTTTCTGTACATGTTTACCCAAGAAAATTTGAATTTAGAGTTCTGGAATGAAACATCCAGTGAAGAAAACATAAAAGGTATGTTTTGCAGTCCTTTTCTTAAGTTATCAAAGTAAAATTTCAGAGCCAAATTCAATCTGACTCTGTAGGCTAACAATTGGAATATACTACAATGTCTCTTGACTTGTAAGCATAACAAAGTTATGCTGATGCATGTCATTCTCTTCTACCTAAAAGTAGGAATAATCATTTCTGCTAAATTTTAGGAACTGCACTTAAAGGACATTTGGAAGAGGAAATTTAAAATATTTTGACAAATAATAGTGCGTGATACAATGACAATGAGATTTATATAGTTTGCAAAAATTAGGGAGAAACTAATTAAAAATATATAGATTATAAAGAATTACTAATACCAGAAATTAAAATATTTTCAAACTCTCTAGTACTGTGTCAGTATAGAGAATCACAGAGAGGTACAATAAAAGAAACATTAAACATTAAGTCCCAGCTTGCTCCCAGCTGACTCCAGTGTACGTGTCAGTAGTTCATGCTGAATCCTTTCCAATAAGTTCAAATGTTTTTACTCTGGTTTGAAGACAAGATTCAATAACATGGAAATGTCTGTACTAAAGCTGCTTCAGAGTACCCAGTGACAGATTGCTTTTTCTACTTCCCATAATTCTGCAAAGTTCCAAATTGAGGGCATTATCTCAAACTAATGCTTTTCATGTACAGTAGGCAGCACAGCATAATACAAACATGACTTCAGAGGCTTGAGTTCAAATTACAGCTCTTATTTGGCAGTTCTTTTCTTGCCTGGATATACCAATAGAATTGCTTGAGCCTTAATTTGTTTATCTGTGACATAGAGACAACAATGAAATTTTAGAATGAAGTGAGAGCAAGTGAATGAAAAAGCAAAAATATTTATATTTCTATTTTATAATATAACTGATCAATATTAATTTAAAATCTCCAAAGTTGACTTGAAGGTTGATTATAACAGTTCTTTAAAAATCTGAGCTGCTTTTCTTTGGATCTAGTTCCTAATTATTTGTTGAAGCAATTTCGAATAGAATCCTTACTGGCCTCTGCATTTCAGGCCTACCTATTATTATTATTTTTTATTTATTTTATTGAAGAACAAATAGCAATCTGACAGTTTTCAAATCAAATTAGTAGAACAAATTCAATAATTAAAACATTGCATATTGTTTTCATAGTGATTGCTTGTTGTACAAGGTGCATACATGATATTCTATTTACAAACACTATTAGAGCTGATGCCTCTAATCAATGAATTCAGAGAATGTAGCTGTATGCCTATCTTTTTGTAAGCTGAATTATAGTACAGTTTCAATAAGTAATACTTTTTACATTGTTATCTTCCTAGTGGGTATCCATAGTACAAGAAGAAGACAGGATATCCTGTCCAACCACTATTAGTGCAAATCTTTCTTCTCAGAATTATACAGAAGTACTGAATATTTATCCTAACTGTACTGTTTATACAGACACAGAATGATCCTTCCTTTGTATCCCCCTTTTTTGGTTTAGTCAGAGATGAATATTCTATTGTCATTCAATTATTATAGGTGCTTGAGTTTAGCAAAACAGTCAAACACAGTCCAGCAGTCCACAATAGTAGTTTGTTATCCAAAGAAGTTGTTGACTAGAGCCATTTACAGCTCAGCTTATTATTATAAGTCTACCTATTACTAAAGGTTAAGGTAGGAGCTTTCTCTTGGTGTTTCTACCCTATGTGTCAAATATGAGGAGTGGCCAGAAAAGAATGTGATACTTAGGTTACGTTTATTACAGTGAAAGACACTTTGGGATTAATTCTTCTCACAATGCTCCTCCTTATGTTGGACATATTAATCCCATTGTTCTTGCTACTTTCAGAAGCAATTTTATGTTTTCTTTAGGTCTTTGTTATGCTGTTTTGGGCTCATAGACATCCTCTACTTGTTCAAAATATTTACCTTCCATGGCTTTTTGACTTTGGGGAACACCTGGACATCACCCAATGTGAGATCTGGTAAATGAAGTAGACAGGACACACCGCAATGCTTTTATGAGCCTGCATTTGGGTTGCACAGCATTTAGCAGAGGTATTCACCATAGATTCAATTACATTTCATAAAGACACTCAGAATTGCTTCATAAATTGAAGAAAAATGGGGTCAGTGTGCTTTAGGTGGAGGGGACATTCTAAGGGAAGATAAGTGGAACGTCTTCTGGTGGAACAATTTTTACAAGCATGAACATCCACCATGTACTTCAGTTACTTACAATCTTCTCTCATTAGTCTGTGGGCTCAATCCATTAAAAGCCAGAGTTGAAGGTCTTGAGATAAACACAATAAATGATTCACAGAAATGTAACCACACATATGATATCCAGAAGGAGCATTTCAGTAAATATTGTCATGTTAAAAAAGAGGTAGCAGAAGGTAGGGGAGATGGCTCAGTAGACCGTGCCTTTTCATCAAAATGTGATATAAATTCACTTTTGCATTTGTTATGACTTATTAAATGTTAATTCGATGCCACAGGAGTGTTAGTCAATATAGTTTCAGTAAATATGCCAAGCCTATATTTATTCTTAAATCAATAAAACTGTCTATTAGTGGCAGAGAAAATAATCCCTTGCACATACATAGGATTTCATTTATTTGGAATCATACAACTTCCAGAAACTTGTTAATTACTTGCAGTGTAGACTTGAGCAAGCCATTTAAGCCCTCTAAGTATTATATTGCTATTTTTAATAAAAGGACAGTAATAGTAACTGTCTCATAAGATTAGTAGGAGCATAGAGGGAGAGTATAAGTATAGAGCCTTGTGAGTAAGTAATTGTTTGTGAAATAGTAGACTACTTATACAGTATGAAATTATGAAATTAAGTTATAGTAATCTTCAACATTTGGCTACATAAAACGCAAATCTGTTCCTAATATTGACAAACTCTTCATTTTACCTAGATGATAGAAGGTAATCCTTTCATTACAGCAGTTTTATTCCATTTTTTTTATGGCTGGCTCAGCTCACCCTGGAAGCATGGCAGGCATGGCCGGTGGTGCAGGGGGTCACACTGCAGTCCCTGCACTTGCCTAAGCTTGCCTAAGCAGGTGTTTTAGTCCACTGAGCTCTCTCGCTGGTCCTAGTAGTTTTATTCTACTGATCTCCATTGCCCGACTGCCAGGGATCAGAAATGTAACCCAGGTTCAGTAGACTGGAAGATCCTTACCAGGAGTATGGAGACTATACTAAAGAAAAATAATGACTGGTTCTTATTTTCAGTGAGTTTTGAGCTAAAGCGCACATACACTCATTCCAGCCACTGTGTTCAGTAAAAACTGAGCTTCCTGAGGCCAGAAGAACTGCTCCAGGTTTTTGAACATGGTCTGTTAGCTACCAGTACATCCTATGAGGTCCTGATATCCTTCCAAATGGTAGTATTTATTTATATTAGTTTAGTCTATTTAGTGGAGTCAAGCTAAAACTGGTTTGCAGTGACAACAACCCAAATCCATGACACAAAGGAAATTGTTATTTTGAAAATCAACTTGTTATCAGATAATTTGTTAATTATGTAAGTTCTAATTCAGCTATTAATTCTTAGGATAATTAGTGTCACTCTCTATTCAGAGTTCCATGGGTTTGTATGCATAATTCTATTGCAACAAAGTCATTTAATTTTATATCAGAATAAAACCTAGACCAAGATTTCCTGAGGCAAACTATTATTTGAGAAAAAAACACAGACATTAAATTTAATTCACAACTCTGGCTTCTCCTCACCTGGGATAGTAGATTCCTTGCACCCTAGAGGCCAATTCCACAGGAGCAAATACTTTTCAATTACTTGGGACCATTTGAATGTGGTAATTTCATCTAGAGAAGGAATCTCCAGATGCAGCTTTCTCTGGTGAACTTAATTAAACATTGCCTGAGAGCCTAAAGGGAAGCTTTGATCCATGTGTACTTCTAGGCCTTGTCCAAAGAAATGGAAATGGGAGAGGAAGGAACAATGGCATCAGGGAAAGTGAAATAAAAAACAAAACTTCAGGCACTGAGGAGTCCCTCTTGCAGGGATTATGTCTTGTGCTTCAGAGATGACTAATTTAAGCTGTGGTGGTGTTTCCACATGAAGTCCAGTATCAGCCAATTTTTCAAGATTTTAAAATATCTTCCCTTTGAAGTGATTTGCCATGTATCATACTTGTCCCTTTTGCTCTATACTAAAAAGAGCGGTGGGGATTTGATAGTCCTGAGATGGTGTCATTGCTATGGGACTATAGACATACAGAATCCTGTAAAGCTATACTCATTCTTCTCCATGACTGTAGCTCAAATGTGAAACAAAAATGCTTTTTACTATTCAAAACATTTCAATGAGTTTGGATTGAAGTACACTTAAACTCAAAGATATATTTTCATACATCCCTAGATTTGAATCTTATTCTATGCTAGTAGGATTTGGCAGTTCTACTGGCATCTGATAAACGATTCTGTATATGAAAAACTAGGCTTTGAAATACGCAAGGAAATCTGTATTATTATTATTTGGTATCATTGACAGAAAAGGCAACAAAATAGATAAGTGTGCTCTTCAATGAGAAGGTAGCTCACTTTATTTCTAGTGGCCCACTCTTATTTCTAGTGGAAGGCATGGGAATAGAAGAAAGGCTATACCTGTATTCTCAACTTTTGACAAATTCTAGCAAAATCTATACTCAACCACCTTGATTCTGCACTCTATCAAAGGTGACCTGATCTGTCTCTGTCTCTGTCTCTGTCTCTGTCTCTGTCTCTGTCTCTGTCTCTCTCTCTCTCTCTCTTAGTAAGCAGCCAAATTGTCCTTTCTTTCTTAAACAAAGTACAGCAGATGAAGTCCTTTCTCTGGTAGCCACAGTTTGAGATGAGCATCAAAAACATTGAAGCATTAGAACTGTTGGAGAATTAACCTATAGGATTGTGAGTGTGAGCTGGCCCTGTGCTTTTCTTCAGAGGCACCATAGTCTAAATGGAATGTTTAATTGGTATTATTAAAATTAATAAAATCAAATGAATAATGCCTAGAAAATAACTAAAATTCAGCTTAAAGGCAAAGAAGACTATAATGGCTACCTCTGTACCACAGAGTCGGCAAACACAGAAAGATTAAGTAGAATTCAAAGGCAAAAGGAAATGAACACTAAGAAATATCAAAATAAATAAAGAGTGTTAAGCAGTGGCTCATTTTTAATTATGTGGTCTCATAATAAACTTTCATCTACATATTTCTTTTACGTGGAATAATTCCAGCAACTCTGGCAACTGAGAACAGTTTTCACAGGTAAGACCATAAACATGTGGATATATTTAATGATTTGTTTAAGATGCTGGAGCCAGAAAATGACAGAGAAGTAAAACTGTTTCACAAAGCTTTTATTTATCTGTCTTTTGATGCAGCATCTCTCTATGCAGCTCAGACTCATAACGATGTTCCTGCCTCAGGCTTCCCTGCTCCAGGACCACAGGTGTGTGCCAGTGCGCCTGGTTTCTGGGCCAGCACAGCTTGCCTGTAGTTCTAGGGCTGACATGGCATGCAGTCTGGGGGAGTGAGCCTGGGTCCTTGCCCTTGGCATGCAGGCACTTAGACTGCCGAGATATCTCTCTAGACTGTGAAACGGCTTTCAATATGACATGGATTACCTAGCATAAGATGTTGTAGTTCACATTAAATTCTTGTTGGTTATGTGCAGATTCTGCTAGAATTTGTTGATATGACATATGCCAATAAAGCAGAATACACAAGATATTCTAAATTGAAGCCTGTGGCAATAAAATATTTACAAATAATGTGTAAATGCATAAAAGTCTGTGTTTCCATTGTGACTAAAAGAAATTTGTGATTTCTATTTACTGGTGAATTTTTTTTTAATACAATGTAGTTCTTTAGATGAATATCAAATTTATTTTTTTTCTCTAATGTTTGAGATTCTTAGCTCTGTGAAGCTGTTAGAGAAAAGTTATTGTTCTAAATAAATATCAGTAGCATTGGTTTAATTTATTGAGTATTATTAAATGCCAAAGATTATGTGGTAATGGACTGAATTGGGATTTGGAACAGTAGTTTTCCTTCAAAAAAATTTATGTATTTGATACAGGGTCTCTAGCTCAGATTTGTAGTGATCTTCATGTTTCAGCCTCCCTAGCACTGGGATTATAGGCATGTGCTATCACACCTAGTTTTGGTGGCTGGTATGTCAAGCCTGGGATTCCACAGCATATGGTGCTGGGGCTGAAATCCCAGTCCCTGTGTTTGTTTAAGCAGGCACTTAAATCACTGAGCTGTCTCTCTGGCCTGGAACAGAGGCTTTTGGAAAATAGTTATGTCTAGGTGGAACTCTAAGGATGGGTGGAATTTGTACTTTTAAAAGTAGGGACACAAGAAGGGAGGACACACCTGATATCTTATCACTCTGGAAGGCTGAGCCAGGAAGAACTCAGTTTTGAGCACAACCCAGACAACTTTGGGACTTTGTGATAACAAACTAAGTGACTAACAAACTAACTAACAAACTAAATAAATAAATAAAGTCAGGAGATGTAGCTCAGTGACAATTTCCTGAGTTCAATTTGAATTACTGACAGAACAGAAAGACAGAGAAAGAGAGTAAGAGAGAGAGAAAGAATACATACAGAGACACTAGAAACCTTGTCTCTTTCTCGCCACACTTTTCCATGTCTGCATATTCTGTTTTTCTTTCTGTCTCTACCAACAAGGATAGAGTGAGAAGGAGGCAATCTATAAACAGGAAACTGGAATGAACTCTTACTAGAACCCAGTTATGCCAACATCGTCTTCTTTGATTTCTAGCACCTAAATCTGTGAGAATGTACATTTCTGCTGTGGAAGTCCTTCATTGATGCTATTTTGTTATGGAAGTGCTCTACTAATAGTCTATGTCCTCATAAGATTCACAACTGAAGACACTAAAGAAAGAAAATCTAAACTGTCACCCAGTATGACCACGCTATCAACCTACATAGTCAGGACATAAATCTAGCTTGTCAAAAGCACTTTATAATGAAGTTTTCAGTATGTATATCATCATTTTTGTAAATCTGCATCATATGGATCAGTTCATTTAATCACATTTGGCATATTTATTAATATACAAATGTTAAGCTCTGGATTAAGACTGTATCATCAAGCGTCATGAGCTCAAAGACAGGGCTTCAGAAAGGTGACTAGATCATGGAGTGTCACCCTCACTGGTGGAATTATCCACTGATGTACAGTTTTCCAGCTGATGTGCTGTTAGAGTGGGGGCATCACTAAGGGAGTTAGGCAAGGGGGATGTAATCCAAAGGGCAGGAAAGCTGGAATGTTGAGGCAGTGGCGTGGCTGTTGTTGGGGGCTTTTAGTCTGATAAATGTTGAGGGTCAAGAACAAAAATTCCAGCAGGATGATATAAAATGTTGTAAGTTTGGCCAGAAGAGAAGTGCCAGGAAGGCTGTGGACTGCAGAGATAATGCTGAGATCTCCACTGCTGAGAAAGAACAGAAGACTTGAAAAGGCATCCTGAGGGCATCACAGGAGGTGGCATCCTCGGAATTTCAAGGGTGAGGGACTCTGCTTTGTGGAGAAATCTGCAGTGTCCCATGTTCCAGAATGGAGGTGGCAGCCACACCAGATTCCAGAATGGTGCCAGCATAGAGGATTTATTAATCAGAACCAGAGTTAGAGTACTCAGCCACCCAGGCACTCTACCCCTACAGCCAAGAGAAAAAAGAGTCTGGCTACTGCTCCAGCTGGCAGCAGACCTTGTCTTCATCCACATGACACTGGTTTTAGGCACATTCTGAATGTAGGAATTATGAGGTTAAGAAAGCTTCCAACTTGATTTCAGAAGTCCTGGGAGGCCAGGAAATGTGCACCTCAGAGGGCAGTGCATGAAGCAGAGAATGAGAAGCCTAGTGGAAACCCGATAAGTTTGACAAATCCAGAAATGTGAATTGTCTGAGAAAAGCTGCAAGGAGGGAGCAAAATCAGCCCCAGAAAAAAGCCATGGGAGCTAGCAGCAGAAGTGCCACAGGGGTGGAGCCATGTAAGGCTTTTGGTGCTCACAACTCATTACAGATTGCTTTAGATGTTCCACATGGAACTGCAGGACTTAATGTGTGCCTTTCTTGTTTTTGAACTTGTGGTTCCAATGGTTTATATCTTGCTGTGTATACCTTTAGAAATTATAATGTCTACCTTCTGCCCTTAAATGTTGGAAGTATTTAACTTTTCATTTGTACGCAGACTCACAGCTAAGAGTTTGCCTTGGATTTTGAAGAAGACTTGGGCCTTGGACTTTTCAGCAACGCTGAAACTTTTAGGACTTTGGAAACTCCTGCAGTACCTTTTGCATAAAGAGAAATGCATGAGTCTTTGGAGATCAAGGCTAGAATGCTATGGTTCTTAAGGATTATTAAAGTTCTGTTATGTCTAAGTTATGAAATGTTAAGAATAAGCATGTCTTTGTATCTGAATACTGTTTAAAAGAAATATGTCTGGTTGCCAATTTGACAAAGGGTGGATTGTAGTAGTGGTTGATACACTGCTTCAATTTGAGAAGTTTAAAAGCTTAACTAAGTGACTCAGCAGGATTCTTTGTAAACAACCTTATCCTATGCAACAGAAGAGCATGGACATTGTGTGGGTTCTACGTGCCCAGCCACAGGGTACCCTGCTTATAATATTAGCGGGGGAAAGAGGCTTGTTAGAAGCCACAACATCTGCCCTTCCCTTTGCTGTTCATTGTTGCTCCAAGGAACTGCTGCCACTCTGCCTTGGAACTTGGACTGAAACCTTGACAAACTGTGAGCTAAATAACCTTTCCTTCCTTAATTTTGGGTGTCTGGTATTTTATCCCAGCAATGATGGAAAAGTAACTGAGACAACTGCAGACTGAAAGCATAAGCCAAAATAAATCTGTCTTAAATTGCAGGTGTCTGGTATTTTGTCTCTGGGGATGAAAATAACAAAGACAATGTGCTTAGCTCATGTAACTTTGTGGAAATTTTTGAAGTCTAATGAACTCTGTTCTTCCTGAAGTAGCTATCTAAAGAATGCATAATCGTGACAGTTTCCATTAACCTTTGCCTTTGAGTTCTTTATGCCTCAATCCACGGTTCTGTTCTTCCACTTTTGTCAGTAATTTTGTACCAGGAATTGTTCATTAGCCCTGCACGTCAATAAGATACCTGTTGTACTTCTTCTAGCTATACATATCCATCTGTGTAGTGTGGAACTTGAAACATTTTAAGCAGAATTTTATTTTTGCTATGAAGAGTTGCCCCAATTAGTCTATGTCTTTGTTTTTCCTCTTCCTCAATTAATAAAATTTCTGTCACCTCAAATTTAAAGTAACCTTTCCTACTCCCTTTCATTCATCCCACCAATATTTGAGCTTACCTCATTTTAAAAATTTATTCATTTTGTGTTTTATTTTTGGCACTGGGGACCAAACTCAGAATGTTTCACCTGCCAGACAGGTGCTTAAGCTGGTGAGCTGTCTAGCTAGCCTGAGTTTATCTTATCTTTAATTTATGACAGGAAATGTAGTGATATCACCCAATTTCCAGTATTTAAACAACAATAAAAGTTTATTTTTTCTCATATTCAATTACAATTTTTCCTTCACCCAATAAACTGGGAATATGACAACTTTTTAAATGCAGCTTTGATTCCACAGGTTTTTTTTCCAAAAATCATAATAATTACTTTATACAGAGACAAAATTCCAGACATCATTACTTCCCATGTGCAATTCCTTAATAAGTATTTCTTAAAAGGCTTTTCTTACCACTATTAACAGCCTTTTCTATTACTGCATGTGACACTGCTACCCTCCTCAAATCTGTTCAGCTTTTATGCTGGAATAGGTTTCTGCATTTCCCAGACTCTCTTCTTTGGTGTGGATATTCTTTGAAATTTCAAATAATCTGATTCCAATACTCCCTCTCACAGTCAACCAAAATCAGCATCCACTCAAATGCTAATGATAGCTTCAACTGCTGATCTCCCTAGACGCAGAAGTTCTCCACCTACTCTAGCGCCTAGGAATCGCTATGGAGATAGTCACTTCGCTGTGGGCTGGGATTTGCACATCCTGAGGAGACTGCCTTCCATGAGGAATGGTGCGAAAGACAGAGGCAAGCTGGGTAGCAGTAGCTGCGATGGCAACTTTAAGTATGAAATAACTTAACAAAATAGAAGTCTGTTTCTTGCTCACAGAGCAGTCTGAGCAAGATCCTGAAGCCCTTCTTTGTCTTGCTAAGTGACTTAGGGAGTAGAGCCTTTCCTACCCCCATGACTTGGTCATTCCTGAACCTTTGTTCCAATTACAGGGATAGAAAAAAATAGCTGTAAAAATGTTATACTGATACACATGTAGGACGATTATGAAATTCTTGTTATATGTTCTTTATTAAATTATTACTGTTGTAAATATCTATTGTGGAAGATTGTGAGGTAGTTTTAAAAGTTACAATAGGGAGTTCTAGTTTGTGCCCTTCTTTCACTCAAATCCTGTATAAAATTTTTTTGTACATAGTAGGCATTCCAAATATATTCACTGAAGGGACTTCTACTTTCAGCGACACATATTTTGTTCTGGGGCAGACTGTAGGTAGCCTTACATTAGGCATCAGATCATATTTCCTATGAATCCACCTTCTGTATTGTCCAACTTAATAATGATTTGTTATTACAAATTCACTTTTAATAATCAAGTTTTTCATGCCATTTTCTAAACCATCCTATCTTTGATAAAAGGCTCTCATATTCTGTGCCCCATCACAGCTGTGGGAGACAGCACCTTCTTTATTTAGAAGCCCCATCTGGCCTAGATACCCTTTCTCTACAATTTTTGAAGGTTGATGACACTAGCAATTATAAAAATCTCTAAACAGTAGTCCAACCATGAGGGCTGTGGCAATAACCATCCCACATAGTTGCCATGGAAATGTGAGTAAACTCATATATAGCATCTGGCATCAGTCAGACAATTACAATTAAGAATAGCACTCTATAACTGTCAAGGAAGGCACCTGTTATGAGACAGGCAGGTATGCAGAACTGAAAGACTTATGCTAATATGAAAATGAGGGCAGAGGAAACCTTTGAGATTTTTAGAGCATGTGCTACTCATATGGTATTAGTCATCATTCCCAACATAGACATTATGGGGATATACATTTATTAATATCATATATTGTATTTCTTTTTCCCTCTCACTGACTGCTTTACTTGACACATAAAAATTCTCTATCTATCTATCTATCTATCTATCTATCTATCTATCTATCTATCTATCAGGCTCTATATGTTGTGATTATTTATGTACATATTGACTAATAATGTAGAAATCATGTTAAACATATTTATCTCTTTGAATATTTATCATTTCTATATGTTGTATTTCTGTTCCACAATAATTTAAATACAAATAGATCTTAATGCACAGTATCTTATGGTAACATTGCAAATGTCAAATATTAATGCATTTCTTAGAGATCCATTGATAGGATTTTTACATATGTCATGTTGTTTCATTCTTACTGATGCCAAGGTATAAGTTTTATCTGAATTGCACATGGGAAAAGACAAAGCTGAACAACTGACCCAAGGAAACAGAGGGAGGGAATGGCAAGGCTGAATTTAAGAGCTCCCACTGATGCTCATTACAGAGCACAACTCTTGGAAGATAATTGAATAACTAGCAGAAAATCTTGACCTGAGTAGCTGAAAAGAATGAGCTTAGGAATTAAAGAAAAGGAATGATTCTTTTATAAATAAATTTCTACTTTATTATGGCATGAAAATCATGTTAGAAGAGACAAAGAACTTAGCTATTTGTTGAGATTAAGAAATTAATCTGGAGGTTCCTGACCCAAACTTCTACACTGTGGAAAGGGTAGCCAGTGTGGGGAACACCTGGGACTAGGCAACATCTTGGCCAGAGGGACCCAGGTGACTCCCCTATCCCCCTAAATAGTGTGAAACACTCAGAACCATGGAAATAGCTGGGCCAAAAGAACCCAGGCAAATTAACTAGAACAAAGGGAAACACTTTGCATAAAAACTTCTAATTTATGCTTTGTTATATTATATAACTATAGGCTTTATTCCTATTGGAAAAGTACCAAATTAATAATTACCACAGTTTGTCAATGTCTAAATTTTGCTTCATGCTATCATGGTTGCTAATTGTATGACTGTAGCTATAATGTCATATCTGTTGTAATCACTTGTTCTCTCTTGAGTAACAATATTTGGAAAATCTGGGGTTATAACTTCACCACAACCTTAAAGTATGAGGACAGGGCCAAATGGAAGCCAATATCCCACTTTTAATTAGTTGTGAAAACAGGATCTAGGGACAGACAAAGCCCAAGAATGTCCAACACATAAAGAAGATATCCTTGAAGAAAAAAACTTTTCCCGGACATGTCTTGACTGCAGTAATATAGTTAACCTACTACCAAACTCACAAGGATAATCATAGAAATAAAAATAAAATTTTTTCTTTAAAATACAAGGTGTCAAGATGAAGGAGCAAAATGTAATCTCAGACCTCTAGCCCACCCAGAAAGAGTCCAGGAGATGACAATATAGAAGAATTTGCTAGTCATATACATAAAATCTCTGAAATGATAGCAACTGAAGTAAAGAAACAACTCCATCAGGCCACAGAGGTCATCAGATCAGGAATAATCTCTCAGGTTGAAAAAATGATGACCATAATGAAAGAATTGATGAGTACAGCTGAAGAAAAAATAGAATAAATGTAGCAGAGTATGGAAAAATGATGGAAACCTTCAATGAATGATATAGGCTAGTGATGTGGAGCCGTTTTTCATATATTTATTCACTTCTTTAATTTTGTCCTCTGAGAAATGTGTGTTCATCTCGGATGCCCATTTCTGGATTGGGTGTTTAAATTTTGAGGCCCTATTTTTTAGTTCTTATAAATTCTAGAAAGAAGACCTTTGTCTGAGTGCTTATTAATTAAGACTTTTTTCTAATTTGTGGGTTGTCTTTTCTCTTCATTGGTAATTTCTTTTGATGTGCAAAAACTTCTCAATAAGATGAAGTCCCAGTTGTTAATTCTTTCAAGTATGACCTATTCAATTTGATTTTTGTTCATGAACTCTTTGCCTACCCCTATGTCTTCAAGAGTTTCTCCTACTTTCACTTCCAGGAGATTTAGTGTTTCTGTTTTAGTGTTTAGATCTTTAATATGAACTTAGCTTAGTGCATTGTGATAGACCTGGGTCAAGTTTGATTTTTCAGTATTAGAATACACTAAACAGATTTAAAAAAGATGTATAGGAAACAAATCTGAATTGAAAACTGGCAAAATTGCTTGAATAAAAATGAAGATAGACTTTCAAACTTTGAACACATCACTGCAACTAACAATCATGAAAGGAAAACTTCTTAAAAATTATAAGAACCAGTTAATCACAGTTCAACAGCTGTGAAATCATGCAAAAAAAAACAACATAAGTTTTATAACTGTCAGTAAAAGTTCAGGAGCCAACACAAATGACATAAAAAGACTATTTGCAGAAGTAATAGCAGAAAATTTCCCAACTGTGGGAAAGAATCTGACATACTGACAAGTGAAGGATACATAATTCCAATTAGCCTTCCCCAAAATTAATCTACAGCCAGACATATATCAAAAAAGATCCCAAAAATGCAGTACAAGAGCAGAATATTAAAAGCTATTAGAGAAAGGAAATAGACCACCTATAAAGGAAAGCCCACCAGAACCATGGAAGATTTCTCCACACAATCTATCAAGTCAAGAAGACCTTAGAGTGAACTACTTCAAGACCTGAAAGAAAACAACTTCCAACACAGATAGATGTACCCCACCAAACAATCTTTCATAATTAATGGAGGTCTGGTGAGATAACTCAGTGGACTAAACACAGGGTCCATAGTTTGATCCCTGGCACCACATGAGATGCCGGTCCCACCCCTTTGGTGTCCTGAACTGGCAATGGAGTCCAAGCATGGTTGTGCACACCTGTAATCCCAGCACTAGAGAGTTGGAAACAGTAGGATCACTACAAGTCAAAGCTGCGTAGTGAGACCCTACAAACCCAACACACACACACACACACACACACACACACACACACACACAATAATAATGATGATGATGATGATGATGATGACGATGATGATAATAATAATGATAAATGGTGGAGAAATAAGATATTTCCATGACAGAAAACAACTGAAGATATTATAGAAGACCAAACCAATCCTACAAAGAGTACTGAAATACATTCTAGAAATATATACAACTGACCACAATCCCAAGAACAAAAACAAAAACAAACTACTAAGCAGGACAGGCAACCAAGCACAGGGAAGAAAGTAGGGAATCAACAGTATGAAAACAAAATAACAAAGAAAAGCCAAGACTAGTTAGTTATAACCATCAGTGCAAATGGCATCAATTCACCAATAAAAAGGAAAAAAGGTAGCAAAGCACATCAAGAAACAAAATCCAACAACATGCTAGATAGAAGAAACACATTAACTAAAAAGTAAATTCATGGACTGAACATCAAAGAATGGAAAACAATACATGAAGGGAACCCAGAAATAAGCAGGGTTAGCTATTCCAGTAACAGACAACATGAACGTCATACCAACAATGATCAAAAAAACTAAAGAAGGTAACTTTACACTGCTAAGGGGAAAATTGCAAGAGGAAGAGATAACGATCATAAATATGCATGCACCAAATACAGCAGCACCCAATGATATAATATAAACACTAATAGATGAGAAAAATCAAATAATAGCACAATTGTAATGGGAAAGTTTAATGCCCCATTGACACAAAGAAATTGACTAGACAAAAAAATCAACAAACAAATAATAAAACTGAACCAAACTTGTGAACAAATAGACTTAGTAAACCTTTACAGAGTATTCTACCCAAAACATCAGAATACAGATTCTTCTTTGTTGCAAAGGAAACATTCTGTAAAACTGCCCACATACTAGCCCATAGAACATGTTTATATGAATGCAACAGAATTGAAATTATCCCATGCACATTATCCAGACCATAGTGCAATGAAGTTGGAAATCAATTACTAGAGAAACCACAAAACTCCATAAACACATGGAAATTAAATAACATCCTACCAAATAACAAATGAGTCACATATGAAATTAAACAAGAAATTAAATAATATCTGCAATCAAGCAAATTACAAATACAACTTATTGGAATCGGCAGGTGAAGAAAGTAGTCCTTGAGGTACATTTATACTGGTGAATTCTCATATCAGGAAAACAGAATAAGGACAAATAATCTAGTGCTACATCTTAAGCGTCTAGAAAAAATAGACCAAGTCAAGCCAAAAGCCCCAAAACTTATAAATATCAGAGCAGAAATTAACACAATTAAGGTGAATAAATCAAGGACTGGAGTGATAGCTTGCCAACATAAGCATCTGCCTGGCAAGGGCAAGGCTCTGAGTTTGATCTCTGGTAATGCACGCTGTGCTGGCTCCCAAGCCCCAGGTACACTGTGTGGGCCCCAGAGCAGAGGATGGTGGCACATGCCTGTACTCCCAGCACTAAGGGAGGCTGAGGCAGAGGATCACTATGAGTCAGAACTGTGTAGTGAGACCCTATACCAAGAAAGGAAAAGATAAAGAAATCAATACAAAGAATTGATGAATCAAAGAGTTGACTCTTTCAAAAGAATATATAAAATTGATAAGTCTCTATCCAATTGTAACAAAAATAAAAAATAAAGAAATGAAAAAAACTCAAATTTATGCATAAGAAATGAAAAGGATAAAATCACTATCAATCTTCTGGAAAATCAGAAGATCATCAATACTTCAAAAATCTGTATTTTCATAAGATGGAAAACACAGAAGAAACTGACAGATTCTTAAATAAGTATGAAAAAAATTACCAAAACTGAACCAAGAAGATATAAAAATTTTGAATAATCCATTATTAGTTAATGAAATTGAAAGCATAATTTGCAAAACAAAACATCCAGATCCTGATGGTTTCAAAGTGAGTTCTATAAGAAGTTTAGAGATTTAATGCCAATACTTCTCAAACTCTTTAATGAAATTAAAAGGGAAGCAATTCTCCCTAACTCATTCCTGGAGGCAAGTAGCACCCTACTACCAAAATAAGAGAACAACCCAACAAACAATGACAGCTGCAGGCCAATCTCCCTATAAATGTGGAAACAAAAATCCTTAATAAAATGTTAGCAGTAAATCATCAAGAAGATTATGCACCATGACCAGGTGGAATTCATCCCAGGAATACAGGGATGGTTCAATGTTCAAAAAATCAATGAATGTAATACAACATATGAACAGCTAAAGACAAAAAATACATGATCATTTCAATAGATGAAGTAAAAGCTTTTGATAAAGTCCAACACTCATGGATGATAAAAGCACAACAGAAAATCAGAATCAGTGTTCTTTACCTCAAGCTGATAAAAGGCATGTATGATAAACCAACAGCTAACATCATTCTAAATTGACGAAGAATGAAAGCTTTCACTCTAGAATCTGGTACAAGATAAAGCTGTCCACTGGCAGCACTCCTTTTCAATATAACTCTAGAAACATTTGCCTGGCCAATTAGATAAGAGAAAGAAAGAAGAGGAATAAGAACAGGAGAGGAAGAAGTAAAATTATCATTATTTGCAGGTGACATGATATTCTACATGAAAGTCTTCAAGAACTCCAACAAGAGATTTCTACATTTAATTACCAAATTTAGTACCATAGCTGGATACTCTCAAAACTCAATTACATTCCTGCACTTAAACAACAAACTTAACTGAGAGAAAAACTGAAGAAACCACACCTTTTACAATAGCATCCAAATAAATAAATAAAAGAAAGAAAAAAGAAAAGAAACAGACATTGATTTAACAAAGGAAGTCATTTGGAATTAGAAAAAACCAAGAATATCAAAGGCATCCTTGGCTAACAAAGGCAAGAAAGAACTCCTGACAATTGCTACTTAAAATTATACTACAAAGCTACTGTGATAAAATCAGTATGATACTGGCAAAAGAATAGAGGATTAAAGGAACAGAGTAGAAGATGCAGACACAACTAAAAACACACCCAGTTGCCTTATCTTTGACAAAGTTGCCCAATATGTCCACTGAAAAATGAACAGTCTTTTAAATAAACAGTGCCAGAAATCTTATTTTCTACATTCCATAAACTAAAGTAAGACTCATGTCCATCACTATGCACTAAAAAAAAGCCAAAATAGTTTAAAGATCTAAAGGTTGAAATAGAAACACTAAGTCTAGTGGAAGACAAAGTAGATAGAACTCTTGATGATACAGAGAATTTATGAACAGAAACCAAACGGCCTAAGTACTTCAAAGAACAAACAACTAAGATTTCTGATCTTATTAAAATGTTTCTGAACATCAAAAGAAATCACTAACAGACCAAACAATAAACCTACAAATGGGGGTAAAAACTGACAAACTTTCCCTCAGACAAACGACTTCTATCTAGAACATCTCAAGAATTAAAAAAAAAAAAATCAGCCCCTTCAAATTCAAATATACAATAATAAAATGGGGAATCTGAGTTGAATATACATTTCTCACATGAAGACATACAAATAGCAAATTAATATGTAAAAAAGTTCAATATCCCTGGTCATTTGTGAAATACAGTTTGAAACAACACTGAAATTTCATCTTGCTCCAGAAAGAATAGATAGCATCAAGAAATCAACCAATAACAAATGTCTGTAGTTCTGTGGGGAAAACACCTTCACCACTATTGGTCAGAATGTAGACTGGCACAACCACTGTGGAAATCAGTGTGGAGAGTCCTTAAAATACTAGGATTAGTGGTGTTATTTAGCCCAGCTCTTCCCTTTCTGGGTATTTTCCCAGAAGAAATGAAAGCATATCCCAGTGGTATGTGTACACACATTTTTATAGCAGCACAATTTATAATAGCTAAATCCTAGAAATAACCCAAATGCCCATCAACTGAGGAACCAATTTTTAAAATATATTTTTACACAATGAAATACTATTCAGCTATAAAGAAAGACAAACTTGAGTCATTCATTGGTCAGTGGATGCACTTGAAACATACTTACAAGTGCAATAAATCTGAATAGTGCTTAAACATTATATTGTCTCCATAGTGTAAGAAACTGAAGGATTAAAAAAGATCCAAAAGCTAAAATAGATATACTGAAAGAGAAAGAAACTGCTCAAAAAGAAAAGAAAAACTGGAAGGGGGAGAGAGAAAAGAAGAAACAGAAAAAAATATATGTATACGTATATATACATATGCACACACATACACACACACACACACACACACACAAGACAGCTAAGCTAATTGTACTATCATTTTTTTTTTCTTATTTTTTTTCTGTGTGTAGGACAGGGTCTCCAGGGTCTAACTATGTAGATCAGAGTTACAGTGATTCTCCTGTTTTTTAGCCTCCCAAGTGCTGGCCTTACAGGCACGCACCACCACACCCAGTCTTTGGCACTGTCTCAGTGGGCAAGGATGTCATGGCATGCCAGGGATCGAACCCCAGCTGCTGTGCTCTGCCTAAGCAAGAGCTTTAGTCTGCTAGGCTACCTGGCCAGCCCTTGTGCTATCAATTTCTTTAGTTCACTGAAATGAACAATTAGTGCTTATATTTTATGGTCAATGTTGCAGGCTTGCACTTGATAATCTGAGCAATCTGAGCATACTGTTACCTTGAAGATAACAGCATGTAATATAATAACCATAGTTAATTTTCTATCATCTTGTTTTGAAATTCTGAATTGTTTTTGATTTTTTTTTCATGCTTTAAAATGTTAAAGAAACATAAAAAAGGTTGTATACAGTCGCAGTAGCCTGCCAGAACTATATAAGATACTAGTTTGATACAATTTATTATTTTTTTCTTAGCAAAACACACACACAGTAAGAAATATTAAAGGCTGAACTTGGCAACAGAAAGAGAGAGAGAGAGAGAGGTGAAGGAGGGAGGGAAGGAAAGAGGAAGGAAGGAAGGAAGGAAAGAAGGAAGGAAGGAAGGAAGGAAGGAAGGAAGGAAGGAAGGAAGGAAGGAAGGAAGGAAGGAAGGAAGGAAGGAAGAAAGAAAGAAAGGAAGGAAGAAGGAGAAAAAGAAACAAACCTGATGCAGACAGCATTATTTTATGTTCATAACATATGTAAAGTGATTATGTGTTTTCCTTGAATACTTCTGGACAGCTTCATTAACATTTCATTGACATGAAAATTGCATGTCTTGGAAATGAATAAGCCAAAAAATGCTGTATGTATAGACTCCCATAAAACTGCCATCACCTACCTCTCTTCTCCTTCTCCTTCATTCCCAGGAAACTACTGATCTGACACTGTAGATTACTTTGTAGTCTCTAAAGCTTTGGTGACATTGAATCATACAGTACTGGTTTCTTTCCTGACTAATTTGAGTTCTATAGTTATTTTGATTGTTGCCATATTGTTGGGTTTAGGATATTCATTCCTGCTGACAAGTAATATCTAAGTTTATGTATTCTTTCATCTGCTCAAGGACATTTAGATTTCTTACATTTCTGACTATTTCAAATAATATTGTTACATGGATCTTTGTCTAAATATATAGGAATATAGCAGGTGCATTGTTTTGGGGGTCCTGAATTATAAGTTGTCATAGTATCCATACAAGGGCTTTCTTTTCCTGTCTCCTGGGACAATCTTGGCATGAGGAAGTCACAACCCTTTTGGTCACTGCTGAGATCTTGGTGGTCATCAGAGCCCAATGTTGTCTGCTGAAGATAATTAAGGGAAAACTAGTACTCAGGTGTGGGATGAATCCTAACTTATGCTTTTTATGATGCTAACCCTGCCCATCTAGCCGTGAACTCTAGCTCTTCAAGGATATGCACTGCATCCCTCCCCTTATGCTGGCTATGGAAAGAATGGCTACCTGGAGATTCTTGGCTTCTCAGACAACACGGACCGTCCCAGAGCTCTATTTCCTTGCAATTCTTGTCTCATTCTTTTTCTTTCTCACTGTTCACTGTACCTTCCAAACTTTGGGCAGGAGTAGGAGCTCACTGCAGGGGTCCCTGACAACTGGCACTATGGAAAGGGTTGCAGATACACCATGTGGTAGAAGTATGTTTAATTTTTAAGAAACTCTTTTCACAAATCATCTGATCATTCCCCTAAATATTGAATTCACTCCTTTTTTTCTGCATATTCCTGCCAACACTTGTTAGTAATTCTAATAAGAGTATAGTTGAATCTCATTATGGTATGAATTTTTATTTCCTTTATAAATAACGATGTTGAGCAATTCTTCATATATTTATCTGTCATGCTCATATTTTTGATTAAATAGCTGTTGAAATATTTTGCTATTGTTTTGAACTATACTGTCTATAAATTAGTGATTTTAAGAATACCTCATATATCCTTAAAAGTTCTTAAAGTCTGTGGCGTACTTTTGAAAAGCAAGTTTTTCTTTTAATATTTTGATGAAATTTGATTTAGCTATTTTTTTTCTCTTGATGCTTTGGATACCAAATTTAAGAAATCTGTCCTAATATAGGTTTTTTCATGTTTCTTTACAGATATGTCATACATTTAAAATTAAAAGTGAGATCTAATTTTGATTTCATGTTAATATTATACATGTTTGCAGTATAAACTTTGTTAGTTTTGCAAGGTGGGGCACGATGGGTCTCCAACCCTTCCAGTGCCGTTTGTGTCACTGAGCTATATCCATGGCATTTTCCAGTGCCATTTGTGACAAAGGCTGTCCTCTGTCCACTGCACCCTTTACACACTTCAGTCAAAGCCAGTACTTTGGATAAATGTAGAAAGGTTTCCAAGATGTCAATTTTATTTATTGCCCAGTTTGTTGATTTGTATGTTGATTGCTGTATCTTTATACTAGTTCTTAAAACTGGGTAATGTTAATCCTCCAACTGTGTATTTTCTTTTTCTGAGTTGTTTTGAGTATTCTAGATCCTTTAAATTTCCATGTCAATTTCACCATTGTGTCAATTTCTATCACAACAAATTGTTGTCTTCAGCTGAAAATACATTAAAAATGACTGATAAGTGTTGTTTAAAACGCTTTGTATTTGAGGGCCAGGGAAATGGCTCAGTGGAATAAGTGCTTCCCTGGCAAGTGCAAAGGCCTGAGTCCAATCCCTGGTACTGAAAACAAATTTGTATTTGTAGATCAATTTAGGCAAACTGACATATTAAGTCATATTAATTTAGAATTTATCTAGCTATTTAAATTGTTTTACTTTTCTGAGAAACATTTGTTAAGTTTCAAGATGCAAATTCTTACATCTTATACCGGCTATCCCTGTCAATGCTTTATATTTAAAAATACCATTGTTTTTCAGACAAAGTAGAACTTGTCAAATAAGAAAGTTATGTTTTAACATTCTATACATATACATTGTTTAATGACAAATACAAAGTAGCTAATCAACTGATCTCTTATTTGAAACATTGTATGTCAAGAGCATTCCAGACCAAGTGCTGTAGCAAATTTCAAGTAGGCAATATCTCATTAACTACAGTCTTTCTGGTACGCATTAAGCCTCCAGAATTTATTTATTGTACAAAATTGAAAATGTGAACCTTTAGACCAATGTCTGCTCATTTCCATTTTTCCCTGCACCCGGCCATTACGTCCACTCTCTGGTTTTATGAGTGCAATGTTTTAGATGTTGTACATATCAGTGAAATAATGCACTAGATGCATTCCTGTGCCTGGTTTATTTTGCTTAGCATAAAGTGTTGCATGTCTTTCCTGTTGTCACAAATAGCATGATTTTCTTCTTTTTTAAAATTCCAACAAATATTTTATAGCCTTTGTGCAGAAAGAGAAAAGAAGAGAGGGATATTTTCTTTATCCATTCATCTGTTGACAGGTATTCAGGCTCCTGGGCTCTTTGTACATCTTAGTGTACAAAGGGCTTAATGTGAATAATATTGCTATAATGAACATTTGGGTGCTGAAATTTCTTCAAAATGGATTATTCATATATAAATATATGCAGACTTGCTAGAGCATAATACAGTTCTATTTTTTATCTTTTGAGGACTGTCTATAAGTCTTTTCCCTAATGGCTGTATCAATTTACACTCATATTAGCATTACATAGGCTTCCCTTTACTTTGTTTCCTTGTAGCTATGTTTTGCCTTTTGCTAATGACAGGTACGAGGTGATATTTTGGTTTTGATTTTTTTTTGACAATTATTGATGTTGGATACTTTCTCTCACGCCCCCCTCCCCGGTACAGGGGTTTGAATTAAGAACCTTACACTTGCCAGGCAGGCACTTATGCCACTAAGCTGTCATCCAAGCCCTTGAGTACCTTTTTATATAACTATTGTATATTTAAATGTTTTCTATGGAAATGTGTATTCAGAACTTCAGCTCATTTCTAATTGTGTTAATTTGTTCTTGCTGTTTGCTATGGTGTACACTGAGTTCTTTATAAATTTTGACTGACTTTATTAAATGTCTAATATAAAACTGCACTATACATATATAATATATATATACATATATAATATATACATATATATATTATATATATGTGGCTATTAGATATGTGTGGAACTTCTGACTTTCGTAGCTTAGTTTTGCTTTCCATTCTTTGTTTTTGCTGTCATATCCTCCCCCAAAAATTACCACCTGGACAAATGTCAAGAAGTTTTTCTTAATGTTTTCATGTTTCTATATCATTTAATTAATTTTGTATGGATTGCTTTGTGTGGATTTAGATATATCTGATTTCATTTGTTTGCCTGTAAATATTCAGTAATGGTACTAACACTTTAAAATTTCAACTTCTGATTAATGATATTATATAGAGGTACAACTTAGTTCTATACATTGATCTTGTATTCTGAAAACAATGATTATTAGAAATTTTCTTGTAAATATCATTGTACTTTCTGGATAAGCAATCACATAATCTATTAATAAAGAATTTAGTTCACTGTTTTAAATTTAGGAATTTCAATGATGATAGCCAATATCTTTGCCTAATCACGTTAAAATATGCTTTCCAGTAATTTGCCTATTCCACTTTGCCAAGAATTTTATCATTGAAAACAGTTATAGATCTTAAATTAGTTTGAACAACTTTTAAAACTTTATTTATTTTAGAGCTGACCAAATAGCTCAGTGGATTAAAGTGCCTGTAAGCAGGCACAGGGGCCAGGGGTTCAATCCCTGGGCCTGCCATGCAAGCCCCACCCTTGGGGCATGCTGAGCCAGCATTTGAGACTGGACATGGTAGCATGCACCTGTAATCTCAGCTCTTGGGAGGTTGTAAACAGGAGAATCACTACGAGTCCAATCTAGTAGTGAGACCCTGAATACCTTAAACACCTTTCCTTAAAACAGAAAATAAATACATAAATAAAATTATTTAATAATTGTTATTATTTCTTTCTTTATTTCATACAGGGTCTCCCTTTGCAGTTCGAACTCATAGTGATTCTCCTGTCTCAGCCCTGGGATTACATGCTTATGCCACCATGCCTTGTTTTAGTGGCAAGCATGGCGCACCAGGGGTTCAGAGCCCTGCGTGGTATGCAGTGCTGGGGATTGAATCCAGATCTTTGTGTTTGCCAGGCCAGCACTTAGACTGCTGAATTATCACTCCAACTCTATTTTGAAAATTTTTTGTATAGAAAGCAGCTGTATATTTCGAGATATATTCTATTTAATCATAACCCATCATACTTTTTAATGTTATTGTTACATTTAGTTAAAATATTTATGCCTGTTATGCATCATGTTCTATTTTGCAACTAAATTTATAAAATTGATCACAATTTTTGCTTGTTTTTTGTGTATTTATAGATTTTATAGTAATTTTACCTCTTCAGTCCTGATATTAGTAATTTTTATTTTTCTCTTATTTTCAATAAATCTTTTAAAAGTTATTTTTAAATTATTTATTTATTTATATAGTTATTTAATTTTACAGTACTAGGGATCACACTCAGGACCTTGTGCTTCCCAGGTAGATGCTAATGGTCCTGAGGTATGTCTCTGGACCTCATAACAAATGTTTTTAAAAATTTTGCTGATATTTCAAAGATTCCAGTAGTCAACTTTTAAAATTATATTTCTATTTTCTGTTTCACTGCTTTTCACTTTGATCAATAAAGTCCTTTTCCTTCAGTCACTACTTGTTTGATTTGCTACTGTGCTCCAAGTTTCTTAAAGTAAAATTTTGGTCACTGTTTTGCAATTGTTTTCAAATGATTGTTTAATCTTATTAAATTATCCCAAAGTATTAGTTTAGATGCATGAACCAAGAGTTCATTAGCATGACTGCTTTGGAGGGCCAGCGTTCTGTGTCCCATATGATTCTAGGCAGCTGCCTATTGTAACACTATGCTAGTCTCAAATACTGTCTTCACATGCAAGTACCCTCAGCACTTGGTTCCTGTTTCTAGAGCTGTTTCTCTATGCATTTATATTTTCTGTTTGTGTACTCTATAATTTGACCACCCTTGGTCTATTTGGACTCAATTGCACCTTCTCCGCTGAGCAGGTTCATGTTACTTACATCCTGTTTCTTGAGAACAAACAGCATAGATTTCCTGAAGTCCAGTGTCTTGAGAACTGTTGTTGAAATATTTTATCTTTTTTTGTGGTACCAGAGATTGAACTCAGGACCCTGCACTTGCCAGGCAGCAGCTTATTCTACTGAGCTATCTCTATGGCCCCTATTTTTTCTGGTTTTGTTGTTCCAACAATGACAGTAAATCCAGTGTTTTTTACTTTATATTAACAGATTTTTTTTCCATATGTCATCATGTGAAAGCTTTAGTAGAGATTTTATGAGTTAGGTATTATTTGTAATAATCATCCCCTTCCAAGACCACATGAAGAACATGAAACTTAGAGAGTCCTAGAGCCAGCACTAAGGCCTGGCTTTTGAGTGGGACTGCTTAGGGCCCTCTGGATCTACGTTCCAGCCAGCTAGCAGGCCCAGCATGTGCTTGGGACTGTCTGGTGTCCTCCAGATCCTCACTCCAGTCAGCACCCAAGTCAGGCGTGTGTATGGAACTTCCTCCATCAGACAGGCCCAGGGTGGAACACTGCGGCAGAACTCTCTCCCTGCAGAGAGGCTAGAGGCAAGACCCACCCAGCTGATCCAGGAGCACAACATCTTGCCAGAGTGGCACAGCAGGTTCGCTTCCAAGGGCTGCAGCAAGAAGAAGTGGAGCACAGCAGCTGAATCCAAACAACATTTACCTGGATGAGTTTGAATTAGTAGATCTAGACCTGGAGCTGAGGTAATAACCATCAAAAGTCTACACCAAAGGTCAAAAGACAGTGCAACACAAAATGACAAAGAGAAGGAGCAAAATGCATTTTCAGGCCATGAGCCCACCCAGAACAAATGCAGGAGACAGTAGCATTGAAGAAATTGGAAATATCACACACCTGAAATCTCTGAACTAATAGCATCTGAAGTAAAGAAACAACTGCAGAAAGGTATAGAGAAAATCATATCAGATGTAATCTCCAAAGGTAAAAAAAAAAAAAAAAGAAATAACTATAATGAAAGAAGTACTAATGGTTCTAAAGAAGACACTGATTTAAAAAAATGGAGGAGAATAGAAAAATAATGGAATCCTTGAATGAGCAATACAGGAAAGAAATAGAATGCATGAAGCAGATTCAAAGTGATATACAGAAAATTAAAACCTCAATCACAAGATGGAAAATCTGTTTGAATGAAAGTGAACCTAGACTTTTAGACCTTGAAGACAGGATTAGTGAAAAGTATCTTAAAAACAACTAGGATACAGGAAAAAATAATTTGACATCTGCAAGATGAGACAAAGATGAACAACATAAGACTAAATAAGCATCAATGTGAAAAAAGGAGTCAATACAAATGATATAAAAAGAATTTGGACATAAGTAATAGAAGAAAACTTCCCAAACAAGGGGAAACAATCTGACATCAAGTAATCAAAGCATATAGAACTCCAAATAACATCAACCCAATGAAAATCACACTGAGATCCCAGAAAATCAGCATAGGAACTGTATACTGAAGGCCACTAAAGCAAAGAAATAGATTACATTTAAAGGAAAACACATCAAAATGCTGCCATATTTATCTTCACAAACCATCAAGTCAAGAAGAGCATGGAGCAAAGTACTTCAAGTCTTGCAAGAAAAAAATTTCAATCTGGACTGATATACCCCGGAAAACTTTCTTTTAAGTTTGGTGGAGAACTGAAATACCTCCACGACAAAGAACAACTAAAGAATTTCATGACAGCAAAGCCAACCTTATGCAGACTACTAAAAGATATTCTAGAAAGAATCAAAATGACCATGAATGAGAATGGAAAGGACCCACCAAATAGGGCAAACCATTAAACACAAGAGAGAAAAGAGGTATATAACAGCAATCCTTCAATTATTCTTTTGTACACAGCAACACAATATTTCCAACAGCTCACTCTACAAATGGACTTTTGCACCCTATGAGTCATGATTCTGTTTGAGTCTACAGGGTGGATATCAAGGAAATAGCAGTAGCTCAGTCCCAGAGACACCTGGCCACAAGTAAGCACCGTGGTCACTGTTCACATCCACCATATACTTGAACTTTGTGCGATATCCTATCCCCAAACTGTTAAAAGTGCTGCTCATATATTTGCCATTCCTGTATTTTTGTTATGTTTTATTCTTTGTAATTCTTTGCTAACATGAAAATTTCTTCTTAGTTGTTATTTATGTCCATACTAACCTAGTCAAATACTGTGTGAGTGCTCTGAATTGATCATAGATTCATACATAAGACACATTAAATTCTGGCCTCTTAGTTGGACTCAGAATTTTAATTTTTGATATATTTCATTTTATTTTGAGTTAATTAATATTCAATTAATTCTATGAATATTATTTCATTTTAAATTTTGTTTTATGATTTATGTTGCTTCTTTGACTTACAATCATTGTCATGGTATGATATTTTCTCCTAATATTAGAAACTTTAAAAAAATGTATTTCCATTTTCCATTGACTTTATACTAATACTTCCTTGTCTTTTCTTTTACACACACAAACACACACACACACACACACACACACACACACGAAAAACTATGCATATAACCTTATGATTCACATTTGTGGAAATCTTCAGTGACCTTTTAAATTGGTTAGTTTAGTATAATTACAATTTATCCAGTTCTGCATAACTACCATTTTGAGAGCTCTTCATTCTTTATCTAGGACCTTTCAGCAGCTTCTCTTGCCTTCTGTATTATGGTCTTTGTTACTTTCTATATGCTACATCTGGAGGTATTAGAGTATTTCAAGTTTGTATAACTGAAAAATATTTTACTTTTAGCTTTCAAAGGTATGTTTGCTAGGTATATAATTCAGTAAGGGCAGATTTTTTTCAGTCCTCTGAATGAATAAGTCTACTTCCTTACTCACTTGCTCTTTTTGTTTTTCTAATGTGGAATAAGATACTATTTAATTTTGTTCTTTCATACTGACATTTTTTCTATGTGCATGCTTTAGTGATTTTTTCTTTATGATTAGTTTTGCACAATTTCATTTTTGTGTACTTAGTATGATTTTATTTATATTTCTTGTACGAAAGTTTCATTTTTCTTGGAAATGTGCTGTAATTTTAACATTATCAGAAATTTTAAATCTTTAAATATTGATTGCCTACCTCCTTCTACTTTGAGAATTCTAATTAAATGAATGTAAGTTTCTTGATTTTGGCACAGAATGAACTATTGTATAACTGATTTGTAAACTCTTCATATTTACTTTAGATAATTTTTATTGTTATATTCATTTAAGCTTGCAAATAATTTTTACAATGTGCAATCTATTATTGATCTCATGATACATATTCATTTTGGAAATATTTTTCTAAAATTCACTCTGTTTACATCATATCTTTCACATTCCAATATTTGTCTACAATTTTTAATTTGCTGTATAATTATTGTTTATTTTCAATAAAGTTAATAATGAATAAAAAAAGTCCTAGTAATATTTAAGCTTGCAAATTGAGTTTTTTGAGTAGGTTTTCTGGATCTAAACTTTGTTTTTCACAACTTAGCTGTCTATCTTGCCATGGATTCAAAGTACTGATCAGGTATTTCTTATTGTTTATTGTAAACATATATAACATGTCTTAAATTCAAATCCTAATATTCAAGAATTTGGAGAAAATCTTATTTTTAAGTCATAGCTCTATTGTCAGACTTTTTTAAGTACTTTTGGTGATGAATAGTCACCAGTGTGGAAAGCTTCATGCATCAAACATTTATATGTATAAATTTCTCTTATTTGTTATATTCTGACATTTAAATAAAGAGATGTACATGGCTATTTTTCTCAGAACTTTCTATCTGAGGTCATGATCTGGCTTTGTTTCACTTCCTTAAAGCTTGATAATCATGTTTTTTTTTTTCTGCCAGTGCAAATTATCGAAATATAAATAACTTGAAAATTATATTAGTTCACTGCTGTCACATAAGATTTGATTAGCTTAACTCCTTAGTTTCTATGAGCACACATATTTTTGCTCAGCAGACTGCGCATAATAGAACAATACAATCATGATTCTTTTCAGTATGTCCTTTTAATATTTTCCTGCCACCATCTCTTATAAAGTATGCTGCTAGTCAGTATTACACAGGAAGACGAATTCAGGGTCAAACAAAAAAATGGCACAGCTGTGTGAGACATACTTCAATTTCTTTACAGTGGTGTGTCACTTTCAATCACATATACCTTAAGTTTCTATAATATGGGGAGAGAATAATTTCCAATAAATGTAAATTGAGCATAGTTTCCCTCATACTGCATTAATATTCTTTGCAAATACAACCTTCAAACTTTTCCTGAAGGGCAAAGATGGGGACTGTCTAACCTAGTCTCTGCTATGGTAGTTTATTTCATTTATTTGGGGACTTCTTTGCATTATTTCTGTAGTCTCGCACCTCCTACCCAAGTCATTATTTCTTCTCTGTGGACACTTTTGGTGTATTTTTTCACTATAAGAGATGCTCAGAGGTTTGGAAGAATTAAAGAACCCCTAATGAACAGTTTAAAAGGCAAAATAAAATGACAGAATATAAAATACTAATGAATTAATAAAGATGAGATCAGGTGTGCTCAGGGTGGTGTGGCTGTAGACAAAGTAATAAAGAAATGACCCTTAATTTATTCAGTTCCTATGGAGATATATTTATCAGAAAGAATATAGATAACTCTAGCTGAAATCTTATTATAAGAGAAAGAGAAATACCTTCCAAGTTAAACAATCAATGTTTTGAATACAGAAAATTCCTTAAATGTCGAAGATTTCATGCAAATAGTGTTTCCCCTTTTAGTAACTTCAGGAATTCTTAATGCTACATAATTTTTACCAGTGTCAGTTTGTACGGATCAGAAATACATGGGACAGTTTACTCCAGTGGCAAAGTTAACCACATAAGGACTTAGACACAGGTAGGACACCTGCAGTGACACAAGAAGAACTAGTTCACAGATTGAGGCCCACTGTCCTAATCCTACAGCATGGTAAATTCACCTGGATCTGAGAGGACAAAAGTTGTTCTAATTTAACAACATTTATCAAATATTTGATCTATGTATCTATCTAGCTGTCTATCTATCTATCTATCTATCTATCTATCTATCTATCTATCATCTATCTATCAAACTTAATTGAAATTAAACTATTTTTTGTAAGGGAAGAGTCTACAGGGTGCTCAGGGTCTCACTACCAGATTGGACTCATAGTGATCTGCCTGTTTACAGCCTCCCAAGAGCTGGGATTACAGGTGTTCGCCACCACACCAAGTCTCCATTGTAATCTCAGCATGTCTCCGGTGTCTGGCTGGCACAGCAGGCACAGGGATAGAACCCCCAGCCCTTGTGCCTGCTTCTAGGAGCTTTAATCCACTGAGCTATTTGGCCATCCCTAAACTATGTATTGATATATACATATTTTCTTCAAGAAAATTTTATTAATTTATTTACTTAATTCTTAGTGTTTCTGACAATTTCAAAGGCTTTAGGATACTCTTTGTCCTTAAGTTTTATTAGTATGTGTTTACAACACAGAATAATTACATTCATTTTGGGGACTGGTACAGATACATATCACATCTTGATAATCTTAACTTTTCTCTCTCTCATAGCTTTCCTGGACATTCTTTGGATCTCAGAAAGTCTGTCTTCCTGTTCCCTGTGATGTCTCTTATTCATTCTTTAAATTACTTATATTTTAGATTTTTCATTTAAGAGAAACCATGCAATAGTTAGGTTTTGGTATCTGATTAATTTTACTGAGCATTATCACCTCAAAATCCATCCACATCTCCAGAAATGACTAAAATTAATTTTTCTTCATAGCTGAATAGTATCCTATTGCATACATGTACATACACCATATTGTCTTCACCCATTTATCTGTTGATGAGTATATAAGTTGCTTCCATAATTAGCTGCTTTGAGTTGTGTGTCTCCAAATGAGTTTGTATGATTCACTGTATATGAAGACTAAATCTTTCAGGAAGATAGCAAAAGAGGACTGTTTGGGTCAAATGAGATTTCCAGTTTGCATACCACAGCCATTTAGAAGAGTTCCTTTTCCCCACAAACTGGCCAACATTTATTGTTTTTGTTGTTCTTGTTTTGTTTTGTTTTGTTTTGTCTTTGATGATTGCCCTTCTCATTGGTGTAACGTTTCCCAAAACCTAATAAAACTGAAAAAGTTCATCCTTTGAGTAGAAATGTGAAAAATATAGAATTAGATGCAGATGTTGAAATGGTGACGCATATGTGACAATGTATTTGTTCTCACAGTTTTTTCCTTGACAATGAAAAAAATACTTAAACATTGGAAGATCTAGAGACAAGATATTGCAGGAAGATAAGAGAAAAAAAAGCAGTGACACCTACACCACACTTATGTGGATTTTACTGACCATTCTTGTAGTCCTTTCCTCTACAACTGCCCAAATAAAAATTGATGTATAACTGACAAGTCTCTATTTTACCACACAATAGCATTTAAAGACAGTCACAGGTAATCATTTGTGACCTCCATCATTGTGTAAAACAGCACAAACCAAGGGATGGACATGACCTTGGGGAGAAAGAAAGTCCCTATTGTCCTCATTTGAACACTGATATGGGATAATCTGTCTGGGGCTGGAAAAGACTTTTAGACCACAATTATAACTCCACTTCCCCAATGCACTCCGGTGCTCCCCCTGGATGAAGCCAATTTTGCCTTGAAATAAATATTTCACAACTTTGTAACCACACATTCACTCTCAATGTACAATATGGTATAAGTTAATCTCAAGACTTTTGTCAATTTTATCAAATCTTAACCTCTGTAGAAGTTGATGTATACCTCGTATTAGCTCTGTCTGGTTACTAAGGGTAAGACTATTTTGGTGTGCTTTAAGGAATGTAAGCCAGATCCTTTACCTAGCTCTTGTTGTACTACTTAACAACATTTATGCAACTTTTAATGACATAGCTATCTCCCTTCTGAGGCACAAGCTTTTAAAAGCAGGAACTGTTTTATGTAATTTTATGTTACCCTTACCACTAATGCAATATTTAGGTTGGTCTGCCAGATAACTCAGCCTACTGAGCGCCTGCTTAAGCAGATACAGAGGCCTGGATGGATTCCATGCTGGCCCTGCCCCGGGGCGTGATAAGACTAAAACTAAGACTGGGCGCGGTGGCCCACACCTGTAATTCCAGCATTTGGGAGGGTGAAAACAGTATCACTACAAGTACGATCTATGTAGTGAGACCCTGTAGACGCTGTACTAAAGACATTAAAAAAGAAATTAGTACATTGGGAACACTGATAAATAATTATGGATGACTGATCAATTTTATTATGTTTACTATGTTTTCTTCTTCTTCCTTTTTTTTTTTTTTTTTTTGTAGCAGGCTCGGCCCACCCTGGGGGCAGGGCTGGCAGCATGTGGTGACAGGGATCAAATCCCTGCCCCTGAGCTTGTGTAAACTAGCCTAAGCAGGTGATTTAAACCAGGGAACTATCTCACCAGCCGCATATGTTTTCTGAAAATTCCTAATTATACAAAACAAAATACATAATACTGTTTTATGACTTATTAATAGGAGTAGAAGTTGGATTTACACTTTAACATTCTTTAATTCATTCTTTCAACATTTATGAAACTCAAGCTGTGTATTTCTCCTTGCTAAGCGCTGAGATAATTGAGATATGCAGAATGTAGTCTCCCTATCTTCAAGGATGCCGAGAATTGCTGTAGGTTAGAGTTAAGATGGTCTTTTCAGCACAGGGCTTACAGAAATATATCCAAAGTCTTGCATGGAATAAGTAGAAATAATCAAATCATTTTAAATCTCAGTAGAGTAAACACTTGCTCAAACGTATTTATCACCATTAAGTGGTAATATTAGCCCCATTTATGCGAGAGCCCTCTTATCTAACAAGTTACAGCTACTGTTCCCATGTCACAGTTTGTGTAGACTGGAGCCTCAGCCTTACCCCCTTTAAATGAAACAATAAATCTTACTATTGCATGTCTTGTTGTATTTGCTGTTCTCCTGTGCAAACCCTTCCAGCCGACACTGGAAACGGTGCTGCCAGAATTCTTGGAACCAAGGGTTTCGGAGGTTGGTTTCTGGCCGGAGCTTCAGATAATAATCATCAAACCACTTGACGTCAGGTGATTGGAGTTTGATTGTGATTCCACCAACAGCTTCTCGCTGATATCCATCTGTTACGTCATACCGATCAGCCCAGCCATCGCTGTAGGAAACAAAGAAGCCATAACTTAAAACAGAAACCTGACTGGACCACTTCCTCTGTTTCCTAGGTTGGGTTTTGAAATACTAGTGATGCGATGGTACTTCAGGTCACATGACAGCTCTGCATTGTACTTCAATGATTGCTAAAATATCAGCCTGTTAAAATTAAAATGTAACACAATAGAAGCTGTGAATCTCACAGTGCTAAAAGAAATCAGCTTCACTTATGTTGAACTGCAAAACAAAACTTAGTGCTTTTGGTAGAATTTTACCAGCTGTAAAATACCATGTGATGATGAGGGCTACCCTTTCAGAGACCAAGTGTCCAAACTGCAGGCGGTACCCACTTCCTCACCACCAATGCTAACACTGCCATGAAACCTCAATATAGAGATTTTAATTTAGAAAAAAACCATGTCACACTTGACCTGTGGGCTGACAGAGAGCTCAGCCTTCCTGTTGTGATATCTATTCATCACCACTGTCAGACATGAATACAAGTGCATAATGTTTAAGCAGTCCTGCATCGCTGGATGCTTAATAGCTAGGTTAAGCTAACTTTAAATGTTCACTCCTTTTCCTCTGTAACAATCATTAAAATGAAAAACAAAAAAGAACAATCATTAAAATAATCATACATCAGAATGAAAACATTTTCAAAATATAACTATCTTTTCTTTCGCTCACATTGTGCAAAAGAATTACACATATATTTGAAAGCCATGCGGGTAGTTATCATTCTTTCTTTCTTTCTTTCTTTCTTTCTTTCTTTCTTTCTTTCTTTCTTTCCTTCATGTATTTGGTTGTTACAGGGTCTCACTACACAACTTGGACTAACAGTGACCCTCTTATCTCAGCCCTCCCAGCTCTGGTATTACAGGCATGCATCACTGTGCTCAGACTCTGGCCCACTCAGCATGCCCTGGGGGCGGGGCTGGTATGGTATGTGGTGCCAGAGATTGAACTGTCCCTGCGCTTCCTTGTGCTTGTCTAAGCAGGTACTTCAGTCTGCTGAACTATCTTGGTGGTCCTACATAATTGTCATTCTATTGAATGTTGATATTTCAGAGCATTAAAGGGAAATATTTGTTGTGTATGGTTAATTCTTTTCTACACCATGGAAGTCCTCAAATACATATTTAAGCTAGATGCAATAGTAGGTATGTCTGACCCCAAGCACTCAAGACATCAGGATGGTCAGAAGTTTGAGGTCTGTCTGGGCAACACAGTGAGATTTTTTCAAGTAAGGGCCACTAGAAATGTAGTGCAGCATCAGAATTTTTATCTAGTACATAGGAGTCCCTAGGTTCAATTCCCAGCATACATGTAAGAAACTCAAAGTATACATAATTTAGAAGTAACATAAAAGACAAAACACCAACAAAATGTGGCATGAAGAAGGAAAATGACAGCATTCACGTCATAGTGATAGGAGGATACAATGGAATAGGGAAAAGTATTCTAGTGTTCTAAGATGTTTGGGAAATTCATGAGACACTACAATGGAAATGAAATACAAGAAATGGTTTAGAAGAGATATAGTGGTACATGCCTATAATCAAGCATTCCAGAAAGGTAAGATAGGAAGATTTCAAGTGAGAACGCACCCTAGGCAACATAGTGATATAGGAAAACCTGTGTCAAAATAAAATGGGCTATGTATATAGTTCAGTGTGAAGGCTCTAGGTTCAACCCCTCCATTACTAGAGAGAAAGACAAAGAGAGAGAGAGAGAGAGAAGGAAGAGAGAAAGACAGAGAGGACAGAGACAGACAGAGAGGAGGAAAAGAGAGAAACAGAGAGAGAGAAAGAGAGAGAGAGATGGACAGATGGACATACAGAGACAGAGAGAGAAGGGGAGAAAGAGACAGAGAGGACAGAGAGAGACAGAGAGAGAGACAGAGAGAGAGAGAGAGAGAGAGAGAGGAGAGAGAAAGGGAAAAGACAGAAAGACAGAGAGGAGGAAAAGAGAGAAACAGAGAGAGAAAAAGAGAGAGAGATGGAAAGATGGACATACAGAGACAGAGAGAGAAGGGGAGAGAGAGACAGAGAGGACAGAGAGAGAAACAGAGAGAGAGACAGAGACAGAGAGAGAGAGAGAGAGAGAGAGAGAGAGAGAGAGAGAGAGAGAGAGAGAGAGAGATGCTCAAATCACATGTGAACAAACACCAGGGCATCCAGAGGGCTGGAATCTCTGGTTGTCCTCTTTGCCTCCACTCTGATGCACACAGTTTGTGTTTTCTGGGGTCAAGTGGTGCTGTGCTCTGCAAGAAAATAAAAACATTTGACTGTTGCAGAAAATAATGCAGAAGAAATTTTAAAATGGACATTGCAGGCAAACCTGCATAGTCTAGGCCTCAAATTCAAACAGGCAAGTGTCTGGATTTAACAAAGGAGTAGAGGATAGTGAACCCTCAGACAAGGCCAAGGGAGGCAGTTTCCTTTACCAAGTGCTGCTTGCTCCACAGCTGTGATCGCTTAAAGTGCATTGTTGTGCACTTTTTGTTGAATGAGGGAGCACATATACAATGTATTTACCAGTATTGGGGTAGCTTTCTGTAAGCAATTAATTAAAATAATACAAACTTAGATATCACATGGCTTGTCTCATATGAGGGCTCCAGAGCATAAATAAATTATAGAGCCAAATAAACAGAAGACAGATCTTTTGCAAAGAACAAGAGGAGCAAGAGATGGGGTTGGGAAGAAGGGGGGAAGCTGATAGGAAAATAATTGAGTGTGTTATGTATATGTGCTATTATGATTGTAATCATTAAGTACTATAAAACTACATAAAAATGAAAAAACACAAAAATGCATTTTTTAGTGTGCTCTAATGCACCAACTCTGGCTTAAAAATTGACAAGTAGAAGTTGTTCCAAAGTTCATAGATTACATCTGATTACAAATGCCTTTGACAACTTGAGATATTTTCTCTGTGGGCTGAAAAGAAAAAATAAACCAAGCAAATCCTTTCTTCTTCTAACTCTCCTTGACAGGATAACTCACTGAGAGTTATCAATGGTGAAATTTTAAAACCTTTATGGCAAGATCAAGACAGAAATATAAAGCCAAAGCAATGCAATGTTTGTCCCAGGGTTGAGCATGGATACTTCATACATTATCTTCTTCCAGGTTTCTCATTTTCACCTGCACAAGATTTTATTTAAATCTGACAAGCTGAAATGAAGTGTGCTTGTTTGCTTCGTTTTCTCTTTGTTGGGGAAGGTTTATTATGTCACTGACGGGGGAGTGCAGGTCTCCCCGGCACTCCAGGAGCTGCATGGGCGTGCGTGCTGCAAACAGGCCAGAGGCTCTGCTTCTCAAACGCAGCACCATTCTCCAAGAAAGGGAATTTAAATTGTTCCTTTTGTTAACATTAGCTCACTCTTATGTAATGCTATGATTATGAAGATTACATAAGAAATGTAAGAGTATAATAGGTTCAATTTACCCTTCACAATTCATTCATTGAATTTCCTGGAGATTGTAAAAAGCTTATCATCAGAAACTCTTGCAGGGAGCAAATCCATAAATGTGTCATGACCAAGACTGTTGATATACTCATTTATGAACACATTGTTCTCCATCTTTTATTTTCCAGTTATAAATTGTTCAACAAATTATGAAAGATGATGTTGTATGATTAATATAATTTCAGATTGTGAGTTTAAAGTTATCTGTGTTCCAGAGAGTTGCAGTCTAAAGCAAAAAAAAAAAAAAAAGAAAGAAAGAAAGAAAGAAAGAAAAGAAAAGAAATTATAAAGGAGTTAGTGTAGAAATTGAAATTCTCAATCTCCATGTGACAAAGGAGTCATTTTATTTATTTATTTATTTATTTATTTATTTATTTATTTATTGCGGAACTGGGGATTGAACTCAAGCCTTTGGGCTTGCCAGGGAAGTGTTTATTCACTGAGTCATGTCACGCCCATGAGTCACTGTATTTAAATGTAATGAGAATATTTTCTGAAAAGTCCAGGGAAAAGTCATTTGATGCCGTCTGGGCCAAAAGATGCTATATTGCCTTTAATAACTACTATTACTGTTTTTATAAACTTGTGCTTTTAAGAGCAGCTGAAGATGGTCAGATATCTCTAAATAAAGTAAAGGCAAAGGTAAAAAGAAATGCCAAGAAAAACTTGGATTTACCTTTCTACCACCCAATGCTATTCTCTGGATATATCTTGCCCATTTGGCAAGAATAAACTTTCATTTTCATCCCAAACATTTTATTATCTTAAGAAAATACAAAACCGCAAAACAAAACAGAACCTTAGAAGTGATACAGAACTTCACCACACAAAACAATAGGATTTCAACAGTGGTGGCTGTGTTGCGTAATGTTGTCTTCAAATTAGTTTCTTAGATTGCCAGATATAGAGCTGCTGAGACAGCTCAGTGGACTACACTTCTGCTTAGGCAAGCTCAGGCCCCAGGGTTCAATACCAGGCACCACAGGCTACGCCAGCCCCACTCCTGGGTGTGCTGAGCTGACCACCAAGAGCAGGCATGTGCTGCCACATGCCTATAATCCCAGCACTAGAGAGTCTGAAACCATGGGATCACTATCAGTCTGAAGCTGCATAAGTGATACCCTGTACCAAATACATTTTTTTAAAAAGTAGATTACCAGATATAAGCCAACAATATTGGAAAAAGAAAATATAAGAAATTAAAAAGAATAAGAAAACAAGCACCAACCACTCCCTTCTGTAGACCAGCAGAGATCAGCAGGACAGTTATCTAACCATCCAGCATACATATATCTCTTCCCCTTCCTCTCCCTTCCTTTTCCCCATCCTAGTTTTTCCTTTGCTTTGAACAGATTCCTTCCCTTTCTATAGAAAGTATCTATTGTACTTTCTTCCTAATATTTTATGGACAAAACATGTTCTTCTGCTGTAAAGTCTAACCTTTTCTCTCTTCTGTGTTATTTCCCATTATTTTTCAAAATTTACAACTTGTGAAAGTTGTAGGGTTTTTCAACAGAATATTTTCATTTAACATGAAACTGACTCAAATTATCCAGCAAAAATTGGCTTTCTGTCTCTGTATAACCAGTCTTTTTTAAAATGGCTATTTAACATCATCTGTCTTAGTAAATATCCTAACAACAAATACTTCTAATAGCTCCCAGTGTACATAAAAGCTTATTTCTTGCTCTGCCTTTATGTTCACAGCAGGGGACCTATGACTACCCAGACCATGGTCATTCTGAGATGTAATGTGAAAAAACAATCTCTCCCTCTGGGCCTTGTATGATCATTGTAGATAAGAAAATTGTGAATGGAAACCGTGTTCTTAAGGATTATGTTTAGAAGTAGCCCTTGTTACTTCTGCTTGATACCTTGTACCAAATACTATTTAAAAAAGTAGATTATTTTTCAGCTTTCCCAGGGCTGAGAGAACCTGATGCCACTTAGTGAAAGAGATGCTCAGTTTGATTCAAAAGTAAACTACTTAAGATATGGACACTTTATTTCCCAACCTATGGGAAATGTCACTGTGCAATACTTTCTTCCTAAGTGTAGGAAATTCAGTCCACAGCCTAGCAGAGTGATGAAGAAACTTTTAGAGACCAAGGGCCCAAACTGCCACCCTAAGCTGATTTATCTTTTGGAAAATGCCAGTACTGCAAGTAAACTTGAATAGTGACATTTTAGAGTGGAAAAAACAACTCATGCATTTCTTTTTTGCCTTAAGCAAACAACAAAAGCAAAAACAGTCATGAAACTCAGTTGAGTCCCAAATTTTCTGAACAAGGAGATTATGGAGCCACAGAGGAAAGAGATCAAAGTTCTATAGTGTGCCTGGGGCGAGTCACATGGAGAGAAAACTTTCTCTCAGGCTCTCACAGAGCAAACTGGTCAAGCATTGGCTGTGACTCATCCAATAAGAAATGTAAGAGTATAATAGGTTCAATTTACCATCATGACTACTATGTGGTAAAAGCATTTTTATCCATTCTTCAATTTGTGGACATTTAGGATGTTTCCAAGGATCTACAGAATAAGGTACAGGACTACAAGATAAACCCTGAGGGGACTTCACTGACCACATAAGAAACATAAAGTACATGTTTTGGTATATAGGTCTTGCTCTATCTAGGTCTTAACCATCCAGCAGAATGGGACCATAATAATAAGTTGAGCTGTAAATGGCTACGGTCTACAACTTCTTCAGATAACGCACTATTTTTGTGGAATACTGGACTGTGTTGGATTGTGTTATCAAGTTCAGGCACCTAAATTGGTTTAATGACAATCGAGTGCCCATGTTTGACAGGTGTAGACAAAGGAAGGGGTTTAGAAAGGAAGAATCATGATGTGTGTGGATGGACGTACAGTTTGGATAGATAATGCCGTGCTTCTACATAATTCTGTGAGAGGCAAGATTTGCACTAATGGTGGCTGGACAGGATATTATGTCAGCTTCTAGTACTATGGACAACCACTAGGAAAATAACAAGGTAGATTGAATCTTTGATATAATTCAGGTATAAATGTTCCAAACAGCCCACAGTGGAACCCAGGCCAGGGCTCACCACCACTGGTCTAATGGTTCCAAGAAATGACATGGAGGACAGACATGGCAGAGAAAAGCTTTTACCACATAGTAGTCATGAAACAGAGAGAAGGGAGAAGCCTAGAAGAGAGCAGTGCCTTCCCAAGGTATGTCTCCAGCTACATACACCATTTACTGTATGTTCAAACAAACAAACAAACAAAAAAACCACACAATTCCAATAGGTTTCAAATATTATAATGTTAGACCTTATAGGCTCTGAAAAAGAAGACATAAAAGTCAATGATTGTGCTGAGGATACAGCTCTGCAGCACAGTGCTTGTATGGCAAGCATGAGGTTCTGAGTCTCTCCCCCAAATCAGTGATCACAGATAATGATATATATATATATATATATATATATATATATATATATATATATATATATATATATATATGTATATGTATATGTATATGTATATGTATATATATATATATTAAATGCAAAAGAATAAATTAGTAACCAATTATCTGTCTACAGAAAGATATTTAAATTCAATTTCAAAAAAGTCAATAATGGGCCAATGGAAACACTTCAAAATAGTTTCTAAAGAATCTCCACACTGATTTTAATTATGGTTGCAGCAGTCTACACTCCCATGAAGAGTGGAGAAAGGTATTTTTTTCCCTATAGCCTCTCCAGCATTTGTTATTGGCTGATTTCTTGATGGTAGCCATTTTTTCGAAAGTGTGAAGTAATCTCAGTGTTTATGTCATTGGTTTTATTTTATTTCATTTATTTATTTATTTTGCTTGGCTCAGCCTTCCCTGAGGGCAGGGCTGGGGTAGCATGTGGTGCTGGGGATTGAACCACAGTCCACTGTGCCTGCCTAAGCTTGCCCAAGCAGGTACTTTAGATTGAGAGGCTATCTCGCTGGCCCAGAAATCTCAGTGTTGATTCAGATTGCTTCTCCTGAATGACAATGTTGCTGAACATTTTTGTCATATATTTATTCACTGTTCATGTTTTCCCACCTAAGAAGTGTGTATTCAGCTCAGATACCAATTTTTGAATTGGGTCATTTAATTTGGGGGCAATAATATTTTTTCAATTCTATGTATGTTCTACATACGTCCTTTTCTGAGGCATGCTGGCTATAATTTTTCCCACCCTGTGGGTTGACTTTTCACTCAGTTAGTGATTTCTTTTGTTGTGCAAAAGCTTTTCAATGAGTTGAGATTCTATTTGTTGGTTCTTTGTGGTATTTCCCATGTGGTCTGAATTTTGCTCATAGAGGTGCCAATCAATCCAGCTATTCACCTTCTGGATATTTTCCCAGAAGAATTAAAAACATCCAGCCACAGTGATATACGTGCAACCACACTTGTAGCTGCACAATTTGTAGTAACTAAACCTTGGAAACATCCTAAATGTCCACAAATTGAGGAATGGATAAAAATGCTGTGCTATTTTTGTACAACAGAGTACTATGTAGCTTAAAGAAGAATAAAGTGAAGATCCTTACAGGTAAATGGATGCAACTGAAGACCAGATTCATAAGTGAAATAAATCAGATCCACATATGTAAACATTATATTGTCACACTAGTGTGAGAAACTGAACAACTAAATAAGATTAAGATAGATGAAATGAGCTGGGAATAAGCTGCTCAAAGGAAAAGAGAAACTGGCATGTGGGTAAAGGGGAAAAGAGGGAAATGAGAAAGAAAAAAATAATATATATACACACAAAAAAAGTTGAGTTAGTTATACACCTATTTATCTTAGTTCATTGGAAACAGAATTATACTAATATTGTTAGGACGATATTTCATGTTATTATATTAGAGTAACTATCATGAAAATAACAATACACAGTAATAATTATTGTTACAGTCATATTAGTCTGATTTAAATCTATTTTATTTCATTCCTATTTTTCTTTTTCTCTTTAAAAGATAAAAATTCGAGAAAAAAAAAAAAAAGGCCAGGGAGATAGCTCAGTAGAATTCAATATGAGAAAATATTTGTCAATCAAGAGACAGTGACTATTTTTTTGTTGTTGTTTTTGTTTGTTTGTTTTGGCAGAACCGGGCATTGAACTCAGGCCTTTGTGCTTGTCAGGGAAGTGCTTATTCCACTGAGCTGTCTCCCCGGCCCAAGGAACAGTGACTGCTGAGCATTGTAATTACAGGTAGAACTAGTGTGCTAATGAGAAGGTGAGCACTGCGGCCGTGTTTTGGGTCCCCCGCAGGTTCTAGATCTCATAACGAGGCTGGACTTACAAGGTAGGCAATATATGAAGACAGGAGGAAAACTGCAGGAACTGTGTCAGCAGTGTGAGGAGCAGTTCCCGTCAGTTGGACGCAAATGAGAATCAAGTTAGGAAATACGCTGCAAAAGTCAAGGAAACTAACACTTGCAGCGGCTACCATTCCTTGAATGCACTTTCTGGTTTCCTTTGCCAATAGGAAAACAGTTGAGTGTGTCTGGGGTTGTTCCTGAATCCTGCTCCATCTTCATGTCTTCATGTGTGTTTTAGGGTTAGCACTATGAGGCTTTATTTTTATCACAGTAGCTTTGTGATGTAACTTCAGATCTGGTGCTATTATGCTATCCTCTTTGATCCTTTTATAAGAGGTTTGCTTTGATTTTCTATGTCTCCACTGATTCCATAGGAAATGTAAGTTTAGTTGGGTTTTTTTTTTTGTTGTTGTTTGTTTGTTTTTGAATCAAATTTAGGACCCTGCATTTGCCAGGCAGGTGGTGGTGCTTAAGATGCCGAATTATCTCCCCCAATCTAAGATTGTTTACCGACACTCTGTGAAGACTGCTGTACTGATTTTGATTGAGATTGAATTAAATCTGCATATCAATTTTGAAAGTATGGACATTTTGACTATACCTGTTCTGACTACTCAGGAACAGAAGATATATTTCTTTTTGTTTTTAATGTATGTATTTGGTACATAAATACATAAGCAGTTCATACTCATAGTGATCCTCCTGTTTTCACCCTCCTCAGTACTGGGATCACAGGCTTGCTCCACTGTCGCTGATCTCAGTGGCTGGTTCAGCACGCCTAGAAGTGGGGCTGGCATGGCATGTGTTACTGGGGTTTGGACCTCAGTCCCTATGCTTACCTAAGCAGGCACTTAGTCCACTGAGCTATCTCACCCACACCTTCTTTTTTTCCATGTTTTGATATTTTTTTATTTCCTTTTTCAGAGTGCTCCCATGTACATAGTCAACGTCCTTCACTTCCATAGTTGGGTTAATTCATAAGTATTTAGTTTTTCTTGCTGAAATTATGAATAGATTCACCATAAATTTTGGGAAAATTGGTTGTTTATATGCAGAAGATTGGAGCTGGACCGTATCTTTCATCATGTACTAAACAAAAAAAAGAAGGTTAAAGCAGAATCACTTAACCTGCTGGAAGACAAAGTAGGTGCACCTCTTAAAGTCACAGGTATAGGCAAGGACTTCTGAACAGAGCCCTGGCTGTGCAGGAAATTGTAACAAGAATTAGCAAGTGGGATTCTATCAACTTCAAAGCTTTCTACAATGTAAAAGAAACAGAAGGAAAAATCACAGTACAGAATGGGAAAAAGATTTCCCCATCTATGCCTAACACAGCAGACAAATCTAAAAAATAATAAAGATTTAAAAAATCCTAACAAATTCCCCCCAAATTAACAATCCAATCAAAAATGGGCAAGTGAAATGAACAGAAAAAGAACTATAAATGGCAAAAAATTGATCAAAAAATGCTCAACATTGCTGGCCACTGGAGAAATGTAAATTAAAGCAGCAGAGATTCCATCTTGCAGCAGAAATAAATGGTTATCAAGAAATCAACTAAAAAGAAATGTTGCAGGTGCCATTATAGAAAAGTAACTCTACTATACTATTCTGGGGAACATAGACTTGTATAGCCACTTCAGAAATTGTTATTGTTTTTCCTCAAAAAAACTACCTAGAAATCACATTTGGCACAGCTGTTTTCCTTTCAGGTATCTTTCTCAATTAGAAGATATCACATTGTAATGATCTCAGCATATCCATCCTCATAACAATCCAGATCATCATGGCTGTATCTTGGAAGCAGCCCATGTCTCCATCAACATGAATCCATAAAGAACATAGTATACACAATGAAATCCTACTCTACCAAAGAGAAAATCATTTGTAGGAAATAGATACACCTTGAGATCATAATGTTAAGTGAAATAAATGGCAAGCAAGCTTAAACATTGGGTCGTCTCTTGTGTGAGATGCTCAAAGTACAAATGAAGAGAAAAGCGGAGAGACTATAAGAAGTAGGGAGTAGCTCTTTCTCCATGGGGAAGAGGGTTGAGAGAAGGAAGCAGTTGGAAAGGGGGAGTGGGAAAGGGGGTGAAAATAAGAGATAAGCTCTACTGTGCATCTGTAATTGCTCCCCAGAGGTAACGATGCCATTCTGGCCTGTGGACATAAACACTAAAGAAGGGGAAGGGGATCAGAAGTGTGGAGGGGACAAGGGAGGGGAATTGATAAAGAATTAATTTGTAATGTGCAGTGTTTTCATTCCCCATGAGAAATGTAAATGTTATGTAGTACAATCATGCACTAGGAAAATAAATAGTTTATAAGTCAAGGAAACCAAGGGAATTTAACGAATGGCGTAAAGTGGTCCCTCACTTATCGCGGAGGTTACGTTCCAGACATCCCTGCAATAAGTGAAAATCAGCGAAGTAGTGACTATATATGTATGAAAACACTTCTAATGTTCTTAACCACTTTCTAAACTCGCAAACCTACTTAATTTTAACAACATTTTTATACTGGATGGTACTGCAAAGTCCTGCGATATAGCAAAAAAGTATTGATCAATAATTTAGATTAATATTTTTTGAAAGCCTGTGAAACAGTGAGTCCAGGGAAGTCGAACTGTGAAATAGCAATGGACTACTGTAATAGTAAGGCAAAAAAATCACAAGTAACAGTTAAAGGTGCAGGGGTCATGCTTTGTCCATAGTGTCACTGCTGCACTCCTGAAGTATCAGTTCAGCAAGGATTCTGGACATCTCTTGTGTCCAATGCTATTCCCATCTGTGTGCTCCAGGAGCTGAAAGTCCTTCTGGCAGGTCCTGCTCAAATGGGCACTTACAGCTTCCGGCCCAGGAGCTCCACCTCCATCGTCCTCCAGGCTTACTACACTCTTCTTTTTACTCAATGTTTCCAATCATTGAATTACCTTTTCCTGAGAATCACCTTCTTGTCCTGCTTCCTAAATGTTATTTCCTGATTTGCTTAATTTATATTCTGAGTGTTTCCAAATCCCTAATCTTACACTTCCATTCTCTTAGGTTATTTACATGAAGGTTAAGCACTTACAGTGGGTCCAGAGCTGACACGGTTACTCATTATAGCTCAGGCGAGCTCATGGGGAGGTGCATTACTGTTCTATCTGCCATGGGAAAACAACCCCAAATACATTTCCTCAAATTCTGCTCCTAAATACACAAAACAGGCTAAATTTTAGACATGTGTACGATGATCACTAGAAATTAGCAGTTGATGCATTTGGGTCAAAAGATACAAATTTAGGAGAGGAAAGCATGCTATACTTTTACAGTGAGCTTTGCTTATTGGAACCTTTCGCTCTGCTTATGGGGCTGATACTGGTCCATGGAGACTGAAGCACACAGACCTTCTCTACTGGCAATAGCACACTGCTTTTCAACATGCTTCGCTTCACACTTCCCGGCCTCGGAACACACCGTCCCCTCAGAAGAGGGTACCACCTTCTCAGCTCTTCACGTGGCACCTAATTTGATAAAACTAATTCATCTATCCATCAGAGTGACAGAATATAACTGTCTTAGTTTTCTCTTGTTTATGGGACAAAACAACCCAATACTCAAAGTTAAAGGAGTCCCCTTAACCCTTGCACCTCGATCCCAGAATTGCACTCCAAATCAGTCACAAACTCTAGATTCAACTGCTTCTGAAAAAGACCTGTCTAAAGGTGCATGAGACTTTGGGGGGACATCCAGACACAAAGCATAATGGTGACTTCTTAAAATCGTCTGTGAACACCCTGTTAAGAAAACTCCATAGCTTTGTCTTCATCTAAAATATTGTGACTTTTATCCACTTATTTACTAATGCATTTGGTTATTGCACAGTTTCACTGTGCAGCTTAGATTCATGGTGATTGTCCTGCTTTATGTCTCTAGAGCACTGGGAGTACAGGCCACTATGCCCAGACTCTGGCCAGCTCAACCTGTCCTAGGTGTGGGGCTGGCATAGCATGTGGTGCTGGGGATCGAGCTGCTGTCCTGCCACTTGTGTAAACTTGCCTAAGCAGGCACTCTAGTCTGCTGAGCTATCTCGCCAGCTCCTTTATTTATTGAACAAGCATCATTCCTAAATGTGAGGATAGGGAGTTAGGGTAACATATTTGCTCTCATACAGGCAATATTATGATTCTTTCATAATTTTGAAATCCTCAGTGCGTTACAGTTAGTAACAATTATTTGCTTCCTTTCAGTAGTTAGACATTCACTCTTTTGTTTATCTTTGCATTCTGATGTTTATTATGATGGCCTACCCAAGAAATAAAATTGTACTTCAAATAGTAAACTCAAAATTACACGGATTTTTTTTTAACCCACTCATTATTAATCAGGACTATATCACTGTCAGCCACACCTTACACAATGGCTGAAGGCTGTGTTTTCTCCCCCTGCAGCATGGTCTGCTCCATTCTCTACTGGATGTTATTAAGGTTAATGACTACATTCATTAGGAGACAACCCAGCATCCCCCCCTATAATTTATTCACCATCCACATTATTATGGAAACTGCTGAGGTGCCCACATGTTATCATCATTCTGTGAAATCTCTTAACAACAATGTTTCTTTTTTTTAACAACAATGTTTTAAAAGGGTTTTTTAAAAATTCTATTAGTAGGAGTCTTTTGGCTGCTTGGCTGTCTTCTATAATATTTCTTTTGCCCCCTCAGAAGATTAGGAGAGTTTAGAAGCTCTAAATAATAGTGAAAAACAAGAAGAGTTTTGAGATTTTAAATAAAAGTTTTTGGGAATATACAACAAACACCTGTGATAGTTAATTATGAGATGGAGCAAAATATAGAATTTTGGAGAATCAGAAAGTTTTTATTGAAAATCAATTTGCCACTGGGTTTATAAATCCTAGTTATTCTCATTCCCAAGATTTATGAAAAATCAGTAGAGCTGTAATGAAAGAACTGTAGCAGAATGTCAAAGAACAAAATAAAACTTAGGAAACTGAAGAACTCTGTGTGGCATATATTGATTTTCACTATATAGCCTTGTCTATGTTGTATGACTTAGAAAAAATTTTTAGTAAATGTAGTTTTCACAGATGATAAAACATTAATGAAGGTGAATGCTGCTTTTAAAGGATTTTTAAGATATAAAAATTAGCATGAAATAAGGAAATTTTTCTAGGTGTGTCTGTTCACTCAGGTGAACCTCAAAAAGAAATTGGCTTTTCCTGGTAAAAGACATTCAAACTGGAGGGGATTGGATGACAGAGCTGAGAAAGCATGTCTGGTGCTGTCTTTGAAAATGGAAGGAGCTTTATTCGGAAAAGAATGCAGTGACAATGGTCGCTGGGTATTAATCAGAAGGAAAATGAAGACTCAGGCCTACTTCCAGCAGGATTTGGAGTCAGCCAGAACTTGACTGTTCCTGGAAGCAGGTTCTTCCACAGGACGTGAAGAGCACAGCCTGTCATGTTTCTTGACTTCACCCATTTGACCTTGAGCAGAAGAACCCAATTTGCTAGGCATGGATGCTAGAACTCCAGAATGTACAACATTGCAATTGTGTACTACTTTGAGCTGCTAGACTTGGGGTGATTTGTCATGTAGTAGTGGAAAGCAGTTTGTTCACTCTCCACCTGTGTTCTGCATTTTCTTTAGGAGCCTGGTCTTGTTAATACTCAAAGGGATGTACTCTAAAGAGGCCTGACCTAATTCTGAATTTGGTTGGTATAGGCTTACTTTCAAAATCTTGAAAATAGTTATTAAGAAAAACTCATTTAAAAAAGAAGAAAAAAACTTATTAAAATATTTATAATGTTTATCTTGCGTTAATGTTGGCTACAAGCTTGTAGGCATTCCCTTTAGTGATTTACTCTTTTGTCCCTCTGGGAATACCTTCTAATATATGCATTTTAATGAAAGTGAAGCTAAAAAAATGTCTTCATAGATAGATTAATAATTTTGTGTATTATATGACCTGAGCTTCAGTTCCTGTAGTAGCCATATGGTGACATGAAAAATTTGGGCCATTGTGTGAAGTGTGTAACAATTTAGTAGGCAGAAAGAGTGAAATAAAGAAAAAAATTTGAGTAAGCTATTTTATCTGCAGATTTATACAGTCATTGCTCTATTTTTCTTATGAACTTTCTTTGCTTAGGGTAGTTTTTCAGTCTACAAATTTCTTTTTGTTTTTTATATGTATTTAGTATAGAGTCAACCAGGTCTACAGGGTCTTACTACACAGACCAGACTCACAGTTATCCTCCCATTTTTAGACTCCCGAGTGCTGGGATTACAGGCAAGAGTCACCATGCTCATGTCTTACTTTCCTTCTGATCATGCCCTGGGATCAGGGCCAGCATGGCATACAAGGGATCAAACCTCAGTCTCTGCATCTGCCTAAGCAGGAACTTTAATCTGCTGAGCTATCTGGCTGGCCCCAGCAAGTCTTTTTTCTGTTAGACTGATTTCTTCTCTGAAGCTGGTTGATTTTCATGACTGAACCTAGAGTTTATATGTCTCTGTTAGAACAATAACTACCACCTCACAGACATTTCTTGTCATGTTTATTGCTTCATTTATGAAGACAAAATAGTCTGCTAACCGCACTGTTCAACTATTCAACAGTTGTTTATTGGATATTGAAGAAATTCCTGTCAATAAGATACCATAATGATATTGGTACACATCACCTAAACCTTTCAATTTCCTTTCTTCCTTTGTCTCTCATTTCATAATTTCATGTCTACTGTGTTTTGTCATACTTTGCTGAATTATTTAACTAATATTATTCTTGGATGTAGCAATACCTAATGTATAACATTGCACAGTAAGAATTCTCTGCATATTCTTCTATATAAAGCACGATGAAAAGAAAATGATTTATTTTCATCAGAGAGAGACAAATCGCAACTTGTTATGACAGCAGTAGCCATATATAAAAGAAGAAAGTGTACCTAGAAAAATAATAAGTGTTTAAACTCAGTTGGCCTAAGCTCAAAACCTGAAACTGAACCAGTGAAACTTTGTTGTGTTTGATACAGTTATATAATTAAAAATATAATATACAGTAGAATAAATGCTCGTCTGGCAAGCACAAGAATCTGAGTTCAATCCCCAGTTCCGCGGGGGGGGGAAAAGAATAAAAAATATTTGTATAATATATATAAACATAATATAAAGTTGTATAAATGAAAATATAGAGAGAAGAAGCAATTTTTCTTACAGAAACACACACACTTACATTCATTCTTCTCTGAGACAAAGAATTGTGTTACGCCATCATGTTATCCACTTAGCGAGCACCGTTAATTTTCTGTGAGAATGCACTGGCAACGTTACTGAGATTCAATCTAATCACAAAAAAAAAACAACTCTGAAATCCTCGAGAGACTGTGATTTGTCTTCATAAACAGAACAAACTCTCTTCAATTTACATTTTGCTTTGAGCAATGTTTTTTCTTTGACAAAATATACCCATGACACCCACTGATACCAAGTCTAATGTGAATGCCTCAAATTTATTTAATATGGCTTAAAAATTACCACATTGATAGAAGTCTAATAGAGAATGAAAATTTGTGCCGAGTTTCAAATTAGGTTTTTAAAATACTCATTACACAATCAAAAAGGTCAAAACCTAATTGCCTGAAAAATTTAGATGTCATTTGTCTGATAGTTAATCCAAGTAGACTGCAATCTTGTCACAACTACTTCTCTTATCATAGTGATAAATTAGATAAATCTTTATCAGATGACAACTAGAAAGGCTGGATAATCTTTTAAAAATCTAATTAATTTATGAGAAAACCAGGACTCTGGCGACCAAAATCTTGGAAAGAAAGAAAATACGCTGAATTAAGCGTATCTCAATTCATTGAAGTGAATTCATTATAGAAAGTCTAAGAAGCTGGAGCAAAGGATGGGTGGGTTAGAGAGGTTTTATTTTTTTTTTCTGGGATAACATTATATTTAAAATATCAACATCAAATGGGAGCAACAGAAGAGAAGCACAGAGACTTGAAGCAGATATTTGATGCTCTTGTGCTACTTGAATAATATGCTAAATTCTAGCCAGTTACTAAGAAGTTCAAAAGCTTTCAGAGCACAAAAGTGGATTAAGAGGCTGAAGAAGGGTCAGACCTTTAGGCAGTCACATTCAAATGAAGAAAGAAGTAGAATTGTGGATTCCCAACATGGAAAAGCTTCAGTAAATGCTATAAGATTTATTTGGGATTACTAAAAACTACACCCTAGTTGTAACACAATCTGTAAAGAAATAAGCCCAACAAAAACTGATGCCAGCTACAAATCCTCTGTCTAAAAAAGTCCAGATAATTTCAGAAAAGTTTCAGGAAAAAAAAAATTAAGAAAAAATTGGTTCTTTCAAAAGACTAATAAAATACTTGTCAAAAACAATCAAGTAAGAAATGAAAAATGCTCAAGTTAGAAATACACTGTATGTAAAAAATGGTCTCTGTGCTCTAAATCCTAGAAAGAATAAATACGAAATCTACTTTAGAGAATCATCCTTTCCAGCCAGTCTCAGATTACTTTTATAATTTTTCTTCCATATTGTCGATCACTCAATGATAAATGAACAAGCAGAGAAATAACAGAAATAATTGACTGAAAAGTGGGGAAAATGGACAATAAAATCAAGCCCATCCTTGGCATTTTAATGATTGCAGAGTGAATTTAAAAATAATTAAGATTCATATATTCAATTAGATGGCAAGTCTGAGACTTTAGCTAACACAGCAATTTTTGGAGAAGCCAAGCAAATTTTTATCAATTTATAAATGCATTTATGTATGTAGCACAGGATCTCACTACACAGTTCACTACATAGTTCAAACTCCTGTTTTCAGCCTCCTAAGTGCTGGGATTACAGCAATGTACCACCATGCCTAGTCTTCGTTGCTGTCTTAGCGTGACCTGGGGAAGGGCTGGCATGGCAAGCAGGGGTCGAACCCCTGTCCCTGCAACTGCTTAAGCAGGTCTAAGATCAAAATTATGCTCTGGATGCTCACGGAATTCATTCATAAACTTTCATTAATGTTTTCCTTGAAAAATTAAGAGGCTACACAGGCCCAATTAAACTTTTGCTTTTAAAGTGAAAGGCTGGAGTTAATCTAACTTGCCCTTTCTGCATCTAGCATGGTGCTCGCATGCAGATGCTGCACATCTGTTGAACCATTTGGCTGGCCCTCAAGAAATGCAAATCTGAGAAATAATAATTTAAAAAATTTAAATGAGGAACTCAAGAGGTATGCTATTTCTGGTAGAATAAACCCAACCAAAGTATCACTTAGAAAACTTGAAGTTAGAAAAGCAAGAAATAATCAGAATAAAGGAAAGAAAAGAAATTTTAGTGATAGAAAAGCATTAATCATAGGATACATAATGAAGTGCTATAATGCATATAATTGAATTCCAGGGGAGGGGGGGAGGAAGAAGAGAATGGGATGGGAAAAATATTTGAAGAGATAAAGGATTTTCAAAAAATCATTGAAAACCTGGCACTACACGCTAAACTGGCCTTATCCCTGGCCATGGTGAGCCAATGGCCGAGACTAGAAGTGGTGGTACACTCTGTGATCCCAGCTCTGGGGAGGCAGAAACCAGGAGGATCACTACAAGTCTGAGCTGCGTAATAAGATCCTGAACAGAATACATTTTTAAAAATCAATTACAAAGTAAACTTCTGAGAAATGAACGTCACTGAAAAGATTAGAAAAAGAATTTTGGAAAAGAAACAAATTAAACTCAAAAAATATAAATAAAGACAAAAATGTGCAGATAATTTTTGAAAAATTTTGTCAAAATACTTAAGTCAAAATTGATATTTTGGAAAGACAAAATATTTGCTAACTATAGTCAAGTGAAAAATGAAAAATGCATTATATATATGTGTATATTTATATATAAATTTATATATATATATATATATAAACTAAGTTTACATGTATAGCTTAGATATTTTAAACGTACAATGCTAATACATTTGAAAATTCTGATAAAATCAGTAAGTCCTTAGAGAAATATAATGACACTTAAGAATCAAACCAGAAAAAATTCATTTATTAAATCAGTATAATTTTATTCAAAACATTCATACACACACACACACACATACACACACACACACACCACTGATAAACTCTGTTTACTGGCAAATTATTCCTTACCTTTAGAAGAAAAATAATACCTGTACTCCACACATTTCACAGAGCTTAGAAAATATAATTAGAAACACTTCTTTACTCAGAAAAACTGTAATGTTACAATATGAAAAGGATTTCATAAAAGAAAAAATGTAATTCAAATTATCATAAATATCATTTCAAAATCTTGAGTAAACATTACTATAATGTGTACTGCAACACATCAAGAATAATACATCGTGCTGAGATGAATTTACTTCAGGAATGCAAAATTCCTTATTCTTATAGTCAAAAGAAAGCATAAAATCACATGCAGCATAAAACATGAATAACTGCAAGTACAGCTCTATAATAATGACCTCTAGAACTTATTTACACTGTATAATTGACAGCTTTTTAATGTATTGAACAGTGACTACCCATCTCTCCTAGCCCGCTCTCTTTTCTGGTTATATGAATTTGATAATTTTAGTGGCCTCAAATAAATGGAACCCTCCAATCCCTTTCCTTCTGGAATTACTTTATGCCACTCAGTATTACCTGCTCAGGATTTATCTGTCTTGCAGCATGGTGCAAGCATTAAAGAGGATAGAGATTTTTCAAAATATTAAAAATGTTTTTACTCTATTGATATGCAATTCACTTAGAATCTTTTATTTAATTGTACCTGTTTCTCCACCACTTTGAAGTGCTGCCTTTTTCAGAAATCAGTTTTTATAGACATGTGAAATTCTGTTCCACTGCTTTAGCTATTTATAAATCACACAAAGTTTTAATTTTATATTAAGTTTTGCTATCCAATAGTATAGTTCTTCAACTTTGTTATTATTTATTAAAACCATCTGGGTTGTTCTTGCCCATCCATGTTTCCATTTACACTTTCTAATCTATTTCCAAATATATTCCACACCTGATTCTACACAAGAGAACCTCATTGGAATAATTTCTCCAGGGTGAGACGGCAAAATAAATCCAGGCCACAGCAATAAGTTATTTTATTACCTTCCAGAGCTTCACATTTGTGCTTAAATCTAAAGTAACAATGAGCTGATTGTTGGTAGAAAAGCAAAGAAACTTGAAAGAACCATGACGAAGAAAGCATCAATCTCATTCTTAAATCTGAGAGAAGCAAACATGACCCAGGAAAAATTGACCAAAACAAAATACAAAAATTATGAATTGTTTGTATGATTCAGCATAGTAGCGGCTGTAATATTAGAAAAAGAATTAAAAGGCACTAAAAGGTAAAATGGACATGATAGAGAAAGATTGATTAATAAATAGGTAATAATTACCTAGTTAGTGTGTGAAGCACTAAAACATACAGTTAGAAAACTCCCCAGAGAAATGTTAGCAGAATCAGCCTGGTAACACGTCACTATTTGGTAGAAGTTTAGAGGTAATCAAATGACCCAATGAGAGTGTTTTGTATATCAGAAGCCACAAATGTAGGAAGTCATGCAATGTGGACATTTAAGGAAGGGGTGGAGGAAAAAGCATCCTTTTATGAGTTTGATTAAGGAAGAAAATAATGAGGCTGCTCGTGAGGGAGGAGCAGGGTAGTGACACAAGACAGAGGAAGGCCAAATCTTCATGAGGAGCAGACAGTACAGTGGAGCCAAGAGTGTGCTCCAGCAGGGAGCACAGGCCATAGCACTGTCCCGAGGCTCTGGCCACCTCCTTGCAGAGCTGTAGGAGTGGGGAGGCTCAAGTTGGGTTTCAGGAACTGGGCTGTGAGGGTGCTGGCTGAGCAAAGAGGACCTGTTATTCTATAAGCATTCTAAACCATTAGAAATAGGATTTTGGAGACCAATTTTAGAGTTGATTTGGCTAGATAGAGGAAGTATAAGATTTTCAAAAATTTCAAAGCTGAGCTAAGAAAGTATTTTTGGAAAACAAATTTCTTAAGTGGAGAAAATTTTGGCTGTCCTAGAAAGAGCTGAGATCCTGGAGGAGAGGGAGGAATCAACAGTGAGATAACACAGTGAGTAAGGGAAGAACGTGTGGAGAAGCAGGGAAAATTAGATGTGCAGAGTGCTTTTTCACAGAGATGAATGCTAGAGTCGACACTTCCAGAGGATGGAGGAACTTGTGGGGTTAGGCAGGTGCCAGTGTCGACCTGATATTAATCTTCCTTAGGCATCACACAACACTATTTTTCTCAGTGAGTTTTCACTTTGACACATTGAGTTCAAGCACTGACCTATAGTCATGGTGAGTTACAAGAAGATTTCATTACTAGAAATGCTGGAATAGATGTAAGTGACAACATTTTAATGATACTTAATTTAGTTCATCTGTTATCATGGATGTTCGCGTATTATTTCTTGTATCCTTTTAATCTATTACCCTGTTCGTCTGAGGAACAAAATGTTCTTGCATAACTGGGAGCCTAAGCATCTTGTCTCTTCTGTTAACTAGAAAGGCACCAATAGCATCCACCCTCTAGTGCACTCAGGCTTCATGCACAATCACACTTACACATATGTTAACACATAATGCACAGATGCATGCACAGGTTTACTAAATACATTTCATTACAGGTACATATATACTAATGTTTTCATGAACTTATTTAGTTCTAAAATTTTGCAAAAGGTGCCCATTATCATGTTTGCCAGTCAATACACAGTTTCCAAACAGAAGCAAAATTTTGCCAAACCCTTCTTTTGTACATGAATTTGCTTCTGTACATGAAACAAATTGTTTGCAAGCAAAAGCATTCATGGACTGTGGTACCACTGTATGTCTCAGTGTGTCAAACAGGATCTGCTCTTTCCAGTTAAATGTTCATTTAAGATACTGTTCTTTGTAAGGAGATTTTGAACTTTCTGTTCTTTTAATTGGGTCATTGACTCAATTATTTTATTTGCATTATATTCCTTTCTACTCTTTTTGCACCTTATTTTCTTTACATTTTATTTTCAGCATTTAACTGACAAAATGATTGAGGTTTGTTATATAAAATGTGATGTTTTAATGTACTATGTGATGCAGTAGCCACCATAATCAAATTATTCAACATATCAATTACCTGAAATGCTAGATTTGCTGAATTCACCCACATTGCAAATGAGCATTTTAAACCCTGAAATGAAAAATGTCTTCATTCCCATAAGCCTAGCCACTAGGAACCACACTTATACTTTCTGCTTTCATAAGTTTGAGTTTTTAAATTTCGTCTGCCATGATAGATAATGCAGCATTGCTCTTACATGTCTGACTTACTTTACTCAGAATTATGAAGGAGGGAACAGAATTTCTTTGTTCAAAATACTTGGGATAGTATAAAGGTCTATAGCTGCAGTGCTTCTAACCATAAGACATATAAGGCTTTAATCATAATTCAATGCAGACAAGTCAAAAAATAAAATAATTCAATCTTTAGAATGTGAAATGAAATGTTTACCCATTTTACTTTAGAACCATAGCTAGTTATTAAATGAAGCCCTGGCAAGCCTGATGCATTAGGAATAACTTATTTCTAAGAATGAAATCACTTTCTCATAGGTTTACTAAATACATTTCATTACAGATATGTTTAATCTAAAATCACTTCTGCATCTTATGTTCTCATCATTAACTCTATGGAAGGCCATGGCTGTTCTTGCCTAAAAGTCCTTTAGAGTTGGTCATTTTCAGGGGCAAAGCAGCAGACAAAGCTTGCACAGGTATTATATTTTATCATATGGACTCAGGCTGTAAGAGAAGGAGGCCAGCGCCAATTGATTCAAAGTTTATATTACTCCTGTTTCTGACCAGAGGATGTCACTCCAATTTATATACATTGCAATTGTTAGGCCCTTATGTGCTGCAAACTATAAGACTATGCTTAGAAGAAGCAGATGTGAGGCAAAGAGAAAGCCCTGTAGAGAAGACTAAAAATATTTGAAGAAATACAGGGAGAAGCAAAGCACAATTTATAGACAGGATCAGAAAATGTCAGAATGCGGTGGAGTGTCAGTCTAGGTTATATTTGGGCATGGGAGGAGATGTGCAGTCACTGACCTCTGCTGGATTTAGATAATTAAACATTTCCTCCTGTAATGGCTCTCATGTAACAACACTGTGCCATCATCCCTGGCAACTTAGCTTGTCCATCCTTGGGGTGAAACTTTTTCTTTTACACAGACCTTAGACATGAATGTATTCCAGGTTCTTGTCTGTATTTTGCCCTGTACTTTTAAACAATCTCTCATCTGGATCTCACTCTATGCCTCTAGTTACCATTATTTTTCTAATTGCTCAGATTTAAATTGTTGGGGCCAGGCATTGCTCTCCTTTCCAGGGATAAACCCAAGGGATGCCATTGGCTGCTATGACCACCCATGAAGACTTTATTTAGAACCCTTTACCTCCTCTGTGGACTACGTGTCAATAGTTTCCTTTTGTGGTTAACAGTAAAACTTCCAAAACACACATCTGATGATACATCCTGGCCAAAACAAGTTTTATAGACAAGAAAAGACTTCAGCCATGTTTTGATGTATCTATAAATTTTTTGTTAATTCTCATCAAAGTTGCTGTTTTTCATACATAAGAACATCAGTGACGATAAGGAGATTTTCATGGCATATGTACATGGGGTAAGAAATTCGTCTTACCTATTGCCTCTGTAATAATTCATGTCACTCTAAGATTCTGTCATTCATTACTGTTGTCTAGTTGGATCTTTTGGAATGACTTAAACTTACCTGAAACTTTACTAAAAGTCCCACAGGCTTTTTCTTCCCTAATCAGTTGTCTTGTCCAAACTTTTCTGATTCATTCTCAAGCCTCACATACACAGTCAAGTAAAGGTCTTGACATTTAATAGATATTCTATAAACATCCATTATATTATCAGGAAGGAAAAGTTAGCAGGCCAGTATGACCACAAATATGGGTAAACAAGAATGGATGGATTAAATATGGAAATTCAGAAAGAATCAATATCCATACTTAAAAGGCTGTGCATATTTGAGTGAGGGAATCCAGCACAAGGTTTGACAAGCTTGATTCTTTAGATACTGGGAATTGCAGATTTGATTTCATAATCTTTTAAAGAAGGTCTATCTGGTTAATTATAGCAGAGAACTTAGCAATAAGCATCATTAAAAAGTTACCAGCATTGCACAACACTTAATTTAATGTCTTGGGTTTTATTATAGCACTGTCACAAAACTCAGTTTATCTAATTCAGTATTTTATGTTCCTAATTGATTGATTTTATGACCATGTCTTATGCTGAGCTCTTCCAGAGGGCCGAGTGAGCTATAAAATCCTTTACAGAACCTTATACATTTATTCTAGAATGCATAATTTATAATTTAAACGTATGTTAGCCACCCACTACATGCCTATCTCATCACCTGGACACAGTGAAAAATAAGATGCTTGTCGTCTAGCCACTCCCCAAATTCCCCTAGACTAGAATAATTTAGGAGGAAAGGTCTGTGTTTCCACTATACTTATACACTAATGTTGGAGAAATAGTAAACAATGAATAAGTGCTTTGCAATTAATGACCCATAACTTTAATATCATAAATACTATGATTTAAATATAACAGGGTGTTGTAGGACGTATATAAAGAATAAGTTTTTATTGTCAGGCACAGTGTAGTTCAGAACATAGATATTCAATGTTCTGCTAATTTTGGGGATGAATAAGTGAACCAGTACTCCATTATTTTCAGTGCAATAAACAATATAAGGGACTATCTTCAAATTATAATTATAGAAGTATAGTGTTGATAAAGCATTAAAATATTATCAAAATGCGAAGTTCACTCATTAATTTAATTCATGTTCATTTTTTTTTACCACACACTGCATGCCAAGCAGTGCTCTTAATGCCTGAAGTCAAATGATGAGCAAAATATGATCATTAAAGAATAACTTAGTAATTAATTATCTGAAATTATATAATAATTATTTCACTTGGAGAAATAAAAATAATCTCTTCTGATGACCTAGTTACTTAAAAATATTTGAAAACAGTAGAAGTATGGTTAAAGAAAGGGTATGGTGAGCTGGGGACATGGCTCAGTAGAATAAGTGCTTGCCTGGCACATGCAGGGGTCTGAGTTCAATTCCCATTTCTGCCAAAAAAAGAAAAGAAAATAAAAAAAACAGAAAAGAAAAAGAAAAAAAAGTGAGTATGTTGGGTTGTTTCATGTGTTCATTGATAACTGAATTCTCTTACTATGAGATAACCTACAATGCCACATTTTTATTTATTTTAAAATTGACTGAATTTAATTAGTGTGTGCATTTTCATGACTGCAAGGAACATGTGCCATGTGCGGTAACTTATATACAATTATATCTTAGCAGGATCATGTAGAAGTTTTGAGTTGAGGTTTGAATATAGAGGGTAGAAATTTCTACTCTACACTCACTGTTGTCCTCCTTGCAGTGCCTGCATGTTATGCCCACAGAGAACCTGATTGCTCTTAGTTCATCAGGGCAATTTCTCTCTTGGTCATTATTTTGACTTGGATAATGCAGGAATATATGTAGCACCTACAATTTCTCTTGATCTCATCAAAACTGGCACAAAATTAGATAACGCAGATACTCTATTTCTCTTTGTTGGATAATATTGGGTGAGGCTGATGATGGGAACAGCAATTCTTCCCCAAGGAAGAGACCTGCCTGAAGTGAAAGCTGGATACAGAGAGACAAGGAGAAATGAAAGTCTGAATCCTGGGCATGGCACTCCTGAAATGGGGCCACTACAGTCTTTTTAATTATATGAACTGGTAAGTTCTCTTCGGTGCTTTATTCAGTCTACATGGGGTTATCTGTTTGATTGTTGCAGTAGCAAATACACTAAATGTTACAAGGAGGTGTTATATTTACCTGCAGGCATTAATGTATAAAACCCAACCTCCAGAATTATTATGCTGACATTTAATTACACAGGCACTTTTGTTGAAACAATAAATTGGGAAAATTTTAGCTCAATATTGCATCTTCATAATACACAGAATATTTTTATTACTTTTAGAAAAATCAATTATGAACAACTATACAAATTTTTAAATGTTAGAATTGATAAATAGTATTTATAATAAATTTATGATCCTTAACAAGTTAAAACTTATGATTCACAGATGAATGTGAATTTAAGGCTATAACTGATGAGCTTCATTTAATCTAGTCCAGTTTGAATCTTTTGTGACATCTGTATTACCTGAATCATACAATCCAAATTGCTTCTTTTAGTCTATAGACCATCAGTACAAGTATTCAATCACTTTAACATAGTTGTATCTTATTCTTTCTCTTTTTTAGTTTTTCCACTTGTTTATTCATTAGTCATTCAACAAATATTTACTTAATAGTTTATGCCAGGCAGTCAGCTTAGGTACAAAACATTCAAGAGAACAGCAACAAAAATTTATTTTATATCATAGTGTGAAAAAGATTGCTATCAAGATAACATAATAAAGTCCGATCTATGTAGTGAGACCCTCTAGACCCTGTACTAAATACATAAAAAGATAACATGATAAGCCTTGATTACAAATTGATTAAAGCATGATCAAGTGCTATAATGAAAAGGATCAGAAACTGTTCTGATTTAGTCATGGTCATTAAGAATTCTGTGAAGTAAGGACCATTTAAACTGACCACTAATGGTGAGCAACAACTGCTGTAGTTTGTGTCCAGATACTCCCCCAAAGCGGCGTTTTTCTCAGAGGTGTCTGAATCTCAAATATGTTTATTTGCAGTGCAATTCTGGATAAGGATAGTGAGATTAAGGGTGAATGATTACTTGGTCAGTACACTGACTGAGTTGGTACTGCCCTCATCCTGCAGACTGGATGCTAGATAAGGACAGAAAGAGGTTTACCTTTCTCTCTCTGCTGTCTTTTGTTGCTTTTTCATCACCTACCACCATGAGTGGCTGGCCCTCTGCCACGCACCATTCTATCTTTCCACCAGTGGTTTATGAACTGAAGCCTCTACAAACTGTGAACTACACTTTAACTTTAGGTGTGAGGTGTTTTGTCTGAGCAATGAGAGAAAAGTAATGAAGATATCAACTAACCAGGTAAAGAATTATACTAGCAATATTTTAAAAGATGAATCAGTGTTTCAAGGACAAGAAATATCTTATTCAAGTGCCTAACATGAGAAGAATCAGAATTTATTTAAGAATGAAAGATGGCCAGGAAGGAGAGCGATTGGAGTAGTGTAGTGGCACACAAGCCAAAATCCTGACCCTGAATTCTAGTCTTTGTCCAAAGAACAATGAGCCACTGAAGACCTGGGAGTAGGCAGTGACACAATCTGATGTGCAGAATGAAGACATTTGAGTGATTTCTTGAAATTATGGAGCTCCAAGGAATGGAACTACTGGGTTTTCAAATTTAGTGATATAAAGAAAAACACAGCAACATAATAACAATTGTTCATTTCTTATTACTTTGTTTTGAAATTCTGCATCATTTTTATTAAGTATTTGTCTCTTTAAACTAAAAGAGAGCATAGATACTTTGGATAAAGATATAAGAAAACACCCTATATTTCACATGTAGCATGTAGAAATTTATCTTAAAGGAGATTTTTCATATCAGTTACACAAAATAGTCCCAGGATAAGATGTTTAAAGGAATAAAAAGAAAAAAATAATAATAAGAAATTATTAAGTGTAAATAAGTTGTAAAAATAAAGAAATAAATTTGCTTAAGTTTGTATGTCTATATCAGATAATCTGAACAAATATTTCGACAATAACAACAAATTATTAACTTCCTATTTTGTTTTGAAATTCTCTATCCGGTGCTAAGGAAATAGCTCAGTAGAATAAGTGCTTGTGTGGCAAGTGGAATCAATCTCTTTTTCTGTCAAAAAAAAAGAAAAGAAAAAATCTATCAATTTTATTGTTTTTAATCAATTTTACATGCTTATATCTCTCAATCTGAGCAACGACTCTGAAGACAATGTGTAATATAAAAGGCACTGCTGAATTCCTATCCTCTTGCTTTTGAAATTCTGTATCATTTCTAATGTTTCATTTTTTATTTTTATTCTCATTAAAATAAAAAAATAAGCTTATAGAAAAAGAAATTAATAAAGGAAAATGTTTTAAAAAAGAAAACATTAGCCAGGCATGTGGCGCATGCCTGTAATCCCAGCACTTGGGAGGCTGAGGCAGGAGGACTGTTGTGAGCTTGAGACCAGCCTGAGCTACAAAAGTGAGCTTAAGGCCAGCCTGGACTGCATAGTGAGACCCTGTCTCAAAAAGACAAAAAAATTAATTAATTAATTAATGAAAAGTAAAATTAAAAAAAAGAAAACATTAAAGAAGAGTTTGTGATTTCTATTTTAAGTATAGTGATATACTAGTATCCAAATGGAGATGTTAGATATACTAGTTTGGGATTCCAAATGTTTTATGCTGGAGACATATATCTGAAAATGATGAATTAAACCAACAGAACCAAATAAGAATCTAGCTTATGAAACTAGATGTATACTTATTTACATAATCTTGTATGTAAGTGCATGTCTATGTATCCACCCTTTTAGAATTCATTGCCTTCTAAACTGGAAAGACATAGAATTAAAGTTATGTACAACGTCCTTTCTTTCTACTTAGAAGTTGTGAGGAAGCTGGTTTGAATTAGTTTATTTATTTAAATTTTTTATATATTTAGCACAGGGTCTGCAGAGTCTCACTACTTAAGTCAGACTCCTAGTGATCCTCCTGTTTACAGCCTCCTAAGCACTGAGATTACAAGTGCACCACCACACCCAGTCTCAATTGTTGTCTCATCAAACCCTGGGGCGGGGCTGGCACAGTAGGCCCAGGGATGGAAAGCCTGCTGTGCATCTGCCTAAGCAGGCGCTTTAATCTGCTGAGCTATTTGGCAGAGCCTTGAATTAGTTACTTTGTTTCACCATATTTGATTTATATTTACAAAATTCAACCTGAAGAACACTTGGCTAAATGACAAATTGGGCAAAGAAGTGTTTTATATATCAGATATTTAGCTCATGCTTCACTCCTGCAAGCCTATGTTTTGTGACACCTTCCTTGTGTTTTACACCTATTTAATAATGAACTAAATAAAAGCAGCAGAGAGAGTCCCCACAAGGCAATGCATTAACTTTATACTGTGGCTTACTAATGGTTTTGTCAATGCCCCTGGTGAGGTCTCTGAATCTCTGATGTCTCCTGATCACTTTGCTTGAATCTAGCACCTTCACCAAGGAGTCATTCCTGTGACATTGTCACCAGGGAAAATTGTGCCTAATGGCAGGCACATAACGTAAACTCTACACACAGTCACCTTCTATTATTTTTCCATTTAATTTTGCACCTGTTAATTTTTTATTTGATTTGCTTACTCGTTTTCTCTAAACTAAAGCATATTAATGATTGTTTGGTTATGACCCAATAAACTATACACACAGATTTATCAGACAAATCTGACAGTTGGCAGTGTCATCAAACTCACTAATATTCAGCTATCTTCAAAAGCCTATTTAGAAATCAGATTACTGTATGAATTACCTTATAGATAATATTTAAAAGCAACTCTTTCAACATCAAGATTCTACATCAAGTTTGGATAAATTACATTGAATATAGATCAAATTCATTCAGCAGTTAAAAGCTATCTAATACATAATTTTATGTGTGCAGTTCTTGTCTGAACAGTAGGGATGTAGCTCTTCTTTTATGCCAAGCAGCCTCATGCGATTTTCTTGGGACTATAGCACAAAAGATCAGCAACAATCTGGTCTTGGAGGAGAATGACTTTAGTACAGTAGATAATAGAAACACATCAAAGAATCTTTGACATTCATGGAGCTTTACTAAGAGAATGTGGTGAAAAAAATCAAATACATGTCTACTAAATTTAGGTAGCAATATAATAAGCTGAAATAGAACTGAGCAAAATGTACAGAATTAGATGACAATGTCTGAGGGCGTTGTGGTGCCATCGCTAGAGTGGTAAGGAGAGAACATTCTGAGTTGGAAACATTTGAATTGAGACTTGAAACAATGCGATGAAAGTGCTGTTACAGAGTTTTGGGAAAGGATCTGATGCCAAAATAAGCATTTCTAGGAATCAAGGGAAAAACAATGAGACTGAAGCTCATAAAACAGAAAAGACAATGGTGAGAGGTGACATGAAGACTAGAAAGCCTGATCACATTTGACACTTAAGCCTGAATTTCTTGAGCAATGATTTGAATATTTTAAATCAAATTTATATAATTGATTTGCCATTAAAGGTGAGTCCAGCTATTCTGAAGAAAAACACAGTTCAGATGATCAAAAGTGGAATTAGATTAATTGGTAGCGATCCCTCTGCAAACCCCTTCACATCTTTCCTTTCCTTTCTCCTGATGTTCTCATAGCACTGCTGAGATTTTGCCTTTCCTTATGTGTAGCTTTAAGTTATTTTTCCTCTATTAGGCCCATAATGTAGTAGACAAGTCTACTACATTAAAGTTTTTGGAGTTCATATTTATCCTATCTGAAAATGCTACTTTTTACTCAGCCCCACTACTACCCCCAATATTTCATCTGGCCTCTATTTATCTGTCAGAGCACCTTCTCCCCAAAGCCTTCTCTAAATAAGTACCTGGCACAATTCTAGGTCCAAGTTCTACCATGGTAGGAAAACCACTCCAGGAAGATCATCATTAAAAATATGTGTTGATATCTGTCTAGAGATGACAAAAGACAAATCAATTATATGCATTCTACATCTAGATGTATTTCTGTGCAGTTACCCTAGGAAAAATAAGAATGTTCAATTCAACTTATGTGTATATATCTATATGGTGCCTCATATAGAAGAGCCCCTTCACCAACATTATTTTGTTACTCAGTCAGAATTATCTTGCTAGTTAACTATCAATAGTACTATATTCTGTATGAGAAAAATAATAGCCAAGATCCTTTAAATCTTTTTACTAAGGATTTAAGATCATAATCACAAAGTCAAATCCTGCTTGCTATATAATCTTTCACTGTAAGCTTTTTCATAAGCTCTAAATTTATTTATTTATTTTAGCTTTTACTTCATTTTAACCTTCCTCTCTCTTTCTTACACATATTTGCATATACATTTATTCCATATATACTGATTCACATCAAGAAATCAAAGACTGGCTGGCTTAGAAAGGTCTGTCTGAAGTGATAAGAGTGGTGTGACAAGTTTAATTATAAACTTATAAAAAGAAACTACATTGATCCCTCTTTAATATTAGATTCAAGCAATAAAAACAGACTTTTGAAAGACAAATTTTTTCAGAATTATATTTTATTAATATATACTGCCATACACAATGGCCATATTCATCATGGGGAATTTTTACCTGTACATGATATATATATTAATTCTTTTTCCCCATTTCCCTGCTTATTTCAACTCTTTTGCTTCTCCACATTTACAAAAACCTGTTCCCATTTTCCTTCCATTCTGTTCTTTTTAAATCCTTTTTTCTTTCCTTCCTTTCCCCTCCCCTCCCTTTTCCCCATACCATTTATACAAGTTCTTCCTATTTTGCAGGAACATCTGTCCTCCCATTGCTTCTAATTTATCCTTAGAATTAGATTCCTCAATGCTTAAATAGATATCCTGATGTCTCTAAGTGGTGTATACAGTTTCAGTTTTAATGTCTAGTTGTTACATTTTTTTCTCTCAATTTTCTTTAATTTTAAATCATCTCATTTCCAGTACCAGGCTATATGAATGAAGTGGCTGTCATTAGGAAGCCAAGTGGACAAGGAAAGATTCTCTTCTGATCTTCTAACATCAGGAGGCCCTGACAAGAGCCCAGATGCTGTATATCCTACCAGCATCAGCACAAGTGCATTCATAAAGCACTGACCAAAAGTATGACTTACATTTTAATAAGGTCTATTTGATTTTATAATGAAGTATACCTTAGTGAAATGCATAAAGAGCTCTAGGTGAAAAGATTTTTCTCATTTATCCCAAGGATATTTCTTCCAGTTATATAGAAGAGATCCCAAAGAAAATTAGCTAAGTATTTTATATACCAATGTCCAAGGCAGAAGATAGAAGAACATGATCTTATACTTCATTTGCTCAACAAGTACAAAAATTATACTAATTTTAACTACTTAGTGAAGCATACTAAAAAGCAATTGTTTTGCAGTCAGGCTGTTCTGGGTTTGATTTCAGCTCCTTGCCCTATTAGAAGATTATACCTTGAACAAGCAGCTAATCTCCATGACAGATAGTTCACTACCAGCATAAATGTTAGCCAAAATCACCATCTGCATGCAGTTATTGTAAATAATGTCAAAATACAAAAATTACTCATTCAAAGATACACTAAATAATAGGGCTATGAAGAACAGAACAAAAGAGCACAGCATCTAATACAGTGTCTGACACTTCGCGGCCTCTGAATAAGCATTTACTGAATGAAGGGACACTAGAAGCTGCTAACTCTGATCATGTAAAGACTATACAGTATTTTTCTCATATACAAAAGCAAAACCTTCCTCATTTTATTGGATTAAAATGTTTTGAATTAAGCACCGTCATAATGTTTGGACATTGGGAATAAATGTTAAAATATAATTAAGTTAGTACAACAAGTCTCTGACTATGAAATTCATCTACGGTGTAAAACTTAATATCACAAAGAACAATATCCCACACAAAGAGCCAACCTGGATTTGAGGAATTGCAGGCTACTGGAGAATTACTGTGGTGTATATACGATTTAAAAAACTGCTAAGAACTGAGGCAGTGCAAGAATTTAAGAAGTGTAACAAACAGCATACTCATTAACTACAGCACAGCTAATTATGGGCCTGTGGGGCTAGCGCTTGACTGCTGTGTCCTGCAAATATAGCGGCTGGTTTTGCATTGCCACACTCTGGCTTCTCCAGGTGCTGGTTCTGGGTGGCCTCCAGGCACTGCTGTTTTCTTTTTCTTTTTGGTTAAAACATATTTTATTTATTTGGTACAGAGTCTTGCTACTCAGCTTGGACTCATAGTGATCCTCTTGTTTCAACCTCCCCAGCCCTGGTCTTACAGGTGTGCTCCACCATGCCCAATTTTACTGACCTATACTGTATGCCTGGTATTTCCAGGCTAGCTCAGCATGCTGTCCCAGGGATCAAACCCAGGTCCTTCCACTTTCCTGACAGGCACTTAGACTGCCGAGCTATTGCCCTAGCTCACTAATTTTTTTTTTTTTTTTTTTTTTTTTTTTTTGCAGAACTGGGAATTGAACTCAGGCCCGTGCCCTTGCCAAGGAAGTGCTTATTCTACTGAGCTATCTCCCTGGCCCCATCCCAGCTCACTATTGTGTCCATGCTCATCTAGGTTCAAAGTTAGCAGATTACTTTTTGACCATCAGCACTGCACAATGCTCCAGGTCAGAGACAGAGGCTGTGGAGCACGGTGCTACAAAAGTTCAGAAGTTGCCTAAGACTAAGATGGGGAAAATCGAGTCCTGATGCCCTCTTGTAAACAGGTATATTTTTTGTTTTGCTCTTTATTAGAGTGATGCCTTGAAAGTTCCTTCCTTATGCCACGCATCACCCTACACACTGAGGTATCAACACAAAGTCTCCTTCAGGAGCTTCTTACCCAGCTGGGTAAATAACATGGAAACAAACCCACAGCACAGCAAGAGAAGTGCTGGTAGGAAACCTCTGCAAAGGCCTAGTGACCGAGATCCTGCTGACCTGGTAGTAGCTCATTAGCATGCATTCTAAGAGTGCAAGTGACCATGTAGGACACAAATTAATGTGTGTACACCAGACATAGCAGTGCTATTGCATACTGTATTGATAATCATATCTAATATATTATTGAAATGATTTTACAACATGAGAAGCCTTGTTGGCCATACATTTTAGATTTATTTCTAAGGATATTTGATTCCCATACATTTGCGAAAGAGTTTTATAAACTTTGAATAAAGAAAGAGATACAATTAAATAGATTCATTCATAGGATATGTGCAATACTTCAATGGCACTTGTGTTCATGATGCTTTATGGTTTTAAAATTTGAATTCTGGAATGCATGACAATGTTAGATAATGTAGATTTAAATTCATGAAAATTGGCACTGATGAGAAAAATGTTCCAGAAGGGTTTTGATGGTGTGTGTTTTGATTTGACACCACCCTGGGTGGTGGCACAACTGAAAGGAATCACATAGTTCCCTTCCTCAGTGGGCCATCAGTGTCATCGCAGTGAGGGACCCTCTGCCATGCTGCACCGTGGCCTGCTGGGCTTGGGAAGGAGGGGGGGCTTGGAAGGTTTTGTTGCAGGTGGACGGCCAAACAGAGCCTTAAAGGCATGTTTTGCAATCACTGAGTATGTGCTAAGTGCTGGTCTCTCACCTCATTTATCTTCTTGTCCAGCAGGTTGGTTTTGCCTCCCATATAGCACCTTGAAAAGTGGACGTGGAAGATACTCTGTCTAGCACCACCCTGTGCGCTAACAGATTCCTGAGCCAGAGGGGTAAGAGCTGTAGAGCCCTTCTAGTGTTTCTTTCAACAAATAACCACTGCCGCTGAAAGACAAGGCGAGAGCTGCTGCGCAGCCCTGTGTCTGCAGCTTGTGCTGGGCAAAGGCCTGCTGAGAAGGGCAGTGGGAGGGTGGTGCTGGAGAGGACTGCAGGGCTCTCTTAAAGTTTACTCAAATACTAACTTGGCTTAAATTGTGTATTGATGGAGAAATGATTGCATTTCCCTGTGTTTTAATTTTTTGTACCTATCTATATATCCTTTTTGCATATTGTTTGTAGAAATATGTAGACTATAATGATTCCTGTGTTTGATATTTCAAAGTTACTTTGCTAAGAAATAAAGCCTGTGGGACTTTACTATTAAGTAAACAAATAAACAAAAACACATATTATCTTAAACCAGAATAACTGTAAATATAGTGCAGGTATTGATGAGAGGGTTTTTTTTTTTTTGTAACCAGGAATTGAGCTCAGCCCCTTGCACTTGCCAGGGAAACACTTATTCCACTGAACCATCTTCTTGGCCCCTGCAGGTATTAAAGAGTCCAGACCCATTTATGAAGGTGTAGGCATGAGAGTTTGGTCCCCACCCAGCTTGCCATGCTGTCTCTGCCCCTGGGACACACTGAGACAGTGATTGACACTGGGTGTGGTGGCACTTGCCTGTAATCCCAATGCCTGGGGGGCTGAAAACAAGAGGATTGCTGTGAGTCTGATCTGTGTAGTGAGACACCATAGACCCTGTACTAAACATGTAAAAAGAAAGAGTCCATAGTTTCAACCAATATGTCTATATTTATGAATATCATGTATGTCATATCCTATCTACTATGGGTACCACTGCAAGCTGCATACTCCACAAACACTTCAGTAACAATCTTCTGATTTCATAATTGATTCCCCCAGACTTAATAGTCATATTGCAGATCCTAACACTATTAAGATACACTACCATCCACTATTTACACTGGAATTTCAGCAGGGATTCTGAGATCCCACTTTTTCCTTTCTATTCCTTTTTTCATGAGCTTGCTGTTTACCCACCTCAGCACAAGCACTTAATAGACCATGTCCTGTCCTGTCCTATTTCTTCACACAAACCTCTTCTCCAACACTGACCTTTATTGTGATATGACTACTATAACATGCTTCTATTTCTTAAGTGTTAGTTCATTTTTCTCATGTAAATTTACTGACATTATTGTCCCCTTTGAGGTAGCTACCTATTCACAGCAGGAGGACTTCTCCATTAGTTAGTGGGCTATGGGGCTCTTGCCAAGCCCAGAACTTACTCAGTTCTTATCTTCTGCATCACTCCCCAGCAGTATGCTGCTCTGGAAACACAGGAAGCTCGGCTCTATTCTATTTTATTTTGTATGTGAATAATTCCTGCTAAAGTCTCAATGCTTAGCTAAGACTTAACCTCTTTTAGAAAAATGTGTCCAGATGCCAAACTGATTAAAATCTCTCTTTCATCCTACCTTCCTATCCTGTCTTCATACCCTTTGCCAAGAGTTACTCCAACAATTTATTTTCTCATTTGTCATTGTGCAGGACTGCTTAAATGAAGGAATGGTTGTTTATGTGTGTGTAGCACCTTTTGTTGGCTTTTGCCTAACAATAACACTGAATATAAGCTTTTAAATCTATTAGGACACGGGTGCAGGAAAGGATCAATTAGTTCAAGCATCAACTGCATTAGGTTTAGCTATAGAATGAATTTCCAACAAAGAACAATTCCTAATGAACAGAACTCACCCTTCACAAAGACACTATGACATCCACAATCCCCATCACTGGTGTTTTCTGTCAACTCTAATGAGTCATTTTGTCATCTGTAAAGCTTACTTAGTACTTTAGCAGTAAGCGCAAGCACTTAAAATGCTAGATGCTAAAATCTCTTCTTCAGATATACTGTCACACTCATACACATTTAGAATGAAATCATAAGATGTAAAACACTATTTTATTTTCAATTTAAAATGCTGGACTCTCTTTTTGGTAGAATGAACTTAAAGGCAGCACGCTTTCAATTGTTCTTCAGCTTTAAATACGGGAGGTATTTTGTTAGGTTTTGTTTTAACCAACTTTAAGATTCAGAGTTCCTTCTCTTCATTCCAGGGCAATCCTGTATGATGGCTTTATCGTGAGGGCAAGCTCAAATTGAACAATCAGAACAAACAGGCAGAGGACCAAACACAATTCTCTAATGGGATCAGCTAGCTGTCTCACTGTCAATTAGAAGGTCAGCAATTTATGACTTCTCCACTGGTCCCTAACACTTCACTGGGTGGTGTATGTAGAGAAGACAGATTGGAATTTGTATCTCCTCCAGCATTTAAACAACCCAAGAATTAAGAATAGAGCAAGTTGGAAAGGGGTCAGGTACAAACAATTCAGTTCAGCTCAATTTAATAAACATGCTTTTGAACTCCTATTGTCTGTGAAGTGGTACACTGGATTCCGGTTGGAATTATACTCATAAATGGCTAGGAAACAGCTCTAAGAATCTCCAGTTTCACATAGGAAATAGAATTTTCAGCTGACAATGATCGTGTTATAAAGATTAGTATGGAAATACAAAAATAGATTATATAACAACTGTTGTTAATTAGCTATTCCTGTTTTGAAAACCTGTAGCATATGTATTGTTGTATGTTACCCTGTTTATGTTTCTATTATTTTTTCTATTTGTTTATGCTTCTGTTTTTACTCTTCAAAATAAAATAAAATTTTAAAAAAAGTTGAAAGAGTAGGGGACTTTTTGATTTGGTGTTTGGAAAAGCTTTCAGTGAAATTTGGGAGTTGGCAGAGCTCCCAAACTGGACCTTTCAATTCTACTTATTTCTGAAAGACTCAAGAAATAAAACAATAAAAGTACAAATCAGCACAGAACCATGGTCCACTGTCAATGGTTTTGCAATCAGACAGCCTTACTCACTGCGTTCACTCTTTTCCTGTCCTGAGTTGTCACACAATGACCATTTGAAAACAATGGGTTATGTCAGCCACAGTTCACTCTATGGGCATTGACTCCTATGCAGGGCATGGATGACACAGGAGCATAACAGAAGACAAGGCCCTCGGTCTATAACAGCCAAGAAACAGAGGAGGAAGCTGTGAGGTATAGCAGCCTACCTTTCTGCATGGCATCTCCATCATGTGCCTTCAACCAAACCCAACCTCTTACCAGCACACTCAACTACTGAATTCATCAACAGATGGATGGAATGAAAAGTATGCTACTCCTATGACCCAACCATCTTCCACATACACAGGGCTTTGGGGCACGTTTTATATCTAAATCATAAAATCTACCCAAGCAAATTCAAACTTTCTAGTAGCTTGGAACATGGTACATATCTTCACGGGGAAAGGCTGCAGAAGTAAATTTTAGGAGCTGAGGTTAGGTTTTGTGGTAAAGGCTGGATAATTTCCTAATGAAGAAAGATAAAGATAAGCTGAGACTAGTTATTGTGAAATTTACTAGAGAAGTTACTCCAGATCCTCAAAGAGAAGCCATCTAGGAGTAGGGGAGAAATCTCTTACCACCTGATTTTGTGTAGGTGGTGACAGGAAGGAATGGACATCTGAAGAATGGCTGCAGCTCAATGAAAACTTCTCAGGAAATTCTCAAAGAGATGGAATACGCCAATAAAAAAATCAAGAACACTCACTTCCAAGTAAAATAGATGTGGGTTTAGTCTTAACTCTTTCTTGACCACAAAAAGTCACCTAAGTTCTCTGGTCCTTTATTTCCTCTACAGATTGGAGTAATAGGGCCCATTTCAGAGAACTCAAAAAAAAAAAATAGCTGTGGCAACTTGTACTGCCAGACTGACTGGCCAAGGGCTTATTTTATATAATCGGATTGCTTCTTTCACAAGGTTATTGTGGAATTATGACTCTTAGTAAACAATCTTTTTCTGCCTAATTTATCATCTTCCTGCTCTTTGTCCATAGGAAAAAAATGGTAAGGGTCATTGGAAGAGGAGATAGCAGTCAATTAGCAGTGAATAGCACAGAAAGGTGTATAAGTGAGGGCTGTGATGTTAAAAACTGTGAGTTAGGTGGTAGGAATCTAAGTGAATACTTCCCAACAGAAAAGGATGGGAAGTAGAACATGTATGAATTTATTATCGGTTCTATCCTTTTAAGAGCATCTAAATTATTTTGTGAAACCAGGACAGTGAGCCTAAACAAACTGTAAATTGAACCAGCAAAGGGAATCTGCAGTGCTTCTGAGCACAAATACCTTTGTTTTATTTTTAAAATCTTTTATTTATGTATTTATTGCATATAAGCCCCTGCTACACAGCTCAGACTCATAGTGATCCTCCTGTCTCAGCCTCCCCAGCACTAGGATTAACCATGCCTGGTTTCTGTGGCTGGCACAGTGAGCCCGAGGTTCTGGGGCGAGCATAGCATATGGTGTCAGAGATCGAACCCTGATACATACACTTGCCAGGCAGGCGCTTGGACTGCTGTGCTATCTCTCTAGCCCTGGAAATAAAATACCTTTAAAAGCATGATTAAACAGTCAGAAGACCATTATAAGCACATAGCTGAAGATTATTTAGGAATGTACTTTCTTGATCATCCAAGAAGCAATGATGATGTGGGCATTTTTGCTTTATCCTATGGATAGGAGTATCTGTGCTGCATTATAGTAACAGGGTGTCGACAGTGTACAACTACAGCAATTAAACAACTTGTGTTATACTAGAGGGCTAGTGGTCATTTCTTATGCATATTTTTAAAAGATCTAACCAAATGGCAAATTGGTTTCTTCAAAATGGAAATATTTTTAAGCTCCCCTTGGAAGCACCTTATTCTTACATGGATTCTAAATATGACTGCATCAAACTTTGGGCCAATGTAATGGTTCAGTTCAGAAAGATACACTCTGTGCCTGCATCCGAGGCAATGGAAAAGACAGGACGCTTCCTTTGCACCTTTCTAAAGGTGACATCTGAGAAGGAGAAAGAAAGACAGGAAGGAAACTCATGCCTCTTCACACCCATGAAATGCATTTTCAGCAGAGCAAAAGAACTTTATCTAATTACAGTTTAAGAACTGCCAGAGGGCTAGCAAGGTAGCTCAGAAGACTTAAGCACCTGCTTAGTCAAGGTTAGGCAGGCACAGGGACCTCGGTTGGATCCCTGGCACCATATGCCATGCCAGCCCTGCTCTCTGGGTAGGCTGAGCTGGCCAGAGTATGGGTGTAGTGGGGCATGCCTATAGTCCCAGTGCCAGAGAAGCTGAAAACAGGAGGGTTACTATGAGTGTGAGCTGCATAGTGAGACCTTGTAACAACCAAATTCATTTAAATAAAGCTGCCAAAAACGATGATGCAACATATAGGAATGCATTTTTGTTTTACAGTGTTTTAGATATTGAATAAGAGACTGCTGTGCATGTGTTCACAGTCATCTTCAAGTGGCTACTTGTTCAGGCTTCCTACTTGCTATCCAAGGTAAAATGTGAGATTCCCTAAGAAAAAAAGCTTGTACACAAGAGTATCTTTAAAATTTGTGTGACATGACTGCTTTGAAAGACCCAGGTCAGTATTTCTAGTAACTAACTCTGGCACTTTGGAAGAACTTTTTCATACCATATATGATTTTATTTTCCTCATTACCACATGTGGCATTGACAAATGGTAGTCAACTGGTAGCACCCAGCTGAACTGACCTAGCATGGTGCTGGGAGTGAGGGGCTCACCTGGATGGTTTCCACAGCACAAGAGGCAGTAATGCAAGAGAAAGAGGGAAGCTGCTCGGCAGCTAGTAGGGAACTTGGTTTTCCTACAGGAGCTTGTCATGCTGCTTTTCTTGATGAACTTGGCTGTTCTCAGCCACGGAAGGAGCTCAGGACCTTGTGGTCACTGGGCATGGCAGCAGTCCACTTTGTGGGAGGGGTGCTGGTCCTCACTTTGAGCATCCTTTCTGGCTCCAGAGGGGAAGATGATGATCAAAGTTCTGGACAAGATGGTCACATCGACTTTCCTGACATGACCCAGCTGTTCTCACTGTTGCAAGAGCTCTGGACCTCACTGTTGCAGAAGACGATCTGTGGTACCTTTCAAGGGAGCTCTGATTCTTACTTTGCAAATGACTTCCTCACTTCAGTGCAGATTCTTCAGCCTGCTGACAGAGATCCTTCATTGTGCGGACACAGAATTTCTAGCATCCACCACTGAAGAACTTTGGGTCTTCCCAGTACAGATCCATGAAACTGGCCTGCATTAGACATTGTTGTTGGTGCTAGGCCTGTAGATGGACTCAAGGGGGTCATGGTGATGGGCTCTAAGTCTTCACCTGAACATATGCAGGACATTACTATGGGATCCAGGACCTCAGCTGGATTATTTGGTTGTCAGTGTGTAGATAGATTCTTGTATTCTCTTTGCATATGACTCTTTGGGTGACTATTATAAAATAATTGTATAAATTATATGACCTGTATTGTTCCCTTTGTGAGTTTCAAACTACAATACCAAAGAAGCAATCCTACAATTCTAAAATGATGACAAAATATTAACATGCTTTTGTATTTTCATATTTTCTATTTTGTTTCACTTTGTCTTCTGTGCTCTCTAAATACAAAGATATTTGCAATTCAGTTTTTACAACATCAACATACATGTTTAGTATTTGTGTTATTACAATGGTTAAAAAGGACAAGTGATTTGAATGTTAAGTACATAAAATTACTTTCATTTTCAGGTGATATGTAGTTTAAGTCAGATACTTTTAGACTTTATTATGTCATTTGATCTCATAATGGAATCTGCTGAGAAAATTGTTCAATATTTCTGTGTTTCAGTTCATTTTTTAGTAAAATGGGCCTTTAATGGTATCCACTTATGAAATGGCTCTGAAAATTGAATGGATAATATATGTACTGTACTTGACAGACAGTAATTGCTTAGTATACATTTTGTGCTATTATTACCTTAGAGAGAAATGGATGAAATTTTTGGAATGAATCAAATTTATCGCTAAACACCCAAAAGGCAATTAAAGTTCATATTAGGTCATTGTGAAGTTTTATTTCATTTTCTTTTTATTGTGTTACCATAAGTGAATTTTTAGAGAAGGTGACATTGTACCACCCTCTGGATGATTTTTCTTTAAAATACTTTCCTTGTAGGCTGGCCAACTGGCATTTAAGCCCATATTCTCTCTCCATTATTTCTAGATTGGCATAGTTGCTTATTTGGCACATAAATTATGTCTCATGTGTCTAGAGTATGTGGTGTATATAATTACTATTTGTAGTATTTTTATAAAATTTTCATCACAGTATCAGATCCTCAGTCAGCAATTGTGTTTTAAGCACAGCTGCATCCAAGCAACTCTTTTCCCAGGGGATGAAATATTTTCTCTTCCCCAAGGATGCATGAAGCTTCAAGTGTTAGGAGCAGCTGGCGATGGGCAGCTTTGGTGAGGGAATGCGTCTTCTCCTGACAGTAGTGCCATGAGGACCCTGCCTCTGGGCTCTGTGCCTAAGGCCTGATGGGCCATGGGTCCCCCAGGGGTGCATGTCTTTTGCGATTCCCTAAGAGGATTAGGAGAGCTGGGTGAGCGTCTACTCAGCCTCATTTGCTAAGCCAGGCACCGTGCAGCATGTGAACCTTTGCAGCAGCTGCACAGAGTTGCCGTCCTCGTGCTGCAGCAGTTTGCAGTGCAGGATGCAGGTGAGACAAGAGTTCACACTGCAGGAAAAAGACTTGGTAAAGAGTCCGAGCCTCAGATTCATGCTCTGCGTAAACATCGCATGTTGCAAAATTTACTTGGATAAAGCTGAACTATAAAATACTTGTGAAATTTTGAGAGAGTGAGAAAGTGCTTATGTAATGAATGACAGGGGTTTGATAAATCCCCTGTTTCTTGAAATGCACAAAATACAAAAAGTGAGAATCATAACACTGAGTAAAGCTCCAAATTCATAGAGGTTTGGTTTTTAATTTTAATCACATTGTACCTGGAAGTGACCACTGCTGTAGAACTCATCAATACTTTCATTCAGCTGTGCCAATCAAAGCCCTAGAAAGCTGTCTTAATGGCTTCTCTCCTGTACACTGTATCAAGACTTGTCAGTTTCACCAGCTAAGCACTGACCAAACCCACGCACTTGCTCAGCTAGCCTCGGCTGACATATGCTATCATTAGCTTTCATCAGGACGACTACCTTTCTTACAACTTTGTTGTCATCCAGTCCTGCCTTGCACCAATCCATTCTCCAAAGGGCATTTAATGACCTTTTAAAAATACAAATCTTATCGTGTCCTTCTCTGAATAAAACAATTGGGCAAGTTCCTCCTGAATAGGACCCCGTAGGATCTGACCTTGGCATCTGCTGAAGTTCTGTTATGCTCCACGGTCTGTCTTCAGCCAGAATAACATTTTAATCCTTGATATGTGTCATGCTACTTCTTCCAAAGCATCTCCACGTCTATTGTTTCTTCATCTTGGATATGCTTTTCCATTTTCCTTACTGATTTTATTAATGTCCAGGCTGCAAACATCATGTTACAAAGGTCTTTACAACCTTCAAGATTAGATTAATTCATCTATAATGCACATTCTTGAAAAAATATGCTATTTCAGAGTGCTTGCTGTCATCCTGTGTCTTTATTACTTATTTTGTGATTGTTTGATAAATACGGATCTTTGCGTGAGTCTGTAGGCTCTGCAAAAGAAAATTTGCTTTCCTGTTTAACTGTCTTCAGCCTGGCAGAGTGCCTTGTACAGAGAAAGTATCCATTAGTATTTACTATGGGAGTGAATGAGTAATCTCTTCTATTAAATTGTAAAGTTCTTAGAAATGAAATGTATGGATATATGGCATATTGAACAAGGTAAAGAAATTGTAGACATTTGCCCTAGGATCAAATGCAAGGTTTACCTATTTTCTAGGTATGTGTTTTGGGTTCTACAAGTGGTTACAACCTCTTGGAAGGAATAATTGTTAAATCAAATTTATAGGTGCAGGAAATGAACACCTATCTATCAAGAGCAAATAAATTATTTCGCCTTTGTATTCGCTTCTTATTTTGACAATAGAAGGGTTGATCTCTAAGGATCATTTTTCCTTAGGTTACCTAAAAGATTTGGACATTCAAATTCAAGTGGTCTGAGGTTTTCCTTTACTACCATTTATTAGGTCAGTTGTGAGATACTTTAGTCAGACACAGAGGTTCAAATCTGAATTTATGTTATAGTACCAGGAATTGAAATCAGGACCTTGCCTTTGGCAGGCAGGCACTGTGCCATTGATCCATCACTCCAGATAAAATCTGACTTCTAATGACAGAATATTTTCAGTGTATTAATGAAAAACTCATCTTGAAATCAGACTCCAAGAAGGGTTTAGTGTTCTTAGACCTGATCTCTTTCCTCTTATTATTTAAAATATACACAGTGGAAGCTATGGGGTGCTATAAATATTGTTCTTTATAACTAGGGGACCCACTATTTCAGCTGCCAGAAATATTTATTGCTGACAATTCAAAATAAATTGAGTCTCTCTCCAGGGATCTCCCTCACCCAGAATTTGGGAAGCTGCCTCACCCCAGATGCTTCTCTTCCCCAAGAGAAGACTGCTCTGATGCCTATCAGCTATGGGGGAACAGAGGCTTACCCTGTTATGGGCTGGGTCTAGTTGTCCCCCTAAAGCCTCTTGAAGTCTTATAGCTTTATCATAGGTGGCTGAATCTGATGTGTGATGCTGGGATTCTGAGTGTGTGATCAGCTCACTGACTGGCTTGGAACCACCCAGTTCCAGCGGCCTGGGTAGAATATAAAAGGGGCAGAAAGATGCTCTTCAGGTCAACCACTGACAAATGTATTTTGATCCAAGACCTGTTCTCTTGTGCAAAGCCAACCTGCCCTGGAGCCCACTGGACATGGACTAATAACTCTATGAACTGTGAGATAAATAAACTTCTCTACTCTCACCTTTGGGCTTCAGTTATTCTATCTCAGCAGCAAAGAAGAGTAAATAAGATATCACCTCCCTTCAGATGAACACAACTCTGAAGAACGTGATGACTTTCCATTGCAAGATGAAAAGACACTACATTTTGGATCAAGTATGAGGTAAGTCCCATGAGAAAACACTTTGTTTGTTTTGTATTTAGTACAGGTTCCACAGGGTCTCACTACATAGATCCTACTGTTTCCAGCCTGCCAAGTGCTGGGATTACAGGGGCACACCACTGTGCCCAGTATCAGTGTGGCCAGGGGCTGGGGCCAGCATGGCACATCAGGGATCAAACCTGACCACTGCACTCTGCCTAAGCAGGCATGTTAGTTCAATAAGCAATCTGGCTCACCTGAGAAAACACTTTTGAAAGGCAGAAAGTTTGTGAATGTCTACTTTCTGTGGGAAGAAATGTGGACTAAAGAAGAATAGATGAAGATTATTGGGCAGTTGGACTAGTTGATCAGGAAGGGCCTTCAAAGCAGTAAGTAAAAATGAAATCTACAGCAAGATTTAGAGAAAATGTATGCATATGTCCTATACAGTAGCCAAAGTATGAAGATCTTTGAACTGTATGTTAATGTTACTTAGGCAAAATCCACCACATACAAGGCATTCAAACTGATACCAACTACTTTGTCATCAGTTACTCCATTGATAGCATGTTGGGATCAAGCAGAGATAGATGTTGGAAATGCCTGGGATCTCATTTTCCAGGATTCATCTTGCTCCTTCCACTGTTCAAGTTCAACCTAGAAGCAATGGAGGCTATGCCTGAGTTCCCAGTAGGGTGCTATCAAGTTGTCCCAGGTCACTGACTTACTTTATTTTGCAAGTAAAGTCATACAAATTCTCCAAGAGAATAACTTACCATAATATATAGGTTTTTTTTCTTATAGCTTAGCTTAAATGAAGAATTAGTAGTTGTGTATAGCAACAGTGTCTTATTAAGCAGAGGATACTTAGTAAATGATGACAATTTATTAGTGTTTAGAGGGAGCTTATGATGTTAGTGATATTGTAGTGGAGTTCATTGCTGCATCCCATGGTTACCAGAAGGCACTTTTGTGGGTTAATAAAATAGAGTCTTCTCTCTTCTTCTTATTACTGCTGGTTGTGATCAAAGTGACAATTCTGCAACTCTCTGCACATACCCTTTCTGAGAAAAAACAGCAATGGATAATTGGAGGGATCCTGCCTCAGTATTTAGAGTGTGGCCTCTGGGGCATAAGCATTCCCACTAAGTGTGTAATTGTAGGTAAGTTATTCAACTGTGCATTAGTGTTCTTAGCTGAAAATATTAATAACTTCAACCTCATGATTTTTATGTTCATTAAGTATGTATATGTGAAGCTACTCAGAATGGCATGGAGATCTATCAACTCTATATAAGTATATCCTACTTAATTAAATTATCTTAGCATACCTAAATAAGTCTCTCTGTGAAAAAAATGGCACCCTTCATTTCTGTCATGTGTGGAGAGAGACAGACTCTCCTCATCCATGACTGCTCCACTTCACTCATATGCTGCATGCCCACGTGTTCTTTAAAGTTAGCTAAGTAAGTTGCTCATGACTTCGAGTTTTTGCATCATGGAGCCTCTGATGCAGGATACCATTCTGAAGTAAGCTTCAGCTGTATATCCATCTTGTTATGGGAAATGTACCTAGCTGATAAAGAATGCTATTTCCAACTTTATGGACTTCTTCAGAGCCATGGGGGAGAAATGAGGTTTAGGTACATGAAGCTTGAAAATTCTTTGTTTCTTTAACCAATTTCAAACTATATCACTGAAATAGCACTCTTTTACTGAGCAGGTGAGGTTAAGCTAAGGAGCAGTGGTAAGTTCATGGCAGAAGTAGTCTACAAACTTAACCAGTATGTTGTCATTATGAAAAAGCATGTGCAGTTTTTCTAATTTGAAACTTTCTTCCATGACCTTTAAGGTTTTCTGTCTTACTTTAGTGGAGCTTGTACTCTACTAAAGATTTACCTCAAAGTTTTCTCCATATATATTCTAATTTCAAAAGTCAAATATGTTTACATAGAAAACTACATGCAATCATTACAATCGTAAGAAAAAATGGTCTTATAGGTAACTGGTAGTCTAAAAATTATGATGTAACAGGAAGGTAATTAAAACAAAGTACACTTTTGGCCAGCCAGCAAGTGGAGCCCAAGGTGTGAGCCCAAGGTGTGATTTCCTTTTGGTGCAAAGGGAACTTGGCCATCAAAAGTGAATTTACAATGTCCTGAGTCTTCTTGAAAGGCTAGGGCCAAAATGTTGGCACTTCTTGCAGCCCTTCCATTTCTCCAATTTTTGATCTGTGAACTTAGGTTGTTAACCATCCAGAAAAGAAGCTGATTAGTACCCTGCAACATATGCACTTCAGTTTGCCCTAACTATCTGACTAAATTTTTTTCAGTTGTTGTTATACATTTCTATTTGTATTTCTTCTTTTGATTTCTTATATTAGGGAGATTATATGATATTTGCACATGTGTGAAGCCTAAGATGTTTGATATTAAGACAGTGAGGTTATTCTCAACAGCCTGGATTGTAGGGTAATAACAATAAGCTTCTCTTCTGGAGGGTTAACAACCTAAGTTTGCAGACCAAAAATTAGGTAAAAAGGAGGGCCTCAAGGACAGCCAACATTTTGGCCTTCACCTTTCAAGGTCAGTGAAGACTCAGGGCATATGAGAACCTGTACTGTAACATAATGTAACTCAATTGTGTCCCAAATTTTCTGATCAAGGAGATTATAGGTCCACAGAGGAAAGTGACCAATGATGTAGAATATGCCTAAGAAGAGTCACATAGAGAATAAATATTCTCTTAAGCTTTCACAGAGAGCAAATTGGTCAAGCAATGGCTGTGACTCATCCGCATGGCTGACACTGATAAAGGATCTACAAAATGAGGTACAGGATTTCAAGATATATCCTGAGGGGATTTCACTGACCTTATCAGATACAAAACCCAGAATTCTTATTACATAGGTCTTGCTTTATCTTGGTCTTAAAAGTCCAGCAGAAAAGTATAAAAACAAAGTATAAGAGAAAAACCATATTGTTACTCTTACTGTAAAAGATTCAAGTCAACAATTTCTGACATTGCCAGATGTATGGAAAACCCAATGCTACTATGGAATACTGGACTATTTTGGAATATTTTGCTGAATTCATTCACCTATGATATTTAAATGACAAAACTAAACAAAAAAGGGGATACAAATGAATGACCATTTTGTATATGTATATTCAAAATAGTTAAGATAGATACACAGCTACATTCTCTTAATTCAATGAATAGAGGGTTTTGTTTTAATAATGCTTGTAAAGAGGATGTCATGTCTGTATCTTGCACAATGAATAACAACTTAGAAAACAATATGCAATGTATTAATTATTGACAGTGTCTTACTAATTTGATTTGAAACTCTCTCATTGCTGTTTCTCAGTAAAATGATGGAAATCTTTTTTAAAAATGAAAAAAACAAAAGAAGTAAAGATATGGCAACAGCAAAGGGAGAGTCTCGTTGATATGATCTTAAAAAGCAGGGTAAGGAACAAAGTCATTTTGTTAGTGTGAGACTTTGTAATATTTATTGCTTTTTATTTCTACAAATCTCTTCTAGGCATTTTTCTGGAGAACACTGGGAGAAAGTAAAAAACATAACAGAAACTCTGAGAGGTACTGGATTTGAATCTCTGCCACTTCCTGAGAGCTGTTACTTTACAAATCATTTTCTGCCTTGAATGTGTAGATGTTTAAGACTTCCACACTAGCAACTCAGAAATAAACACATTTGTCTCAGTTACCACTCCCTCATTGCTGACAAAATACCTGACACCCAAAAGGGACAAAGGAAAGGTTTATTTAACTCACCATCAGTGGAGATTTCAGTCCATACTCAGCTGGGCTCCGATGCAGGGAGGCACATGGCGAAGAGCAGCCAGCCATTTGTGGCAGTGGCAAAGAGCAAGAGCAAAGGGGAGAGGCAGCAGCCCAGGCACTTAGCTAGTCTCTCTCCCCTCCTTACATTGTGATGCAGAGTATCTACCCCAGAGCACTCATACCCATAATCTCTACATTGGATCAAGAATCAATCGCAAACTCCAGAAGTAGCCCCAAGACTACTAGACGTAGACCACAACAACATTAACGAATGTGTGTTTATAGAGGCCAGCTCACAGAGCACTTTACACAATGGTGACATAAAAAATGCTGGTTTAAAAATAGGCATTTCCTATTTCCAGCCCTAATAGTTCAGAAGCTTTTCATAAAGACTGGATTTTCTGACTTTATTATAAACCATAACTTGTACCACTCACCACCCATGAGGTCTACCCGCATGTGTGCATGTGTGTGTATCTGTATGTGTGTGTGTACACATATACACAAGTGCATGTGTCATATTGGAGACTGAATCAAGAGCTTTTCATTGAGCTACATTCCTGGATCTATTTATTTATTTTAATTTTCATATGGGGTCTTACTAGTTTGCCCAGGTTGGGTTCACACTTACAATCCCCATTCCTTAACCTCCTGAGCTCCTCAGGAGCATCAGGTGTGCATCAAGTCCTGCTGATATCCATTAATTGAAAGAAGACTTATTGGAACTTGAGCTGTACAGAGAATGACACAACACACAGCCACATAAAGTGTAATGGTAGAAGCAGGAAGAGAATGATAATACTGTATTGCTTACTTCAAGTTTGCACTTTTTTTTCAGTCACATTTTTGTGAAATGTGTCTTACATTTGGTGTTATTTTACATATTAGAAAGATGGGAAATACTGTTTTGGAAAGAAGCCTAACTGCTCTGAGGTAGACAGGAGGGAGAGCACGTCAAGAAAGTCCTCTGAAAGAGAAGGTGTTTAGAGATCTCAAAGGCCAGTGAGTGGACTGAACAAAAGGAGAGCAGGTGAGAGGTAAGCAGCATGTGTGGAGACACATTAGATGAACAGCACGTTTAGGGCCCCTTAATCGTTCTGTGAAGCAATGATGTGGGGGCAGATACAGTGGCACCCTGCCCAAAGGGCCTGCCATGGAAAGTCACATTAAGTAGTCTGAATGTCTTTTGAAGAACAATAAGAAATCCTTTAAACATTTTCTGGCATTTGCAAAATGGATAGATTTCACTGCATCTCTGTCATGGAAGTCAGAGGTACTGACAGCAAAGATCAGAGTGAGAAGCATTTAGTGAACACTAAGTGTGAAACCACCTGCTGGACAGAAGTAACTGAAGTAAGGTCCCGGAAAGGAGACCACCTCGGTGTCATCCGCATGATCAGAACAGGAGTGGGTGAGCTCTGGGCACGAGCCTGCTGTGTTGGGTACCTGGGCGCTTTGCCTGAGCTCACCATGGCTCAACAAAGTCTGCATTTTCATTACCATTTCCGGCAAGTTTGTGCTCTCGGCATTTTCTCCAAGATAGTTTGTTTTGAATGTGTGAAAGCCCTCTTATATACAAGTGTCTGAAAATCTCTTTCTTCACAAACACACATTGATCAAGCAGAATCTGTTCTCAATGGGAAACAACTGTGCCCCTGGGGTTGGCAGATGATGTTGGAAAGCAAGCAAGTGGCAGCTCTGCCTGCCCACCACGCTGCCTCTTCCAGCTTCCTGTTCACAGTCCCTTTGTTTCCCTCCCCTTCACAAACCAGCAGAAAATTCTGGGTATTAGTGTCTACAACTTCAATTGTTTCAAATTAAACTTCCCCAGGCACTGAATTGCCTCAGCAAGCATTTCTTAGGGTTGTACCCCTGTGTAATTGAAGAGGTTTCAAATCTTTAGATTCCCTAAAGATAGGTATTGTTCCTTCATCTCTTCAAGAATAAGGCATCTGAAAAGTTACAACTGTGCTCACCAGAGAGTGCAACCTTGGTTTCCTAAAAGTGGTGGGTGGGAACAAGATGCTGCTAACAAAGCAGAAGAGGAAAGATCTAGAAAGGAATAACGTCTAACATGCCTCTAAAAGCTTCATTGTTGCTCCTTGTATGTTTAGGATGTGAAAGAAGGACATGGCCGAGTGGCACAGCTATGTTGGCTGAGGCTGAGACACAGTGGAGTTGTGGGAGAAGCACACTGCTGCCCCTCTCCACTCAGGGCATCTTAGACAAATCCACTAAGTTCCTCAGAGCTCAGTTTTGCCACCCTTGTTGTACAAGCAGAGGGAAACTATAAAATACAATGTGTTATTCTAGAGAATTTGAGACAAAATTGAAAAATTCAGTCTTTCTCTGGTTTTGTCTTAAATGTTTTTAAGCCATTGGATCCCGTTATTAGAGCAGGCAGGTCTGTTGGAAGATAGAGAAAAAGAGGGAGAGGCAGAGGAAAAGAGGGAGGGAAGGAGGGAGGGAGACAAAGATAGAGAGAGAAAGAGAGAGAGGTGATGGTACCCAATTAATTGATTAATTCCAGGTAGAAGGAACTTGACATGACAAGTATGTGAAAAGAGAAAGTTTACAGGTTTGAGGATTTGGAAAATTTTGTGTGGTAGGAACACTGATGAACTAGATTAAAATAGTAGAGCTAAGTTCTAGCCAGAAACATTTAGCATTTAGTGCCTTATAAAACCAGTGAATTTTTCTGATTTTCTGGAGGGGACAGTTAGGACACTAAAATTAACATAATTAGGGAAATTTGAGCAATATTAATAAAGGACTATTTATAAAAATATAGGTTGTGTATTGAAATTGTTGGGGGTAGTGCAGTACCCATGCTCTATGACAATCGCGATCTAGTTACCAGACCTAAACCAAAGATGTAGGGGAGGGAGTGGGAGTTTTTCTGATCAGGGCAGGCCAGCTGATGGAGAGGTTGCTAGCAGGAGACCTTAGAGAAGGATGGAAGCCACTTCACAGTGACCCCAGCAAAGGGCCCAGCTGCACTCAGCACTCTGTCCTCATCCTCCTTTCTTCTAGCACTTCAACCTAGTGGTCTATGTGTGTCAGCTGCCCAGGAACCAGGCACAGCACAAAAGAGAGGAGAGCACTTCTGGTGTGGCCCTGGGAGGGCATCCCCTTCAGAGGCATGCACCTTCATTCTCATACTAAAGGAGGTTTTGAGTCTTAGAATTCTCCTTCTGATATCAATGGCTGCAAGCTCATCTCCTGACTGGTGCTTCCCCAGTTTCCAGACTCGGGATTCCGATTACATGGGCTCACAGTCTAGGCCTACTGTTCATTAATGGTGGCCTCTGGCAAGTTGCCTACTTTCCTTGTCGCCTGATTTCCTCAGGTATAAAATAAGAAAAATGACAACAATTTTCTCTTAGGACAACAGCAGTATTAAATTCAATACCACACTGAAAAAATTAGAACTGTCTTCTAAATATGTACTGTTTCTAATCTTATCAATTATTATTATACTCTTTAAAATAAATAGTTTAAGTAGACGAAGAAAAAAGAAAGGTTTCTTGAAAGCAAGCAGTTATACTCAATTATTTATCCAATCTTGCAGAACCATATCTGTTAATATGAGCAACAGATTTGATGATAAAAATAGATAATATATCAACCATTGTTAATCAGTTATTCTTGTTTTTAAAATCTGTAACATGTAGATTGTTGAATGTTACCCTGTTTCTGTCTTTATTTTTGCTACTTGTTTACTCTTCAAAGTACAATATAATAAAATAACTACAAAAAATTAGAACCCTCATTGACAAATAGGAGAAACTAAAAAAATGCTTATTCTCACTTTGATATTATTAATATTTTCAAATAATAAGGAATTGAAGTTTAAAGACTTTTCAGAAATTCTCTGAGTGTTGCAACTAGAAGACAATAGTTCCGATAGTGGTAGCCTGCACCTCCTTGGACATCCCTCCAAGGTAAGGGATACGCCTTACTCATTAAGCATCTCAAGAACCCATCAGGGCACACAAGTTTTGCTCAATACATTTTGATGAATGAGTGTATAAAATGCAGTGACAGACTATACAGATGCAATTACTACAGGACCGTCAAGAGCTCTCTTTGCAAGCCTGAAATCCTATTCTCTGATCTCACACAGGTGATTCTATAAATAATAAAATGGAACTTAGCTTCTTTAGTAACGTACAGAGATTCAGAAGTGAGCTGCAAACAGCTGACATGTTGACTGTTTTAAGGTCCAGTGGTTTGGTTTGAAAACTTGAATCACCATTTCTAATGCTTTCTCCCCACTAATTCCGTGTATGTATTGGAGATAAAGTTGTTGTTTTGCCTCTAGTAGCTTCTTGCAGCCAACATTCTTTTAATTACAGAGTTTTGTTAATGCTTCTTAGAGAAAACAATGTTTTCTTAATGTTTCTTAGAGAAAGAGGGACCAGACAGATAGCTCAGTGGAATAAGTGCTTGCCTGGCAAATGCAAGGTCCTGAGTTTGATCTTTGGTACCACACACACAAAAAAAGTATGATGAAAACCTGGGGTATCCCTGGACAAATTCATTGTAGAAATTTATAAACAATCATATTTATAGTTTAGCTTCCATGGAAGTAATGTAAGATTCTTAAATCACAGCAGAGGTAACTTAACTATCTTAGGATTGTGATATAACAGGCCTTCAGACAGAAAAAACGTACATGCCCATGCATAGGGTAGCTTGGGTAATTGGACTGGTGATTCTGCTGGTCTGTTAAAAGAAACCAGTAATACTGAAATTATTTTTTCTCTCTTCTTTTGAATTTTGTGACCATTTTGCACACTTATATCTGGTAACATGAACAACTAATTTGAGGACAGCAATTTGCAATATGACTACCATTGTTGAATTCATATCATTTTGTTTAGTGAAATTCTGTATTGTTCCTATTTTTTTTTTTTACTATTTTTATTCTCTTTAAAAATAAAAGAAAAATAAATAAAAAATTGTCTTCTTTCCATTCCTATATTGATGATGACAAGTCTTAGGGGATGACAAATTGGCGGGCATTTTTAATAGTTAAATTCCAGAAAGCACAAAATCATTCTGTATCTCTTACTCTTTTGGAAAATTTCATCAAAACAGTAAGTATTTTCTCAGCATTTATTAAGAACCAAGTTCTCTATTTATTATCTTTTTTTAAACATTTACTTGAGAGACAGTACAATTCTTTATTTAAAGATTTTCTAAATAAATATTAATAAAAACCCTCTCTTTTCCTCAGTAGTTTATGGCTTATGATAATGGAGTACAGCATCTGAGTAAGAGTTTTAGGAAAACAATCATCTTTCTTTACTGTTCATTTGTGTTGGGTAATGTAAGGATAGTAATTATATCCATTGCTAAACAGACAAAATGGGTTGATAATTAGAATGCATGATATATATATATATATATATATATATATATATATATTAATAAGTGCTAAACTAATGATGGTTATTTTTGTTGTTAGGAAGGGTATTGACACACTCCTATCAGTGACACATGCTATTTAGTGACAAAGTTGATGTAGTTTTTGGATAATCTTTACTATCTTTCTCATCCCTCATAGACAACAAATACTTGGTTGTATACACAGAGAACAGATTGTTAGAGAGAAGAGCATTTCATGGACAGGAGAAAAGTCTTTGTCAGGTAGAAAGTTTGCAGTTTCCTGTTCATTCCTGCAGGCCCCTCTGACTTGACACAGGAGCACTCTGACAAAAGAGCATTTGGGAATACAAATTTTTGCATAACTCCCTAGAATACTTCTCACATCTCAGTAGAAGGTACTGGTGCTTGAGCCTGGCCAAGGAGAATGGAGTCAGCCTCCCCAGGTAGGCCATGTCACCTCCACTGGTGAAATCAGAATTATTTCAGGAAGGAAGCAGTGATGAATGAATGAGTATTGATAATACAGTAAATCATACTTGCAACATGTAAACCTAAATTTGTTATTCTGTCTAAAGTATCAACTCCAGAAATTAATTCCTCTATCTGCCTTGTGTTTGTCATGATGGTGTTTCTACCCTGTTATACTGCTGAGTAAACTATGGACTGCTTAGAAAAAAAAAAAAAAGAGTATTTTAAGAGACTTAGTTTCACTTTGGGACCCAAGTAATTAACACGCTATAAGAGAAAAAAAATCCCCCCAAATGTTTGGCAGCTCTCATTGAACCTTAGTACAAGAATACTTTTTTATGCTCTCTGTTGAACAGAGAATGTTTTTCAAAGACAATGTAGCACTAAGATTGACACTCTGTGGAATTTTAAGATTTATGAAAGTTATGGGCTGTAATTAACTTTTCAAAAAAATTCCTTTTTAGATTTGAAATAGGTAGATTCCTTTGTGCAAAGAACTCGGATTTTAACTTTTATCTCCTTTGATCAAGATTTGCAATTTGCTGTGTACTTAAGGGTTTTGTTTTGAAATTTCAGTCAACTGGTGACAGAGCAGCATAAAGAATAAATTTTGAGGAACTTAAAAAGTAAAGAAAGATGAATCACAGGAGGATATGAAAGTCTCTCTGAAAGAGTTTGTGTGGTGAGTGACATTAAATTAAGAGTGGAAAGGAAAGAGTAGAAAGGTATTTCAGGTACAGTAAGAAAAGTCAGAAATATATGGAAGTAGGGACTGGAGTGTTTATGGAAAGCAGTCCAGTTGCAAAATACAGCATCAAAATTCCTGCTTGTGAGAACTTTAAGTTCATCCAGGGTAAATATTATTAAAGAAACAGTCTCCTGTGAAATACTGGAGAAATTCTAGTATATTCGGCAAGAGTTATATCAGTGTCACCAGATAGCATTAAAGATCTGATGAGTTTCATAAATCCTGTGTTTCCTTTTTTTTTTCCCAAGTGAATTTTTTTTATTTTTGTTTTATTGAAGTACAAATATCAATGAGACAGTTTTAAGATACCTTGACAAGATGGATTTGATAAATTAATACATTGCAAACTGTTTTCATAATGTTTTGGTATCACAGAAGGTGCATACATATTATACTTACAGACATTATTAGACCATGTTGGATTGTGTTGTTGAGTTCAAGCACCTAAGTTAGTTGAATGACAATGGAGTGACCATCTTTGACAGGTGTAGAGAAAGGAAGGGGTATAGAAAGTAAGAATCATGATGTGCGTGTATGGACAGTACAGTTGGGATAGATAACACTATGCTTCTATATAATTCTATGAGAGGCAAGATTTGCACTAATGGTGGTTGGACAAGATATTATGTTGGCTTCTAGTATTATGGACAACCACTAGGAAAATAACAAGGTAGAAAGTATTAATTATTGAATCTTTGATGTAATTCAGGTATAAAAAATAAGACACGTAAACAGTTACACTCTCTGTGTTTCCTTTTTGAAATATGCCTCCATATTTGGATGGTTATGAATTTGTCTCTGCTCCTAGCAGGCATACCCAGTCTATTCATGAAGCTCTGACATGAGCTTATGGGATGGAACTTCAATGAGACCAGAACAACTGAGCACTCTTATTTCCTACGACACATGCTAGCTTTATCTATTCTACATCTGGATCCAGAGCTGTGTGCTGCAGATTGCTTATTCCTGCCACCAGCCAGTGAAGGTGAAAACTGGTAAACAGAACTTCAGATTACATTTGCTTCTGCAGAGTGTGGAAAAGGTTTAAACAAAGGCCAATCATTTATTTTAGATCTCAGTCTCCACTTGATACTTTTTCAGAATTAGTAGTTTTCTGAAAAGATGCAGGTAAAAGATTTCCTCAGTGGTATATTTAGGTATCACTTGAAGAGAACCAAAGGTGGAAAAAAGAACTAACATTTATTGAATGTTTCTAAATATTCAAGGCTTTTAGGTATATTTCAGCTTCAAAACAATCTTCTGAAATAAGCATAATTATTCCTTAGAGAATAAAAGCATCAACGGGGGCACGGCTGGTTTCTGTTTTGTTCTGTAAGTGCCTAAAACAGTGCCTGCCACTTACTAAAAGCTCAATATGCATTTTTGCAGACTTAAAGATTTGAGTCTTTAGTTGATTTTAAGAGTAGTAAAGAGCACTTAAGGATATTTTCTGATGTAGCTAGGGAGATTGCTCAGTAGAATAAGTGCTGGCCTGGCAAACACAAGGGCCTAAGTTTAATCCTTGGTTACACCAAAAAAAAAAAAAAAAGTAATATTTTCCTGGGACTGAAAAGCCATTATGAGATATTTATGATATATATAAAAAGTGACAGAAGTTGGATTTGAGTGCAGGTTTAGCTTTATCTGCCAGTCAACTATATTTTTTCAAGTACATCCTAATACCTGTCCAGGTAACAGTTCACAAAAGAATAAAAATCTATAATAGTCTCAGTAAGGTTGATGTTTATTGTATGAGAAATAGAATTCATTCCAGAAGCACATAGAGTTCTTGACCCTGTTATGTTATATTCAACAATCATATCCTCCCTTGATCAGTAGAATGGAAACAGATTTTCCATGTATCTCTGTCACTCAGCATAGGTCGCTTTTTGGAACAATTGTGAGCAACAAAACCACTGTTAAGTGCTGCTGAGACCACAGGGTGACCTCTTGGTCATTTTGACAGGCATTTTCCAAATGCCAGCTCCTTTGTCTTCTTTGTAATTGAAGTATTAAGATTTAGGGATATCATGGGAAAAAAGAAAAGAAATTATTCCTGACAGAATTAGTTTGTAATTATACTTTTGGTTGGAAACAAGAATCAAACCAGTGATTTCTAAACCTGGTTGTGTATGAGAATAATTAATGATGTTTGCTAAAATTACAGAATGAGACTATCTGCGGTTTATTCTGAAAGTTTCCACTTCAGTCAAGATTCTCCAGAGCATCTTGATGTGTAAAGTATGTTTTGAAACACTGATTTGGTGTCATGTCAGAATCCCTTCCTGCTTTGGAATGCTATGACTTACAATCACTCTAAAACTTTCTCACAACTATAAGGCCAAGAAAAGAAGGGTATGCTTCTGAAGCAGAACTCTACTTTGAAAGGGTTCAGTGGGGTGGACATGAGAGACTGGCCAGGGAGGAGAGTTTGGTCCTGAAGACTCTGGGTCACCTAGGCTATCCCCAGCCTGAATCCTGGGCTCTCAGGCCAGATAATAAACTCTTAGGCTGTTTAATGAGAAATAATGAAAATCTTAGACCACAAGATAGCTCAACATATTAAGTGCCTGCTTTGGCAAGCACAGGGACCAGGGTTTGATCCCTCGTCCCACATGCTGTGCCAGTCCTGCCCTGGTGGCATGCTGAGCCGGCAACCGAAACCAGGCATGGTGGTGCATGCCTATAATCCCAGTGCTGGGGATGTTGAAAACAGGAGGACCACTATGAGTCTGGTCTGCACAGGCAGACCCTGTACCAAATACACACACACACACACACACACACACACACACACATACACACACACACACACACACACACATACACACGAAAATCTTGTTGGAATGCTGGTAAAGTGCATAAACGAGTGGCTGGCACAGTTTACACAGGGGTATTTAGCAATGTCTTGCATCTAATGATCCCTGGTGAGTATTTCTTAAAACATAATTATTAGGCAGAACCAGGGATTGAACTCAGGCCCTTGCACTTGCCAGGGAAGCGCTTATTCCACTGAGCCATCTCCCCAATAAGTAATTTTTTTTTGGCAGAACCAGAACATAATTATTAGGATAATTGATGAAAAATGTAAGTAATTATGCTGAAGGCTGAAACAGGAATGTACTATATCTCACCAGGAGTAAGCAATGCTACTTGGTTTGGCTTGATAATGCTCTAAAATGGTTCCAATAGAAAAAACAAAGCCATGATCCCTAGGCGTTCTATGCAACTGGAAGATGAATTTTCTTGACTGCTCACCACACTGGGAGTGCTACTCAGCTACTTAAAAAACAAACATAATAAAGGGAAATAGGAGAAGGCTAGTATTTCTGTAGCATCTCTACTGTGCGCGTGCTGTTAAGTGGTTTGGAAGTTTAACTGACTTTTAGATGTTTCCATTGTGATCAATTTTGTCTGTCAGCTTGATAGTTTGATTAATAAAGTCCTTGATTAATAACTCCCTGACTATGCTGGGGTGAGCCCTGGGCATGGCCCTTGTCCTTTTGTCTGGTTGCTGGCCTCAGCTGCTAGACTCTTCCTGTGTGCTCTCCCTCCTGGCCATGGGACGTAAGCAGCTTTCTTTTGTTATACTCTTTCACCCTGATTTTCTGCCTTCAATCCAGCTGACTAGAGACTAACTAAAAGCCAAAATAAAATTCTTCTCCTTTAAGTTTAGCTGTTAATACTTTGTACACTGAGGCAGAAACTAAGATTCATTATACTTGCGTGAGAGTTGTAGCATAATCTTTAGGTTGAGTTAAAAACTCCTTTTAATTGCCACTCTAGGGAAAATCACAGTGATGACTTTTTATTCTGTTAAGATTTAGCAACTATCCATCCATCCTTTCATTAAGCTCCAGGAAGTAAAATACCATGGGGCACACCTGTAATCCCAGCACTTGGGAGGCGGAGGCAGGAGGACTCTCATGAGTTCAAAGTCAGCCTGGCCATCATACAGCGACTGTTCCAAAAAGCTAAAACAATAAAAATAGAAAAGCCTTCTGAATAGCACAGTTTAAAGCCTTGCTTGCTTTGCATTTTGGTTCCAGTTTGATTATCTTTCAGCGGTTTAGACAAATTATGAAAAGTAAGGTTAAATTTACAATCTCTTGGACTTCGTATATGGACTGGTGAAACCACCACTGAAATCAGTGTGGGGGCTCTGCCAGAAACTAGGAATGGAGACCCCACTCCACCCAGCTCTTATCCTCCTGGGTATGTCCCCAGAAGAATTAAAAACATGATGCCACAGCAATATATGTGCATCCGTGTATATAGCTGCACAGTTTGTCATAGAAGCAACCCAAATGCCCATCACTTGAGGAATGGATAAAAATGGTGAGGTATGTTTACACAGTGGAGTACTAATCAACTATAAGGAAGGATAAACTTGAGGCTCTTACAGATAAGTGGATGCAACTTGAGCCCAAGCTCATAGGTGAAATAAATCAGACTCACCTGTGCAAACATCATATTGTCTTCTTGGAGTGAAAAACTGGAAGAGTAAATAATGACTAAAATGCTTACATGTTGTTGAATAAGAAGAAATTATTCAAAAAGGAAAAAGGAACAAGGGTGCATGAAAGGACAGTAGGGAAAAGTGCAACTCTGTTATGCTATTAATTTCTCTTAGTTCATTAAAAAATGATTGGAGAAATGTTTATGCCCATGCCTCATACCCTGAGCAACTACTTTAAAGATAACAACAGGTAACGTATTAACTATTGCTATTCTCCTATTATTTTGCTATGAAATTTTAATTTACTTTTTTCCATAAAATAAGAAAAGAAAAAGAAAAATGGTAAAACATCATGTGTATCTGTGCCTCCTAGGAAAACTACGAAATGAAACACATTCTTTTCTTTAGGAGAAGGAAACTCATAAAATAGCCTTCTGTAGACCATGGTAGTTTAGAAAACATCAGTTTACTTCATAATAGTAAACAAACACAATAGCTTTTGAAGATCATATGTAAGAAAACTATCTCATCTTGGGTAGAATATATTTGCTTTACAAAGAAAGATACATCAGGAGAACCTTTTTTTCTTTTGTATTTTAAGGAAGGGTCTACAAGATGCTCAGGGTCTCACTACTAGATTGTACTCAAAGTGATCCACCCGTTTACAGCCTCCCAAGAGCTAGAATTATAGGTGTGTGCCATCATGCCCAGTCTCAATTGCCTTCTCAGCTGCCCTTGGGGCGGGGCCAGTACAGCAGGCCTGGGGATCAAATGTACTGAGCTATTTGGTTGGCCCTAAAGTTTTATTCTTTTATTTTTATTTTGCATTTATTTGTTTATTCTTTCTGTATTTTAGGGAAGGGTCTATAGGGTGTTCAAGGTCTCACTGCTAGATCAAATTCATAGTGATTCTCCTGTTTATAGCCTCCCAAGTGCTTGGACAACTGTTGATATTTTGTTTGTATAATTTTATTCATTAACATGAATGATTATGGTGGTTACCATCTTTTTATTGCCTGACCATTTTCCTTAGGCACAATACTTTGAAATGTTTTCCACATGATTCAATCTTTACAACAATCTAGATTTCTTTGGGTCTTCAATAGAGGAAAATAATGTTTTTTGGTACCAAGAATCAAACTCAGAGCCTCACATTTGCTAGCTAGGTACTGAGCTGCTGAGCTGCATCCCAGGCAAGAAAATGATTTTACAGACTGAATTGTTTAAGACATGTAGTTCATGACTAGTGCAGTAACTTGAGCCTAATGTATTTGTCTCTCCTATCTTTTAAACACTGACCTAGAGTAGTGCTGAGTAGATAAAATAGTTCTTCCATATGCCATGATGTCTGGGCTGAGATGGCTCAGTGGCATAAGCACCTGCCCAGCAAATGCAAGGTCCTGAGTTTGATTCCTGGCATGGGGGGGGTTATGCCATGATATCATTTTTTATTTGCAAACTCTGCATTTTTTAAAAAAAATGTATTTAGTACAGAGTCTAGAAGGTCTCGCTACACAGATTGGACATGCAGTGATTCTTCCTGTTTTTCAGCCTCCAAACTGCTGGAATTACAGGTGTGCACCACCACGCCCAGTCTCAGTTACTCTCTCAGTGCACCCTGGGGGTGGGGCAGGCATGGCAGGCTGGGATCCAACCCCCGGCCCCTGAATATACCTAAGCAGGTGCTTTAAACTGCTGAGCTATCTGGCTGGTCCCTGTATGGTAATAGGTCTGATGCATTTTTTTATATATATTTAGTACAGAGTCTATAGGATTTCACTATATAGATTGGACTCATATTGATCTGCCTGTGTTCAGCCTCCCAAGATCTAGGATTATAGGTGCATGCCACCATGCCCAGTCTCAATCCATGCCCTGAGGAAGGGGCCTGAACCACAAAAGTAAATATGTTTACTTAGGAAAACCTGGAAGAAATCATATTAGTTAACATTTTCCTCTGGATTGTTGAATGAGGTATGTATTCTTGTGTTGTGTTGTACAGTTTTCTGTTTCCTATATTTTCCACGTGAAGTATTTATTACTAAAGGGATAATTATAAATATTAGTTAGGGTCTTTCCATGTATTAGATTACAAGGAAATACAAAATATTGTGACGCTTTACTTAGCCAACAGAGCCATGAACACTTAGTAGCAGTTGTTTTACTTCTAGTTTTTAAGAGATCCTAGTCTGTGTCACTTCTATTCAGCTTTCTTATACAGTGTTCACAATACTATGAACTTTAACACAGAGAGAAAAGCCACGAACAGCTACTCTTCTTTGTGTTTTCAGGGGAACACAGTGCTTAGATTCAGGATTTAGAGCCAAAGGAGCTGAAGATTCATGCTGATCTTTCACATTTTCTCTGCACTTTCTGCTTGAAAGGTTGGAAGAGGAAGTGTATTCATATACTATTCACACAATTTGAATAGAGAAGAGATGTTTTGTTAAATTTTTCTCTAAAGCAAAGGAAGAGGTTAGCTATCATTATTAGCTATTACTGTCTTTTAAACCTGTGCTCAAATATCACCTATTTTCCAAAGTTCTCTTGTAATACTCCCAGGCTCAGTTCACATCTCTATTTTTCCAGTTTCTATCTGGATTTTTATGCCTCTATAGCTACCTGCATATGCACTGCGATTATTTCTGTTTTCCCTACTGTGATATAAGCAGAGGTACAAGGGTTCTTTATTTTCTATTCCAAAGGTACAGCCTGTAACAGACACTGAATAACAACTAAACAGGAATGCTGAGTTGTTTCTCAGACAACCTGAGGTGACCTTGATTGAAATGTGTCACTCTCCCTTTCCTTGTTATTCTAACACTCCCCCCTTTTTTTAGTGAGCCATGGTTGTCCAACCTCTAAAATTGTTTTATTGTACCTTTTATCCAACACAATAATATTTATTTTCTTCTTCATTGTCTTTATCATTGGAATTTATTATCATTTTTAATGCAGTGCATACTTTGCATATGTTTGCTATTTGTGTCTTCTCATTACAACATAGACTCATAAAGACTGAGAAATGTTTTCTGTTCACTGTTATCACTGCAAATACTTAACATTTTATAGAGACATTTATATTTACTCTGAGTGATTTTGAAATGCACAGTCCTTACTTATGAGCCATATTCCCCATGCTCTACAACAGATCTCCCCCAAGTTTTTATTCCTTCTATCTATGTAAGGTTTTGCACCTTTTTGCTATAATCTCTCCATTTTCTGTACCCCCAGGTTCTGGTAACCACTGTTTTGTTCTCTGTTGCCATGAGTTCAGTTGTTTTAGATTCTACACATAAAAGGAGACATGTAGCATTTTCTGTTTGACTTACACATTTAAGATACCCTTCTCCAATTCCATCCAGGTCCTCACAAATGACAGAACTGCTTCCTGACTAAATGATACGATTACACACTATTTTTGTTATTCAATTGTCTATGGACATTTAATTTAATTTAATTATTATGAATAGTGCTGTTATGAATATGGGAATGAAGATATCTCTTCGGTAAAAAGGGGCCACATATTTCAGGTACATACCCAGAAATGGGATTGCCGAACCCTATGGCAGTTCTATTGTTGGTGTTTATTCTAAAGTAATAATGTTTACTGCAATGCTATAGTCACTGACATCCCTAACAATGCTCAAAGGCGCCCTTTTCTCCATATCCATGCAAACACTTGCTATCCTTTTTATTTCTGATAGCTGTCATTTCAAGATCTATGAGGTGCTGTCTTACTGTAATTTTGATCTGCACTCCCTGACGATCAGTGATGGTGAACCCTTTTGCGGTGTGCAGCTTTTTCTACACTGGTCAGCCATTCTTATGCTTCTTCGAAAATTGTCCTTTCAAGTTCCTTGAATATTGTTTAATTGTTTTCCTTCTAAACAATTGTTTGAGTTCTGTATATATTTTTGGGGCATTAATTCTTAATTGGGGGTGTGACTGTTCTCTGAAGTTGCAGTCTGGTTTTCATTTTGTTCTTACAGTTTTGGGCCTTACATTTTTTTATAAAATTTTGTGTTTTCACTTGTTGACAGCCATTTTGGCCAAATCGAAAAATCATTACCTAGGAAAAAGTTGTACAATCTCTTTCATTTGTTTTCTGCTAATAGTGTTACAACTTCTGGTTTTATTTTCAAAACTTTAATAAATTTTGAATTGAATGCTTCATATGGAATAAGAGAAACACACACTATCATTTTGGGTATAAATAACTATTTCTCCCAACAATAATTATTGGAAAGACTGTTGTTTTCTGCTTTATATTATTGGCCCCTTTGTCAGAAATAAATTGGCATTCATTTCTGGGCTATTTTGTGTGTGTTCCACCAGTATATGTATTTCTTTTCATCTTTAATATCATATTATTTTAGTTACTATTCAATTGCAGTATAATTGGAAGTCAGGCAGTGTGATATTTTCACCTTTGTTTCTTTTGCTCACAATTGCCCTGGCAACTTCCAGTTGTGTGTTTGTTTCCATATGAATTTTGAGATTGCTTTTTGTATAGCAATGAAAAATAACATTGAAATTTTGATAGGCATTACACTCTATCTCCAAGTTGCTCTGGGGATTTTGGATATTTTAACAATATTAATTCTAGTCCCAAATTGTGGACTGCATTTATCTTTTTTTTTTTTTTTTTTTTTTTTTTTTTTTTTTTTTGTCTTTTTGAGACAGGGTCTCGCTATGCAGTTCAGGCTGGCTTTAAGCTCACTACACATTTAACACACAAGAAACCAGATATCCCTTTAATGGAGCACAACTCGAGCAAAGTCTCCTGGGAGCAGGGTGATTCTTCTCTGTAATGGAATGAGAAGTAGCCACAGTAGTGACTAGCAGAAAAGTTGCTGATAACTTGGGCAAAAGATGGTAACAAAAAATGAACTTTATGGTTAAAATGATTAATATTTATTGATTTATAATTTTTATTCGTATATGTTCTAGTGCTTAATGATTTCATTCATTGTATGAAATTAATAAAAATGCAAATAACACATCTTGATTATTTTTCCCCTTCTCTCCACCCTATCTTATGCTGCCAGCATCAGATCCATGGATTCACCTTACTACTTTATAGTTCTGGGTATAAAACCTGCATTTTCTTTATCCATTTCTCTATTGTTAGACATACAGGCTGTTTCCAAGATTTAGCTATTAGGAATTGTGCTGCCATAAACATGTGTATGTGTCCTTCACTGTGGAGTGGCATCTTTAGTTCTTTAGTGAAGATACCTAGAAGGAATATGGCTGGGTCATGTGGGATTACTAGTCTTAATTTCTTTTTAATTTTTTTTTTTACTAATCTTAATTTTTTGAGTAATTTCAATATTGGTTTTCATAGTGGCCATATTACTTTATATCCTCATCAACAACAGGTGAAGAAAGGTCCTTGCTCCCCACTAGTTCCCCACTAGCATTTGCTCTTGGTTAATTTCTTGTTGATCACCACTGTTTTCTGGAGTGGAAACTCAGTGTTGTTTTAATTTGTATTTCTTTATTTTTTATTTCTTTATTTTTTTTTTCTTTTTGGTACTAGGAACTGAACTCAGGTCCTTGAGCTTGCCAGGCAGATGCCTATACCACTGGGTTATATCCCCAGCCAATTTGTATTTCTTTAATAGCCAAATATGTTAAACTTTTTCATGTATTCTTGACCATTTCTTTCTATTTCTTCATCTGAGAGGTTTTTATTAATATCAGATGCCCATTTTTAAAATTTGTTGTTAAAGAATCCAAAATAACAATAAAAATAGCATTACACATGATGCGGGCTTTCACTAAACAAAGTAATAGGAATTCAGCAATGGTTTCTGTATTACATGATACTGTCTTCACATTAGCTACTCATATTATCAGATATAGATGTATAAGATTCATTTAAACTCTTCTGCATGTATACCTAAATATATCCTTGTCCCTTCCTTCATTTATCTTGTCCTCATCCCAGTTTTTGCCTCACATTGCACAATTTCTTTCCCTTTCACAGCATCTGCTGTGTCAGGTGCCCATTTTAACTGGATATTTAAATTTGGGGAGCATAGTTTTGTGTCTTTGTAAATTCTGGATATTAGTCATTCTTCAGAGGAGTAGCTGAGAAATTCTTTTTACATTGTGTAGGCTGTCTCTTGACTCTGAGCGATCTCTCAGCTATAAAAGACCACTGGCCTTTTCTTTATAAAATAAGGAAACATTCTCAGTTTATTCAAATCAAAACAAATACTTTATAAAACAAGTAAAATATAACACTGGCTAATGCTCTTCTGACTAGTCTGTACGAAATTTTTTGTGTGCCTTAATGGGAGAACAATGCTATGAATTCAGCCTCATATGAGTTCTGCAGGGCAGGCATTTCCCATTATGTTCTTAGTCTGGCTCTATGTCGAGCTATACTTGCTTTGTAAAGCTGTGCCATGGAAAGGGTTGAGGAAATTTCATGGAGCTGGTATCATGTGATCAGTCATTTTAGCCACCTCACAGTATTGGGAGATCTGACTAGCAGACCGCATTGCTTTACATTGGCTTAATTTTATTAACTGCAGAATATAGAAACAGTAACTCTTCACAATGTATACTCCATTCCTTATCCAGAGAAATGCATTTAGCAATTAGAAAATATAGACTAAAGGGTGGTTATGATATTTCACCATGCACATGATCCTTCATCATTGAATTATGCATACATATATCGATAATATAAAACATAAGTATTCTTAATGAGAACAAATCTTACACCCATTCTGTTACAAATGCACATCTACAAATTGAAACTGAAGATATCTCTCCAGTCACTGACAACTGATAATGAGTGAAAAGCATTCTATCAGTGAACTCTCTTTAATAAAAATGTCTTTCAACTGTATGTAATGAAAATGCCTTCTCATGTGAGTTTCATAAACATGTGAAAAGTATGCGACAAAGATGGCATTGGTGCTTCACAATACCAGATGAAATTTTTTACAAATTTCTTGTTATATTTATTTGATATAGGGTATCACTATGCAGTTCAGACTCATAGTTGTCCTCCTATCTCAGCCTCCCCAATACTTGGGTTAGAGGTATGCATCATGCCCAGTTTTGGGGCATGCCCAGAGTTCTGGGGGCATATGCAGCATATAGTAGTGAGGGTCAAACCTGGGTCCTTGCACTTCTCAGGCGGGCACTTACACCACTGAGTTATCTCCCCCACCTCCAGATGAAAATTTAAAACCTTGTTCACTTTTATGTAGATATACCCCATTACTTCTTAATTTCTTCCCAAAAGAACAGTCTGCATGTAAGGTGTGACAGAATGACTAGTGATATCCAATTGTCACAGCCATGAACACATAGCTGTAGGTAGGTAGTTGGTCAATTCCCATTGCTAAATTAATTAGCAAAGCTGTATGAAGGAAGTGTCCAAAGACAGAATATTCTCTAGGCCCACATTGTCAAGAATACTCTGCCTGGCACAGAGGCACTACAGTCAATACCTGTACATTTAGCTGCAGCCACATTTGGGGTTATGTTTCTACTTTTCTTGGGTCTCTTTTGGAGGGGTATGTTATGGTCTAACAGATAAACTGTTCACCTCACTGTAGAGATTCTCTGGTGACTTGCAAGACTTGCAATGACATCTGCCTCTCCACATTTGTGACCTGGTAGGGAATCTGCTGAGCTTTTCCATACAGCTTTGTCTTGCTCTAGGTACCTTGCCAGGGACATCATTTAGACACATCTCCATGTGCTGAGCATTGGGAAAACCTAGAACTGAGGGATTGTTTCACGGCCACTATCATATTTTTCAGAGACTATAATATGTAGAACTCTGATTGCTATCTCTTTCACTTCCTAATCTCTCAGATTTTTCCCTGAGATACTGGTTCAGTAAATCTCAGTATTAAGAGGATGGAGCTCCCTGGGCAGTAAGCCAGAAATGTACTGTTTACTTTGTAACAAAGTTTCTTGCTCATTCTCCACCTCTATGGTGATAGCCACTGATATTTTCACAATAATACAGGAACAAAGGTGAAGCTCAGGAGTTTTCATCTGAGAAAAAGCACTCCACTGACAGTTGGATAAGAGGCCATGTATGAATTACACTTTTTCAGAACATTTTTCTACATTTCCCATGTCTTAAGACTTTGCAGGGACTACTGGTAGGCTACTTAATTGGCAGAGGAAATCCTAAGGCATGCTAATATTAAGCCTAAGGCACAGATACTGGTAGCTATGGTTAGCTAGATTTATATTGAGAACTTGAAGCAAAAGATAATGTAGAAATTTGAAAAATTTAAGTTTTGTTCCAGAAATAAAACAATCTAGGACTTATATAACATTAAACCAGGTTAAACTAAATTATGCTCAACTAAATTTTGTCCCAGGAAGAACTATAGACTGGGATAATGAGTAAAGTTGGGACCAAAGGGGATATGAAGCTTACAAAGGGACAAGAAGGATGATTGCCTGAGGGCATGCAACCCACTCATTGCAGACTCCAGAGTGGGAGAGTGCCAACCTTTCACCTGAGAAGTGACTCCCTAAGACTCCAACTTGAGAAGGGCTTGCTCCCTGTGCTCTGGGAGTCTTTTCACCATGTTCAGACACTCAGTGTGCTACATCCATACTCTGAGTATGCTCAGAGTATGCTACATCCATGGTCCACAGAGGCTTGGCCGCTGTTTGATGAAAACACATTTTGGCATTATCCATGGGATAATAGTTTCATTTCCATGCAGAATTCAGGAAGTATGGAGTCAAGAAAACTTTCACCCAGATTTCAGAGGAAACCCTTGAAAGCTGATCAGGAGCCCCTGAGAATGCAGTGCTTAAACTGTGATAGTGAACCCAGAGTGCACTATGAACTTCAAGACTCCAAGAAAATGGAATACATGAGTAGGAAGCTGCATGCTGGGAGCAGAGCCAGGCCACAAGGTCAGCTCTGTGGTAACATAAGACAAGTTCTGCAAGCCCGTGCCTGCCCAAGCCCTTTGGAACTCACTTTATCACCTTATGTCCCAAATGCTGGATAGAGACATACAGAATACCTTCTGTGTTTCATTCTTTTATTCAGTTCTTTTCTATATACCCTACTTCTCCCTTCTGGAATGGTAATGTTTACCCTATGGCTTTGTACCTTGAGATTATGTAATACATTTTTTATTTTTACAGAGATTCAGGCTTTAAATTTGCCTTTAGTTTCAGAAAAGCCTTTGGCATAGACTGTGAAAATGCACTGGAATTAATGAGACTCTGTAAAAAGGACGATTGTATTTGTGGTTTTGTGGGAGGTAAGTGGTATTACGAATTCATTATTATTTGCACATAAGCACAACTGAAGGGATTTTTGAGGAAAGCAAGTTGTAAAAGGGTGGAATATGGTGGCTAGGAAAGAATTATAATTTGATTGACTCCGGGACTAGGGCATGGATTTGTGGGACACCCTTCTTTCTAGATGGGTCATAATGAGTGGTTGTGGGCCCAGTACCCAGTCCTTTTCTCTGCTCTGTAACTCTTCTCCTGCTCTTTGCTCCACCATATTTTTCTTCTATGACATTTATGCCTTGGAGTGAGCTCAGCACAAACTGAAATTAAACCTTTCCTTCTTTAAATTGTGTGTATTGTAACCCCAATAAGAAGCCCAATATACTATCCTTGCCAAGAGGATATGTCTCCTTCTCTATTGCATCTTTACCAGTTGAAGTTGTATTTGTTCTTAAGTCCCCAATCTTGCTCAGAAGGCTTTCCCTGTCATTGTTGTGTTAGACACTTTGACCTTTGTTTACTACTGACAATATTCTCTAAAATTGTAATTGCACAGTTAACTATTTGATACTGACCTTTTTCTCTAACAATATGTTATGAGGATAGGACTACATTTATTTTGCTCATTACTTTGTTTTCAGAACCCATAATACTATAGTGATTGTAGCACATCAATAGTTATTGAGTAAGTAACTAATATCAAATATACAAATATCAAATTCTGATAGTAATTACCATTAATTCTTTCTTAAAATTAAAAAATATATATTTACTTATTTATTCACTCATTCATTTATTTGGTAACAGTCTCACTATGCAGCTCAGACTCATAGTGATCCTTCTGTCTCAGCCTCCCCAGGAATGACAGGCAAGTGTTCCATGTCCTGTTTGTGTGACCAGTACAGCATGTCCAGGTTGCAGGGACTGGCACAGAATGCAGTAGAGATCAAACCCAGGTCCTTGAGTCTGTCATCGGGTGCTTAGGTCACTAAGCTATCTCCATAGCCTGCCATTAATTCCTTATCAATTCATTACTGAAAAAAGAGACTTCTATTATTATGCAGAGAAATTGTCATGTCATTAATGACTAATGAAAGTTGATAAAGTTAATCAATTCTTTCATAGTTTACCTTTAGCCATATGCAAAAGAGTTTTCATGATTCCACTCTTGCCTATTTGCCCAGACTTGTCACTGGTACCTTCTCCATGTGTAGTGAATGGATTGCTTGACACTGTCATCAAGCATCTTGTCATTTTCTAATTCTGTGGCCTTGCCTAATCCTTTCTTATTGCATGAAGGATTCTCTCTTACTGTTTGCAAATAATTTCCAAATCATCTTGATATAGCTAGGATGTAAACTCTTTCTGAAACAATTCCTTAAACTCCAACCCAGGCATCTGACTTACTTTTCTCTCATATCTTGGATGCAATACCTGGCACCTACAGATTGCGGTCTGTAATCAGCTGGCTCCTGGGAAGGTGGTATGGCACAGGGCAATGACTCATGCTGGTAGAAGACCACAAAAGCAGAAGGAGAGGAGAAGGAGCAAGCCTCTTCCCCTGCCTTATATTGTACAGAGGCTACCTGCCCTTGAATGAAAGGTTGAATGAAGCACTTGCAGCACAACCCCAAACCCCAAGCCTAGACAATGATGCAATCACAAATTCTAGATTCAGTGGCGTACAGAAAGCTGTATGTATGACAGCATGAGGCTTTGGGGAAACATCCAAATACCACCAGGACAAGGGGATCTCGGTGCTGCCACATTATTATGTCTCATCTGAATTATAGTAAATATGTTTAACGGATACTTAATGAGTGAAATTCAGTATCACTTACCATATTAACGTTAATGGAATATTTCCATTTGTGTTTTAATCTTTCTTTTCAGACTAGATATGACAGAAGCAATGGGCCTTGCTTTCTAAATTATGTGTCATTCTAAATTATGATATCTCCTGTGCCTGAAAATGTACCTGGCATGGAAAGGTCACTTGATATGTGTTTGCTGAAATTAGCTGGATGATCAACATCAAATAGAATCAACCTGGGTCAGATTTACTCAAGAACAGTTTACTGAAACTATCAAACAATTATTTTGTTGTAGCAATTCATCCTAGGCAACTTAATAATTCATATAAAATGAGTTTTTATAACTATGTGAATAGCTATCAGTGTACATTTTCCTACACTACAAAAGAGTAATTGTGTCCCAGCTTCAGTGTAAGTTGATATATGGTCACTGAATCAAGATTCTGAACTTTTTACATGCCTTGCAGAAATGAACTCCAAAGTAAGATTTAGCCTGGGTCTCTAGAATCACATTATAGTTTCTCATTTACTGATTAGGGTGTGTTGTATCTTATGCATAGATATCTCTCTGAAGTTTCATACAGTCATAGATGGGAGCTTTATTAGAGGTGGCTGGTGAAGAATGTGTAACCTTAGGATTGAGTCATGGTGCAAGGCTAGGACCAAGGGCACTAGGACTGAGGGTTGAATACTACTTGCTCCAGGTAGCCTCAGTAAGATATGAGTGACAGAAAGTGCTGTGGACATCCATTGTTTGCTTTGCTACTCTCTGCCTACCAAGAACTGTTTGTCTTCTTTGATACATAGCACCATACCTCAGTGCCAGCTGGTTATGGACTGAAACCTCTACAAACTATAAACTAGGTAAAGCTTTCCTCCACTGACTAACACAGAATTTAGAACCAGGGAAATGGCATTGTTGCTGTGATTATATCTGATCATGTGGTTTAGGAGGCTTTGGAACTTAGTTGTGGGAAGGAGAAGAGTTAGGAAAGGTTTGGAGATGGTAGCTGGAAGCTACAGTTGGAATGCTTTGCTGTTTTAATTGGTTGAAGATTCTGGGCAGAGTGCTACGAGAAGTGATGACAGTAAAAATCAAGCTCAGGAATTTTCTGCTGAGAAGAAGGCCACTATTGGCTGTGAGACTCCAGCCCAGGTATGCTGGGGCCTGGCAGAAGTCTATCTGCATTTTTCTACTGTCCAGAGGCTTTGCCTAGCACTGAGATTAAGGGTTAAGCATAAATTAATCTTACAGAAGTAATTTCTAGACAGTCTAATATTGAGGCAATGACATGACTACTGTTGAGGGCCCTTAGATAGATATTTGTTGAAAATCAACAGCAAAAGGCCACCAGAATAATTTAAATATTTTGAATCTTTCCAGACAGGAAACTCCAGTAAATCTGTGGACTGCAAAGATAGAGCAGAGGCAATCTTGATTGTTGAGAAAGAATGAGATAATACAAAAATATGACTGAGGGCACACAAGAACCAGCAGGACATTTTTCATCCCCAAAATTACAAAGATATTGCTTTGAGAAGAAAGCCCAGAACATTATGTTGAAGAACAGTGGTGGCCTAGGGAAGTTGCTCCTTGGGATTTGATTCACAGGTATTGGTACCCTGCAGCTAAGAAAGAAGGAAGCCTGGCTACTGCTCCAACTGGCAGCAGACCTTGGTATTCATCTAAGTGCTGCTGGTTTTAGGTACATGCAGAAAGCAAGAGTTATGGGGCCAAGAAAGCTTCCATTCAAATGTCAGAAGTCCTGGAAGGCCAAGCAGTGTGCCCCTGAGAAGACAGTTAGTGAAACTGTGAGTGTGAAGTCAGAGGTGCAGTGGAGAGAGAAAGTTTGAGAAGCCAGGAATGTGAACCTTCCAGCTAAGGCTACAAGGAATGAACAAAGCCAGCCAAAGGAAGAAGCCATGAGAACTACAACCACCAAAAGTACCATGGCATGGAGCCATCCAAGCCCTTTCAAATTCACAATTTGTCTTAGATTGGTGAGGATATTATAAGTGGAAATGTGAGATTTAACATTTGTCTTGCTGGGTTTTTCTTTTCTTGTTTTGTTTCTTGCCATCACCCTGTGTTTAACTTCTGGAATGGAAATGTGAATCTTGTGCCATTGAGTGTTGCAAGTGTTGATTTTCTTTTCAATTGCACAGGGGCTTGCATCTTTGCCTTGAACCCCAGAGGAGTCTTTGGACTTTTCAGCAATGCTGAAATTTTTAGGACTCTGGAACTTGGAAATGGAATAATTGCCTTCTTAATAAAGAGATGTGCATGAATCTTTGGGGGCCCAGATACAGAATAATATGATTTGTGTCAAGATGTTCTCCAAAGCCTCACGCAGGGATTAGTTGTATTTTTGAGAGGTGGTTGCATCTGACGTGTGTAATGCTGGAATTAATTCATAATGAATTGCTAGGAACAAGAGCAGTAGGATTGAGGGTGTGAACACCATCTACCCAAAGTAGTCTTGATAAGATACAAGGGCTAGAAAGAGCTGTGGGTGTGAGTTGCTGCTTTTTCTACTTTCTTTCCCTGAATGACCTGTGTCTCCTCTCTGATGTCTGTGTGCTGTTCCTTAGAGCCAGCTGATTATGGACTGAAACCTCTACAAACTGTGAGCTAAATAAACCTTTCCTCTCTTGTAGATGTCGGATATTTTGTCTCAGCAGTAAGAAAAGTAAATAAGCAACCCTACATCCTAGCAAATTGAATTACTCCAAGATGCAAAACTCACCATTCATGTCTGTCTGTGGCCTGACCATTACTACTCTCTAGGAGATGTAATTGAAATATGTCCCTTTCGTTTGCAATGTCCTTAAAGGCTAAAAAGAACTCTTTCAGTAATTAGATGCTAATCCAGGATATAGTCCACTGATATATTAAGTAATAATTTCTGCATGAAGTAATCTAGATACAGTGGGGAAAAATAGTGTCATATTAATGTTATAAATATACAGATATATAAAACCTGAAATATTTGAAAGCTCCACCATAATAATCCAGCATTGACAAAGAGAAAGAATTAACACATAATGAACATATACAATGTAACAGACATTATGCTAGGTGGTGAGCAAATTGTTAGTGTCATCTTGAGGCATCTCAACAACAACTTGAAATAAATAGCCTTGTTTTTCTGATGAAACTTGAGTTCAGAAAGCAGGGTCATAAATTTCAGAAATGCCTGACATCAAAATTTCTTTTTCTTCTATTAGGAGACTATTGTTTGAAGAAATCAACATTTAGAATGGTACAGAATTTGTGGAGCAAAAGAAGAAGGGATTTCTGATTAAGTGCCATTGGTATCAAAAGTAATTGTCATAACGGAATGTTGTTGGCCAAGAACACTCTCTTTGCACATACTTGCCTATTCTCTGCCCACCTTGGTACCTAAGTAAGTAGAATATCCAACTCTACCAACTCTGGAGGTTGTACTTTGCCTCTAATGTTCTAGATATGGGTGGTCTTAGAAAATGCCTTAACATACTTGCAGAAGAATACTTTTAAAGAAGGATTTCTTTAAGTTGTATCTAGAAAGATGCAACTACCTCTGCAAAACATGACTAATCCCTGAGTGAGGTTTTCAGGTGACATCTTGACACAAACCATACCATTCTGTACCTAGAACCCCAAAGATTTATGCACATCTTTTTATTAAAAAGACAATTATTCCATTTTCAAGAGTTCCAAAGCCCTAACAATTTCAGCATTTTCCCCCCTGAATTTCCTCAGTAATTTTATTAAGTACAATTTATTGATGCTGTCAAGTGGATTACATAGAGCTGATCCAATAATACTGTTTACAAATAATAAAATAAAATGCAAGATGAAGATTTTTTTATCTTTGGGTAGGATTGAGCAGTACCTTGCAATATGTTTTGCAGTTTTTCTGAGTGTTTATACATTATATTCCTCACTATATTAGAAACTGTTTCAAGAGAGAAATCATGTTCAGATGAAGTTTTTAATCCTTCACATCTAGCATAATTTCTTAGATATAATAGCTCTCAAAGAAGTAGTCTGATATATATCCTCCTCTCTCTTTAGAAAGTTCTGGAAAGCTTGACAAAAATTTACACTTTCAGATGAAAAATATAAAATGAAACTCAGTGAAATAAAGTACCTTTACCTAAGCATGCCTTATGAATGATTGGACATGGATTCCTTGATTATGAATCATTTCATGTTGCAATTTAAGCATGTTAGACAGTAAGCATAATTTTAATATAGCATGTCTTGAGAGGCTAACGCATTTTAGACTACGATTACTTTGTTTTGAGGAACTACAAATATATCATATATACTATGACAGTTTTAGACACAGTAACAAGTGAAAATTGAAAAGCTAGAAATAGCAAAGTTTCTGTAGTTATATGTTAAGATTTATAGCAGTTGACCTAATAGGCTACAGAAATTTTGTTATTTGCTTTACACTGTAGGAAAAAAAGTTTTCAGAAACCTGAGCATATTTTATTCTTCCAACCACATTTGGTCCCAGGGTAGCTTAAGGGAGTTAACAAGGTTTAAAGAAGGTAATTGGCTTCTATAAGAAAATAGCACAATAGTGAAAAAGAAGCAGAGAAAAATATGTCTCTCACCAATCCACCCTCACCATAGAGGCTTCCTTCTCATCCTAAATCTGCTGTCTCCTGCTTGCCCTGCATTTGTAAAACCATAAAATCTATTTACCTAAAGACAGTATGAGGAACCAGCCATGCAAGATTTATTTTAAATACTTACTGGTGAATAGTTTTTATTTTAATACCCATGAATATTTTATGATTATATTTATGAAGTTATTCTGTTTTTTATTCAGAGAGGAAGTCCTACACATAATAATAAAAAAGCAAAATGTCTTATTTACTTACAGGTAAACAGATGTTTCGCCAAAGAAAGCAATAAGTGAGCAATAGAAACAGAAACAAAAAATTCAGCATCTTACGTTATCAATGAAATACAAACAGGAACTACAATGAAATTTCTCACCCCTGTTAAAATGGATGTTTTCAGAAAAACAAAGAGTAGATAAGTGCTGGCAAGAAGGTTATTGAAGTAGAAGCTTAAACCCTGTAGGTAGGAAGACACAACATAGTATGAGGATTCCTTAAAAGTGAAGCATAATAGTTCTACATAATCAAGCAATTGTACTTCTCCATATATATCCCTAAGTATTCAAAAGTTGAATGTCAGCACTCTTGTGTTCATTGTGCTGTCCTTCATAATAGCTAATATATGGAATCAACATTGTTCACCAGCAGATAAAGGTAACACCTGTGCACAATGGAATGATATTACATCTTAAAAGTGGAGGAAATTCTGTCATTTGCAACACGTGTGACCTTGGAGGGAATTATGATAAGTGAAATAAAGCAACCACAGGACAATACTACAGGGTTTCACTTACATGAGGCATTTGCCAGGGCTGAATTTAAACAGAACCTGAGGAAATGCTTGCCAGAGTCAAATAATTGAACCCAGGAGAGACAATGACAATGTTTGCCGTGGGTGGGAGAAGGGGAGAGGTGTTAAGTAGGTGTAAGGAGTCTACAGAAATAATTTAAAGTGATCTGCAACATTCTATAATTTAATCCACTGAGTCATTTGACTGGCCCTAAATGTGTAGCATTTCTAATTATTACTATACTCTCTTCAAAATAAATTTAAAATAAAAGATAAAAAACAAGAGAGACAAGAACAAATATTTAAGGTTTCTGAAAAACAAATGATAATGTGCAATCATATGTTCAATTTCACCTAACTATATCTGTTAATCTGAGCAACAGATTTGACTATAAAAATAGATAATATATCAATCATTGTTAGCTGTTCTTGTTCTGAAAATCTGTAACAGGTATTGTCATATGTTATCCTGTTTCTCTCATTTTTTTCTGACATTTGTTCTTGCTTTCTTTACTTTTCAAAATGAAATAATAAAATTAAATTTTAAAAAATATATAATAACTATAGCTAAGGTAGCCAGTGAGATAGCTCAACAGACTAAGTGTCTGCTTAGGCAAGCACAGGGATTGGGGTCTGATCCCCAGCATTACACATCATGCTGGCCCTGCAGTCGGTGCTTTGAGCTGGCCACCTAGATAGGGCATGGCAGCTCATGCCTATAATCCCAGTGCTGGGGAGGCTGAAAGTCATTATGAGTCTGAGTTGTGTAGTGAGACTGCACCACATACATAAAAAGGAAAAATAAAATAACAGTAGTTAATAATAATAATATTGTGCATTTCAAAATTTGTTGCAAGGTAATCTCATGTGAAATGTTCATACAGTAAAAAGGACACAGGAAAACTTGCAAGACAAGGAAGGTATTTATCTCCCTGACCGTGGCCCTAGTACCATAGCAGTAGCCATGTGTGGAAAGTCACCATAATGTATGTATGAAATAGGTCCTGTCCTTTTGGCATACTAGTTATATTCAAAAGAGCTAGGTTTTCAAAAGTAAAATAAATTTGCCTTTTAAAATTAACTTATTTCAGTATAGAAATGATTCAAGTTAGAAATAAAGGAATTAATAAGTAAGAAATGAATATGCAATTATTTCTAATTGTAAGTGGTTGACATTCAAGAAACACTGTTACACTCAGTTGTGCCCCAAATTTTCCGATGAAGAAGATTATGGAGCCACAGAAGAATGTGATTGATGATATAGGGTGTGCCTAAGGAGAGTAACATGGAAAGAAAACACTCTCTCAGGCTTTCACAGAGAATAAATCGGTCAAGCAATGGCTGTGACTCATCCACATGACTGACACTGACAAAGGATCTAGAAACTGCCATACAGGATTTTACCCTGAGGGTACCTGACTGACCTTATCAGATACAAAAGTTACATTTCTTGTTATATAGGTCTTGCTTTATCTTGGTCTTAATCATCCAGCAGAAAAGTATAAAAATGAGGTATATAAAGTAAAGCCATATTAATATAGTGAGCTGTGAAGGGCTCAAGTCAGCAACTTCTGCTAATAACCCACTACTATTATGGACTGCTGGACTGTGTTGGATTGTTTTGCTGAATTCATGCACCTATAGTATTTAGATGCCAATGGAATACCCATCTCTGACAGGATTAAACAAAAAAAGGGGCTATAACGGAAGGACCATTTTGTATTTGTATATACAGAATAGTTAGGATAGATATACAGCTATATTTGCTTAACTCAGTGAGAAGAACAATTTGTACTAATAGTGTTTGGACAGGATATACTATCTGCTTCTTGTACTATGGATAACCACTAAGAAGGAAACAATGTACAATGTATGAATTATTGAAACTGTCCTATTAATTAGTTTTGAAACTACCTCATTGATATTTGTCTCTCAATAGAAAAGAAACACTTTTACAGCATAAGTTATCCAAACATCCTTATAGTTTAAAATTTTCTATGCAAAAGAAATACTTCTTCATTTACACCTCTTTAACTTATTGGGTATATATATATATATATATATATATATATATATATATAATACAGAATAGTTTAACATTTTTATTTTGTCTGTCTCAGATGCTACAGATTAAAAAAAAGTCTATGTTCTATCTTTCAACAAACATGATACCTTCATGGTAAGGAAACTAATTAATCACTAAGTATCTGTTATAGACTATGAGTGCTGTACATAGTTCATGGGTTCTGTAATGGAATCAATAATATTTGGTGGCTAAATGACTGGGCTGGGGACCATGAAGAGATACCATGGATGGAGGCACAGGTTTGGAACTATTAAACAATTACATAATAATATATATTAACTTATGACAGGTAGAGAGAGGAGGGAGGAAAGAGAAAAAACTTCAGAAACAACCAGGATGTGTTATGCAAGTAGTGTAAGCACTATGTACTATAAAAATGTACTAATAAAAAATGAAAATAAAATAAAATGATTTCCTTAATGTCTTCATAACTGTCCTCATCTTTTTAAAGTTGCACATTTTATGTGTACATTTAAAATATTATAAGCCTAAAAGCTATCAATACTTCCATAATACTTGAATTATTCATTTTAATGGAGTTATCTTAATATATAACACTAAAAGTGCATTAAATTTAATTTTATGTTTGAAATGTTGATATTCACAATGTTCTCACTCATGTATCATGGGATTTACATTTATTTGCCCAAAGATAGTTGTTACTTTAACAGTGAAATGAAATCTCTCAGCTTCCTTGGTATTTTACAGTCAGTAAACTGTCTAAAAATACAGCTTTGTCAGCATTCATTTTTCAGAAAATCAACTAAAGTAAGTTTTCAGGGTGCTTGTTTTCCTCTTTCTTTCTTTCTTTCTTTCTTTCTTTCTTTCTTTCTTTCTTTCTTTCTTTCTTTCTTTCTTTCTTTCTTTCTTTCGTTTCTTTCTCTTTTTCAGTGTATTTGGTACAGGGTCTCATTATGCAGCTCAGACTCATTGTGATCTTCCGGTTTTCAGCCTGGGACAGTAGACCCAGAGCTGGGACCACAGGCATGCACCACCATGTCCCGGATGGCTCAGCACACATGGCCTGGGGCACCCAGCATGCAGTGCCTGGATTCAAACCCTGGTTGCTACTCTTCCGTAAGCAGACACTTAGTTGCTGAGCTGTCTTGTTTTCTTCTCCCATTGTTATTTAGTTTGACACTGGTAAAACTTTCAGCTTGTTTGGGTTTCTACCACTTTGTCAGCTTTGTATCCACCCAGAAGTCTGCAAGAACAACCAGCTCAGGGGTGAGCTCAGCTCCCCAGATCAGGAGCCAGGGAGAACCTGGGATCAGTTTGGGGGCCTTCTTCCTTCTAGCTGACAAGTGTGGCTTAAAATAGGTTTGTAGTTTCTGTCTTATATCTTGGTCATTTAGACAGTATCTAAATTTACCTGAAAAGTTTGAGTTACCTCTAGAGAAGAGCATGGGCACACATCTGTGTTCTAGTTAATAACTACTAGTTTATAACCTGAATGACTTTACATTATATTCTCCAATCTGCAAAGTCACAGGGCCAATAAGTCACACTTTTAGTAGTCACTCACTGGGATGATCCTGTTGTTCACAACACGCATCACATACATATATGATGATATGATGTACAACATGCACCTCCAGACGCAGGCTTTTGCTAAGTCCAAAAGCAATGTCCTCATGAAACTGATTGATATCTGAATTCCAAAGGCACAACTATGAATTATTTTTCTGTATCCTTTACCTTTCTTGAGTCCTTTACTTTTCTACTTGTCCTCCCATGGTCATGGCATTCCTGAGAACCCTAGAAGCTGCACTAACCGAGTGCAGCTTCATTTGTTAACCCTCCCTAATGTTCCTAGAAAGCCCTTTTACATCTTTTGGCCTCAGTAAAAAGACTGAACATTATACTTTCTGGAGGTCCTTCTAGTTCTAACATTCGAGCAAAAATAAGTCCTACTACCAGAACGGCAGACGATGTAGACTACAACAACAACAACAAAAATGTGTCTGAGATAAGCCCTCCCAAATGTTAATTTAAAATTTACCTTACTTTTGGATTCAAAGATTGGCTTTTGTTTGGTTTTCTATTGTCCAAGTCAATGTTGTGTGCATGCAAACCTTACACAGGTAAAGAAATTTGTACCTGCTTCCCCAAGTCTTTGAAAAATGAAGGAACGTGAGATATTGTCAGGATTTTAGTGAGGCTTATCCTGGTTAAGCTTCATATCTTGTCTCTAGCCTTTTTTTCATATCTAGATATACTATAAAATATGTGATATTTTAAAACAGAATGTAAAAGACCAAATGAAACTTAGCTTGAAAATAACTTTTAAATGTCATCCAGTTATATTTGGGGCTTTATAAAAGGGAGTAGCTGTTATGTAACCCCATAGTTAATTATCATGTTCATGAACCTTTCAAGTAAAGTAAATATAACTATATTTACCAAAGACCTATTCCCAAGCTATCTGAAAGTTTTGATCTATGTATAATTTCTAGGGTATTCTTCTTATCAAGAAGTATTTTCATTGAGAATGTCTGTTTTTCTCAGACTAGAGGTATCATCAGCTGAAATTTTCAACTGATGCTGAATGCTTGGGAGGCCTACAGTCCTGATTTTCCTCGGATGAATGACACCAGGGTGAAAGTGGACTTCAGTCTAAGTTATGTCATTGCCTCATCATGAGGTACTGATTCCTTCAGCTTTTGTTCAAGCATAGTCATCCAGATATTTATCTATGTATGTATGTACCAATTTGAAAAAATGAATGCAATTACTGCATCAGAATATCTACTAATTAGAAAATTTAAGGACTTAAATGCAAGCCCTAAAACTATGAAACTATTATGAGAAAATATCAAAGAAATGCTTTCCAACTGACAACACTTTTCAGGCAAGACCTAAAAATCCAGAAAAAGAGGAGCAAAAGTAGACACTTCAGATATATTAAAGTATAAAGATTCTGCACAGCAAAAGCACAATAAACAGAATTCAGAGAAAACCTAAAGGATGGAAGAAAAAAATTCAAAGCACACTTGGATAAGGGGTTGATATTCAGAATGTAAAGTACTCTGAAACCTGAATACCAAAATGCACAATATATTTAAGTAAGCATTTCTCAAAAGAAGGCAAGCAGGGGCAGGCCAAATAGCTCAGCAGATAAAAGCATGGACAAGCAGGCACAGGGGCTGAGGGCTTGATCCCCAGGCCTGCTATGCTGGCCTCGCCCCTGGGGTACACTGAGACAGCAATGAGACTGGGCATGGTGGTGCGCCCCTGTAATCCCAGCTCTTGGGAGGTTGTAAGCAGGTGGGTCATTACGAGTCCAATCTAGTAATGAGACCTGAACAACTGTAGATGCTTTCCTAAAAAAATACTCACTAAAAAAGGCAAACAAATGGCTAACACATACATGAGACATGATTGCTATCACTAGTCACCTGGGAAGAGCAAGTCAAAGCTACAGTGTGACGCATTACCTCAAGCAAGTGGAGTGGCCACTGTTCCAGTGACTCAAGATTGCAAGCCCTGGTGAGGAGGTTGGGAAGGGAACACTGTGCCTTGTTGGTAGAAATGTAAAAAAATGTAATCATTATGGAAAACAGTATTAGGTTCCTCAAAAAATTAAAAATCAGTGTAATAATACATAATTCAACAATCTAAGGAGATGATATAACATTGAGATTTTATAGTACTATCATTACCACTATTTATAATACCTAATAAATACAAACAACTGGACTGGCCATTATTTTGTAAGTAGATAAAGAAAATTGGCATACATAAATAATGAAATATTACTTAGCCATAAATACATGAAATCCCATTTGCATTAACAGGGATGGAACTGAATGAAGGTCATAAGTTAGGTAAACTAAGCCATACATAAGGGTTGGCCAAATAGCTTAGTGGATTAAATCTCCTGCAAGTAGGACCAGAGGACACGGGTTCAGTCCCTGAGCCTGCTGTGCCAGCTCTGCCCCCAGAGAACTCTGAGAAGGCAATTAAGACTGGGTGTGGTGGTGGGTGCCTGTTATCCTAGCTCTTGGGAGGCTGAAAACAGGAGGACGACTAGTAGTGAGACTCTGAACACCCTATAGAACCTTCCAGAAAATACAAAGAGAGAGAGAAGAAAGAAAGAAAGAAAGAAGCCAGACACAGAAAAACACATATTGCATTAACTCACCCATACATAGAACATAAACATGTTGTAAGTTGACAATAGAGGCTGGCAAGAGGAGGAAGGGAAGGAGAAAGGTTGTTGAGAGAGCACTGAATTACAGTTAGGTGAGAGGAAGCTGCAGTGTGCTCATGCACAGCAGGCTGCCACCCACAGATAAGATGAATGTTTGAAGACACTGATGCATTGAACTTGATTGGAACTTTACACAGTGTACGCATGAATGCTACCTGATATTCCATTCACATTATGTTTTCACTTGTGACTTAAAATGATTTGAAAAGTAATTGACATCAAAAGTCACCTATGTGTATTTTCCATGTGGAAATTGTCAACATAAACATAAATATTTCTATGAATTTTCTCCAGTAGACTGTAACTATCTCAGTGGAAAGAACTGGGACTAATTCATGATAGTATATAGCAGGAAATAGGGGTGAGTGTGCTCCATGATAGACAATAAAAATGGATTTTGAAAGCAATCACTATTAAAGAATGAGCCCACACAATTACTAAATTTATAGAACTTAGAAAACAAAATGTATGATTAAAATATCTTTGAACAACATACATTAAAATGAGTAAAAGGGAGGAAAGTTGGAAAATTATTTACTCGAAATAAATTTTAAAAATTGAATATTTCAGTGAGTATTTTTGAAGCAACATATTCTTAGTCTTTCTAGTTTACTTCATGTATCTGAGAGGTTTGAAATTATTTAAATTCATGTTTCTGTATTTTATTCTTGGAACATTTTACTGCTATTTGTATTTTAGCATAATAATAAAATCTCTGCTGACCATAAAAGATAGCAAAAGAGCACATAAACGACATATCATATGTCAAGCTGGTAACCTAAGAATTATGTTCCAACATCTGTGAAATAAATGGGTATTTAAGAAATGCTATGGAGAAATCGAAGATCACATTCTCAGTACAATGATATTCTTCATGTCTCTAAATTGTACTTGACCTCCTGCTTTTTCGCAATTTACATCATAAAATATTCATCCAAGTTTAAACCTTTATTTAAAACTGTTTCATCTATTGTCTAAAACATCTGGATAGAAAATGTATTAAAGGACTGCTTTCAATTCCACCATCTGGCTCTGCAAATGTGAAGATCTGTGAATTCACAGTTCTTATCTGGTCCATTTACACAGAAGCAAGTATTTTGCAGTTAAGAAAGCAGGACAAGTATCTAGCAGCTACTTTTCCTCCTAATACTGAATGTTTAAATAACATAGTCAGTGATTCTTGCCTTGATTCTTAACTCCTTATGTTTCAACCCTTTTCCTTGTACCTCTTTACTTAATAATCTTAATGTATTATTCAAAAACCTTTTATGGTGCCTATTAACTGCTGGATGAAATCATGACATTTACTCTCTTTTATAAAATCTCATGCCCATATTAACTAGCCTCCTACAAATACCCATCTGATACTCTTGAATGAATTTAATTTCTCTTGACTCTACTTGAAAACTAAAGTTCCTCATTTACCGCTAGCTTTGCATATTCTAATTCTAGATGCATACAATGTGCAGCTAAAATACTGCTGTATAATATAAAGTATACTTTATATTAAAAGGGATTTCTCTGCTTTCAGCATTTCCATAGAATTAAATTTAAATATTTCACAATACTTGGAGCTTTCTATTTTGTCACACTTGACCATATGCTCCTGGAATATAAACTATATGCTTTTTTTGTAGCACTCATGGAGCTAGAACTAATTATTTGACATACAATAAGTAGACGTAGACTTACAAAAGTTTAAATAAAAGTATAAAAATTATCTTGTATAATTTACTCAGCCTATAAGTTAATATATCATATTAACAAATGTAACTTGTCTGTTTGTCTTTACATTTAAGGAGACAAGTTTGTGCTATGCAGTTCTTTGAACTCACTATGCAGTGCAGGCTAGTCCCCAGCTCATGTCCCGCCTCCTACCTCATTCCTCCATGTGCTAGCACCAGAGTCGTGGATCACCACACCTGGCCATAAAGGGTAACTTTAAAAGCCAAGAAAGTGGGGCTAGAGAGATATCTCTCTCTAGCAAGGACCTGGGTTTGATACCCGGTACTGCATGTTGTGTCAACCCCAGAACCCCAGGCCACCAAAACTGAGGGTAACACATGACTGTAATTCCAACCCTGTGGGGGCTGATACAGAAGCATCACTATGAGTCTGATCTCTGTATCAGAACCTATACCAAAATAAAAAGACAAATAATAGAAGGGTTTTTTAATTAAAAATTTAAAAGTCAGGAACATGATCAGAGTTATAAATTATTAACTAATCTACTGACCTTTTCCAGATTGTTCATTGCTCCATTACATCCTTACTCTATGTGAAGATTCTTGTTTCACTATGTAGCTTGGACTCTTAGTGATCCTCCTGTCTCAGCCTCCCCAATTCTGGGATTGCAGGCATCTGCCACCACGCATGGTCCAGGTGGCCAGTTCAGCATCCCTGGGGGAGGGGCTGGCAGCATGTAGTGCCAGGAATAGAACGCCAGTCCCTGTGCTTGCCAAAGCAAGTGCTTAGTCTGCTGAGCTATCTTGCTTGCCTTTACATCCATACTCTAGTCAAGGGTATAATCCAGAAAAGAAGCCTGCATTCAGCTGTCATGTCACTTTAAATTTTCTGTAATATAGGACCAATATTCAGCTTTCCACTGGCATTGATACCTTTGTCACTTTTGGAGAATTCTGCTAGTCATTTTTAGAACATTGTGCAATTTGTGTTAGTATCTGTTTATTCCTGTTTAAATTCAAATTATTCATTTTTGGTAGAAATAACAGCACTATTTCAAGGACCCTCAGGGTAACTGGCCAACTGGACCATGCATGATGACGGTTGCCAGCAATCCCACAAGGTTTTAACATGTCTCTTTATTAGTGATGTCCAATTTGACTACTTGGCTAAGATGAATTTTGTCAAGTTTCTCCACCTTAAAGTAACTGTTTCTCCCTCATAAAAGCCAAGTGCATTGTATAGAGATACAGTAGTATACGAAAATGTCCTATAATCTCAGTTTCACACACTCATTTGGCATTTTTTAATGACTCTTACTGAAAATATTATTATGGTATTTATGGAAGAATGAAATTTATCTATTTTCATCATTGTTTCTGTACTCATTAAGTTCCACCATGTAAGAACTCCCTCCCTCTTTCTCACACTCCTTGTCTCCCTCCCCCTCTCTCATCCCTCTCTCTTCCTCCCTCTCTCCTTCCTTCTCCCTCCCTCTGTCTCTCTCCCTGTGTCTTGTTCCTCCTCCCTTCTCTCTTCATCTCTCTCTCCCTCTCTCTCTCTCTCTCCCTCTCCTTCCCTCCCTCTCTCTCCCCTCTGTCTTCCTCCCTCTTTCTCTTCCTCTCTCACTTTCTCTCCCTCCCTTCTCCTCTCTCCTTCTCCCTCCCTCCCTCTCTCCCTCCTTCTCTCTCTTTCTTCCTTCCTCTCTCTCTCTCTGTCTCACTCTCTCTCTCTCTCATACTTGTATTCAGTGACTTCTACTTTTTTGATCCACAGATGTACATCCTATCATATTTTAAAATACCATCAGTTGTATCACGGAGAAGTACACCTATTTTTAGAGGGCCCAAAGATTCATGTGAGTTTTTTTAATATAAAAAAATTCTATAAATAGAATTACCTTACTTATTTTAAAGATGAGGAAATAGAGACAGTAAAATTATATAACCTCCCCATGTCACTCCACCAGAAACTGACAGACATAAAATTAAAACACTAAGAATCTTTCTCCAGAGTCCATACTTTCACAACATTGATATATTTCTTTTAGCCAGGCTTATATGAATCAGGAGTAGTTATCATCTATAATTATTCATGTCTACAAGCAAGATTAACATGTGTTCAGTACATGCTCAGTTCCAAACATCACAAGACCAGGAGATAACACAGGACGCTAAAATTAGGTGAAGTTTCTGCACAGAGATAATTTAAGTAGATAATTTTTCATAAAAACTTCTCTTAACACCCCAGAAATGCAGTAGAGATGGTCGAGATATCTGATGATAGAATGGTTTTATCATATCCTAAGTGAAGCACGTTGTCTATGGCCATTCACCCTGAACGAGCCCATCTCGTCTAAATGAAGCGCATTAGTAATAGCTCCTGCAGTACCATCCTAAGAATGTCTGTTAGTAACCTGTTAGGTTTGCAAGACGTGGGTGTAATAAAGAGAGTGGCTGCAACTGTGGTGGTACAGAAACCAAATCTAGAGCAGATGTAGGACTATAGGCAGTCAGCAACCATTGCTAAAATGTTAGGAATTAATATCCATAAGACTAGTCAGGACTAGGCTGGTCACTGGCCTGGAGCACCACGTGATTCTCTGACAGATGACAACGTAGAGAATTCAATCAAACACAGATTGGATCAAAGACCATAACGACAAGGCAGAAAGCCATTTCGCCCTGTGGAAACCACACAGACTTGGAGAGTACAGGTTCTGTTAGATGCCGCTGCAGCCGTTACCCTCCACACACTCAGCTTTAGAGTGCTGAGGCTTGCCACTCAGCTTCTAGGGCAATTGAGTGCTGCCCGAAAGGATTTCCAGAATAAGACTTCTGGAGCTCAGAGATGGTGCTCACTCTTTCTTGTCCATTTATTTACACCTTCATGCATCAGCTTTAACCCAGTGAGGAGACCATGAGCAGCGCATGTGCTAGAGCTTCTCATCACGGGTGTGCCAGTGAAGGTGCTGTCAGTGGCACGCGGAGAGAGGAAAAGCAACATATGTTTGTGTTGGCACGCGTGGATGTGAGAAGAAAGGAGAAGGGTGCATGGGGGAAATGGCTCCATGGTGTAGAAAATCCAGGCACGGAAACTGAGACCAGAGACAACAGGAACACACCACACCTACAAATCCCAAAACATCTAAACACTGTGCTTTCTATACCAGGCCAGTAGAATAATGGCCCTAGTAAAAAATCATTACCAAGGGCCAGCAAGATAGCTCAGCAGGCTAAGCACCCGCTTTGGCAAGGGACCAGGATTCAGTTCCGGGACCCACATGCCGTGCCAGCCCACCCCAAGGGCATGCTGAGGCAGCAACTGAGTCCCAGCAAGGTGGTGCACACCTATAATCCTAGTGCTGGTGGGGGGAGGGGGCTGAAAACAGGAGGATCACTATGTCTGAGCTGTGTAGTGAGACTCTGTACCAATTACATAAGTGGAAAAAGAAAAGAACGTTGAAACCATACCCACTGTCCTCTGATTGGTAACTGCTGCTACCATGAAGCAGAAGTTTAGAGCATAGCATGGATATTTGCAGATTGTTAAAAGTAGATGCAGAATGCTGAGACTGAATGGCAGTTTGGCAACCCCTTTCCTAATAATAGAGATTAGAGCTATGGAAGATTCAGGTGGCTACAGAGTTCCATCTCAGAGCATTTCTAGTTCTAGAAGGATCTAATAATAATTATTTACATTTACATACTTATGAAGGTACCTTCATAATAATTACTTTGTTTGTGCCTCATAACTATTTTCTCTGATGAAAGGAACCAAAAGATACTATACTTTTTATTCCTTACATTCTAGACAAGGACACTGAGAACTAGAGAATTTAAGTTCATGACCAGAGAAAATAAAGCTAGGAAACAGAGAAAACTTTGCACACAAGTTTCAGTAACTTCTCCATTGCCAGTTAATCAAGGCAAAGGTCCTACTTTAAAATGTGGAGTCTCTTATCCTCATTGTGCTTTCCCATGTGCCTGCTACTTCTCTATAGAAAGAAAAACAGTGTTTTGTAGAGAAGGTCATTCCAAGTACAAATGCTACAGAACACCTATCTTATTCTTTCTTGGGACTCTATCTAAAATGTGTTTTATGTTCCTACCTTGAGTCTCCAGTTAGCTCCATAGGTGGGAAGAGTGCTACGCTTTTGGCTTTCACAGTCTTGATGCTGCAGTGCACCTCTAGTTTTTTTATGAATATTATTTCCTTTGAGGCAAGATCTAGTTACATTGGTTATTTGTCCAGTCTGGCCTACAATAATGGTCCTCCTGCCTCAACCTTACAGGGGGCTTGGATTAAAGGAATGTCCCCCCATTCCTATATAAAAATGCAATTTTAGTAAGACTAGCTTGAAATTTTGCTATGAAAAGAAATTTAAGAACTGTTGCTGCAATTTTTTACAGGTGGTGCCATCTAAATTCTGGTTCAGACAGAACAGAAGAAAAGATGAAGAAGAAGCTCAGTCAGGGCCCCTTGCTGAAGGCACAGCTCTGAGGGATGGTGTTGCAAGTACGTATCCACCCACAAATTCTACCAGATCTTGAGGAATATACTTTCACATGGTGTTGTTATGAAACACAACTTTAGGAGGAATATCTTCAGCTTTCTTCCCAAGGAACTTGTCACTATTTCTCCCTACTTTTCTTGAGCTGTACTTTGAGGACTGAAGGTGAGGGGAAATGCTGAGATAGCAGCCCTTCTGCTGCATCCAGATCATCCCATGCCAAAGAGACTGTCTTTCTACTGTTGATTATTTGCAAGACGGAAATGACAGGTTTGGATCTTTCACTAAAAGACCTCAACAGTGACCTCCTCTTAGGCTATACATCTCTTTGATTTCTTTTTCTTTTTTTTAAATTTATTTTTTATTTTATTGAAGTACAAATATCAATCAGACAGTTTTAAGACACCTTAACAAGACATATTCGATAAATTAATACATTACAAACTGTTTTCATACTGTTTTGGTATCGTACAAGGTACATATAATGTCTGTAAGTATAATACTATGTATGCATCTCTTTGATTTCTTGGAATCCCACAGACTGAGTAAGATTACAAAGTTCAGTGTGAGTGAGAGACAGGGTTACAAAGCCTCAGGATAGGCCTTTGGCCATTTTCTAGGATCTAAATTATTAATTAATTAAACAGCTTGTTTGTGTGAGTGTTAAGCCAAGTAGAATCACATCGTATCATGTCAGAAGTCTGACAATAATTTTTCACAATTAATCAGCATTTAAATGTCAGATTGTAATACCAGAAGAAACACATACTTCTAATTAATTCTAGGTGATTGACTAGAGGGGAGAGAGAGAGAGAGAGAGAGAGAGAGAGAGAGAGAGAGAGAGAGAGAGAGAGAGAGATACATTTGGCTGTACATGGTAGAAAAAATTGCCAGTGGTAATGAAGATTATATTGGCTAGGTAAACATCAAAGCTTTGTCAAGACAATATTTAAGTACTACTGAAACTTGGTGAACAAGGCAGCTGTTTGTTTGTCAAATAAATATTAACAGAATTAAAATGCTACTTAAATTATTTTCTATATGATAATTTCAAGAAACAGATGAAGTATGGAACTCAGGAATCCTACAGTGCAAATTTATGAATCTAAGACCATAAGTAGACCAATAAATTTGCAACTTCCTTCAGTAGAAAGGCAAACAAGAGCATTTTGGTTTGCATGAAATAATTTCAAGTGGAACATAGTAATGACAATTTTGAGGGGAAAAATTCATGATGAGAAAAAATGATGCTGAGGCTGAACAGCAATGCATTACAAATAGACAGGGAGGCATTAGCAGCCAGACTCTCTGTGCAGCACACCATTATTTATGACAAGGTCACCTTGGCTATGAGCAGATATTCAGCAACCATTGAGTTTGAGGCTGATGGGACTCTAGGAATCACAAAAATCAACCCCTTTGTTTTAAAGCTGTTACAGCAGAAGCCAGGGAATGGAATTAGGAATGAAAGAAAGTAAAAGGAGCTACTTAAAATTGAATACTATGTTGAAAGGGAGGCGCATCTCTATGGCTTTCAAGTGCTCCATTCAGTCCTCCTGTGACTCATGAAAGGCAGCTGTCCATGGTGCCAGACGACACTGTGATGCCGCCTTTCTGGACAGTGGCTAATGAGCAGGTGACCCAAACCTGCCCTAGGACTGAATTCTTGTTCTAGGGTTCTGTCCTTGACCAGGAATCAGCTTATAACAAGTCTATGAAAGACAATTTCTAGAATCTCAAAAACACTTTGGAAAATATTTTAGAAGTAGAAATATTTGTCAAGCATTCAGTTGAAGGATATTGTAGTCAGGGTTTGATACATGAATGTATGAAAAATGTTTATCCTAACATAACAGACATTATCTTGGGTTATACTGATTACCAGAGTTTCTCATTCTTTTTTCATTTAAAATTATTAAATATATGATGATTGCAGGTGGGAAACAGCTATTATTTTGGTACAGAATATAACCTTAAATGTATTTAAATTACTTTTGATTGCATTATCTAGAAAGTCCAAATTAAATCCCATTTTTACCTCAAGGAAATAAATTACCCACTATAGTCATCACTATCACCATTTCTTGAACACTTTCCATATGCTATTGCTCCATTAAAATCCATGATATTTTAGTAATACTTGTGTGAAATATTTTACCTTTCCCAGGGGGCTAAGCTGAGACTTCTTAAAGTTAAATGACTTGTTCAGTTTCCTATATTTAGCAAACAAGGAAGTCAGATTTTTAATCTGGACCATATACCATTTGACCTACTATGTACTAGACATTAAAGAATTGAGAAAGCCAGTTAAATGCCATGAAATTGCAGCAAGATATCCTCATCAGTATAAGGCATGCAACAAGAAAGCATCATTATTTTCTGCTTTATGTCTCTTCCTGACAGAAGAACTATTTTCAAAATGTGTTTGATGACTAAAATAAATGTTGCATCATAATGAGTAGTAGGTAAATATTGCTGGCTGTTAGGTAAGGATTAATTGTTACTAAGCAGCGTAAAATAATGTCACATCAGTATGCCAGGGTCAGACACTATGAATCAAAATCTAAATAAAGCTTAATATTCATGTAACTGAAAAATAGCTAATAAATTATGGCATTCTAAAAAACATAGGTCCTTAAAGCATGGTAGTGAATAGCCAAACATGGTGAGATTGTATGCAACATCTGGGGTTTGATTCAGTAGAAATTGAGTACCTGCTGTGCTAGGAAACACCAAATGTCTATAACACTATTGCTGTGCCTGTGACAACATTGCACCTGTTTTCAAGCAGATTCTTGCCAATAGTAGCAAAAATCCCAAAAAGAAAAAAGAAAAAAAAATCCAAGAAAAATAGTGTACTAGTGGTAGGGTACATTTTCTAGAAGTATACACATAAAATCCCCAACAACTACAGTTAAAGGAGGAAAAATTCATTTTGGTATCACAGTTCGTAGAGGTTTCAGTCCATAATCATCTGCTCCAAGACAGCATGGTATGGTAGAGCAGGGACACAGTAGAGAAAAACAAAAAACAAATAAGCAGAAAGCAGTTCTTAGTCCTGAAGGAGGAAAGAAGAAGGAGGGGAAAGACTATGGAAGACAATACAAAACTTCAGGTACATACTTCAGAAAAAAGAATTGTACAAATACTTTAGTACTAAATTTACCAGGACATCATGATATTACAAGTTACCTTTGGCTTCTACAAGTACAAAAGGTGCTCAAATTGGTGACCACTATCTTCCAGATATTTATATAAGTATGGCAAACTGCAGCTTGGGTAGCATCCTTGGCCATTAAGATTGCTGCCCAAGCATCTTCAGTTTCTTCTGTAAGCTGTTGGAAGTGCGGTGGGTTTTCTGTGATATATAACATCCTCTGGTGTCCCCTATATGAGGGTAACACCATCTGCTGAAAAGACATTATGCATTTTCTTTTTTTGAAGCGCACATACTTTTTTGCCAGACTCTGCAGGATCAACCCAACCATTTTGATGGAAAAGACAGTATGAAATTATAGATGCCCAAAGAAGTGATGCATAAGTTGAGGTAGCTGCAGTAGTTTATTGAGTCATATTAAGTCAAGATGAGCAGAGTGAATCCAAGATTAGCAATGCAAATATTATCATCCCGGTATAGCACCGGGGAAGTTCATATCAGTAGTCTTTGTTGTCATTCTTCTTGTTGTTGAGATAAAAATCCCTAACAACTAAAGTTAAAGGAGGAAAAATTCATTTTGGTCTCATGGTTTATAGAGGTTTCAGTCTATAATCATCTACTCCAAGGCAGCATGGTATGGCAGAGAGGGGACATAGTAGAGAAAAACAAAACAAAGAAACAAACAAAAAGCAGTTCTTGGTCCTGAAGGAGGAAAGACTAAGGAGGGAAAAAGCAGTAAACATCAGCAACAGCCTTATTTATGTCCCTAATAATCTACTCAGGGTGAGGCACCCTTAATCCTAGCAGCACACCTTGAATCAGCACCAGTGCAGCATACTAGATTGGTCCACCCCTGAAGCCCTTCTCTATAGGGACCTGAGGTTGGGGGGACACTTATGTATAAGCCATAACAGCCAACATGTCATCCCCACTCACTGTAAGTCAGGAAGCCAACAGCTCATTATTTTCTTTTAATTGTCACCCAACTCATGCTCACTTTAGATGTAAAGGGACTGAGGTACGGAGTGATGCAACGGCATGGTACACTGTCACAAAGAAAGTTAAACTTGAGCCATTTTTAGGTAAATGGGTGTGTCTTGAGAACACAATTTTAAGTGAAATAAATTTGACACACATGTTTAAGTATCACATTGTGTCTCTTGTGAGAAACCCAAAGAGTAAATATGTTCCAAACGGATGATAGCTGTTAGCAGTTGGAATAAAAGGTTCCAATGGGAAGAAAAACAAAGGAACAGGAAGGGACAAAGGAAGGGAACAAACAAAGGAGCTAAAAACTAAAAAGGATGGAGGGAAAACAATAGACACAAAGTTTTATAAAGGGAGAGGGGAGAAAGGATTGCAGGGAGGGGAATGGAAAAACAAATAAGACACATTATGTCTAGGTAAAAATTCCCTGTCATGAATATCATCTTTGCATACGGCAAAAGTGTACCAATAAAAGGAAAGAAAGAAATAAGTAGTTAAGGCCACTCAGACAATAAATGGCTATCTTTCATGGATGGTTAAGGAATTTCTCTCCAAGGGTTGAAAATAACTGAATGCAGAACCTGATATGAGAATAATAGCTTCTGAGCACAAACATTGCTATTACTGCTTAATGTGTCAATAAGGCATCGCAGTGACTATCAGGGGACATAAAGAATCACTTAAGCTTTTCTTCTTTTCAAGGACACAGAACCAGCAAATAGAGGAACCGAGGATGGTAGAAATACAACATTCACCATAGATTCACTGTGACAGGAGTGTTGAAACAAACTGTTCAGAAACAATGGTGAGGCACTTAAAACACGGGCACTGGGGATGGTAAAGCTGCTCTCCAAATTTTTCTTTGCCACAGGTTGTTGAGGTAGCCTTGTGAAAGTCAGCTAAGTATTCTGTATTTTGTTAATTTTTATTTTCAAGTAAAAATTACTAGTTGAGCTAATTGTACTATAAGTACAAGTAAAAATGAAGATGATATGCAATATAACAACCATTGTTAATTTAGTATTATTGGTTTGAAATTCTATATCATTTTTGTTGATTTTTGATTTTCGATCAATGTTGATCATTACTTCATCAAGGTATTTTTATACGTTTTTCCAAATAAGTATACAGGTGCATATTCTAGACAAGAGAAGTCTTGATTTATCCTTTGTGTCATCTTATAGCATCCAGCTAATCTGAATCATTGTGGAGCTGGGTGTAGAAGGCACACCTTAGGGGTGCGGTCAACAACATAAGAAGACAACTGGAGAGGAGACGGTGCACTGCTAGTTCCTGGAAAAGCTTGTCATGCAAGTTTTTCTGATATGGACTCAGCTGTTGTCACTGTCAAAGGAGCTCAGGTCCTCCTGTCAGAGGATAGTTGTGGTTTTCTCTCAGGGAGCTCTGGTCCTTACCTTGACTATTTCTTTCTGGCTCCAGTGAAGATGCCTCAGCCTGGTGGCACAGATCTTCCAATTTAGTGGTGCAGACTTTCTGGCTCCACCAGCGGTGTTAGGGCCTTCTCAGTGCTGATCCTTGATGCGGTCTCACATGGGACGTTGTTGTGGGCTCTCGGCCTCCACCTGTCCTTGCAGAGGATATTGCCATAGGCTCAATGTCTTCAGCTGGGCTTGTTCAGGACATCGCTGTGGGATTCAGGCCCTCAACTGGATTATTTGGGCCTCTGATGTGTGGACAGAACTCCTGTACTCTTTTGCATTTGACTTTTTGTGTGAATATTTTAAAATAATTCTTGTTTTCCCAGTACCAGAAATCGAATTCATGATCTTACATTTGCCAGGCAGGTGCTGTAGTGCTGAGCTAAATCTCTGGACCAAATTAACCCTATAAATGATGTGTCCTGTACTAAATCTGTTCCCTTGAATACCTTGTAGCATATAATCCTAGCACTTTGGGAATGTGGCCAGGAGGATTATGTATTGTAGCCCACCTTGGGTTATCAAGCAGCTTAGCATCGTCCTATCTCAAAATTTAAAAATTAAAAACAAAAATTAAAAGGAAGGGATATAGCCTCAGGAAAAAGGGCCTGGATTTATCCCCAGGTGAACCCCAATGAATTATACTTTGGAAGAAACCTAGTCATAAATTCCAAAGATCTGCAAAATCTGTAAATCATACAACGTATGTTTTATATTTTTTTCTATATTTTTGGAATAGGCATATCCAATCAGAGAAGAGTTTTTTTTAAAAAGGTAATATTGTTGCTCCTTTAATATTAGATATTTACAAAGTAAATATGCTATGAATATATATTTCTTTCATAAATAATTATTTTAATGAAAAAATTCAACTTATGCTCACCTGTGTTTCTCTCTAAAGCTATGAAGGAATGTACCATATACTAACAGAAGTGAGCTAATGCCTCAAACTATTTCTAGACTATAGCTCAGAGTTTCTTCCATATGCAATCAATTTATCCTCCCAAAAGTGGTTTTACCATGACAATGAGAATGGAGCTTAGGCAGCTGAACAACCCACTCCTTAAACATCACAGAAAAATTTTAAACAGATCAAAACTAACAAAATATAGGGTAGGTGTCACACTAACACAAGACCTTTTATTTAAATAAACACAAAAGCTCATAATTACATTCACATTAAAATCCTAGATTGCTTCTGGAATTTGAGCTAGGCATGGACATCTGTACTACAAAATATTCTTCAAATAATTTATTTACAAAATAAAATGTAAAGGCAACAGAACAATCCCTAAAATTGAAAAAGAGGCAAGTAAGTAACATGAAGATACAAATATTTCTAACATGCAGAGATAAAAACCACAAGATTAGAATATAGTTTTCTTCATATCAGATTTTTGTGGTAAGAAAAATTAAGTGTTTGCTATTTGTGCAACTGGATATCTGGAAAAATATCTCAAAAAAGATGTAATATGGAATGACTAGGAGCATACTTGGATGAAATAAATTTAAAATATGGCAGGGGGACATTATAAGTTAATAAAATGTTAATATATCAAAAAGATGCAACTATAAACATTTAAGCAGCCAATAGGTAACTATTATATTCAAAGCAAAAAAAAATTGAAATGAAAAATAGGAAGCCATTTCAATAATAGCTGAAGGCTTCAATATTGCACTCTCAGTAATACAGATAATAAGGAAGAAAGTAGAAATAATGAAATAGAGGACTTAACCTAATCAACCAACTAAAACTAACAAATATATATAGAGAAGATGGTATCAAAAACCAGGATACACGTACTTCTCAACTTCACATGGGACATTTTGGATATTTTCCTCTTAAAAACAAATGGATCAAAAACTCATGAAGATTAGAGAGTACTTAGAAAAAATAAAAGCACAATGTGGCAAAACTTATGGGGTGCATCAGAAGAATTGTTGATGATGAAATTTACACTTATAATCTCTTTATCACTCTAATATATTATGACTATAATAAGAATGACTTCAATTCAACATTACGTTACAATTTAGTATAATGCAAAAAGAATAAAATGAACTCAAAACTTAAAGAAAAAATAATACTTTGAATAGAAACAAAATTAATTATAAAATAAAAATAGAGAATTTAATAATCCAAATGTGAACTTTTTGGAAAGATTAGCAAAATTGACTGGATTGCTAAAAGCAGAAATAAAATCATAATGGGTACATGACTAGTGATTATGCAGCCATAAAAGTGGGCAGAGAAATATGAAGAACTAAATGCTAATGAATTAGATAAAGTAGACAAATTGGACAAGTTCTAAGACAGATAAGAACCTATCAAGACAAAGTCATAAAGTAAACATCTAGGTAGACCTATAATTAGTGAAAGAGTCTACCTGCAACCAAAATTCTCCATAGGAAAAAATAACCATGGATCTGACGGTTTCATGGATGAATTCTACCATGCATGGTGAAGATAAGTACTGACAACCTCCTGCAAGCTTACCAGGAAAATAAAATTAAAAAGGGAGGAACACTGCTTAACACTTAGTTCTGCAAATGCATCACTATCCTGATTCCAAAGTCAGACAAAAACACTACAAGAATATGAAAGTACACACCAAATTCCCATATGAACACTGTTGCACAAATCTATAGCAAAATAACAGTAAGCAAAATTCAGAAGCATACTAAAGGAATTCCATACCATGACCTAGTGGAATATATTGCTAGAATACAATGAAGTTTGAAACTATAAAAAATGATTCGGGTAGCATGTAACATTAAAGTGTAAGACAATGCAGAGTCATTTCCCTGGAGCACAAAACCTATTTGATAAGACTCATTTATCTGATGACAACAATGCCCTAGACAGACTAGGAGTGAAAGAAAACTATGCTAGCATAATAAAAGCCACTCATAAAATATCTGTAGGAGACACCATATTCAGTAGTAAAACACCAAAAGCATTATTTTTAAAGCTTAGAATTCAGGCAAGGTGCTTATTTTCATCACTTTTATCCAACACAGAACTAAAAGTTCTAGCTAAAATAATTAGAAGAATAAAGAAACAAATAAAAGATATCTAAAGTGGAATGAAACAGGTAAAACTATTTCTGTTCACGGAGTTTATGACCTCATGTCTTCAATATTATAAATGCTGAGAAAACCATTGGAACTAGTCAATTAATTCAGAGAGTAGCAAAAAAAAGTCAATTTGCAAGAATCTTTATATTAGTTATATTTTATAACAATGATTGCTCTGAAAATGTAATTAACACAATTCTATTTACAGTGCCACAAAAATATTTGGGCATGTCTTTATGGAAAACAGTTACAGGAGACAAAGTAAATGAAAATATCTCATAGTCAGAAATTTTAAGAGTTAATATTATCAGATGCCAATATTAACCATACAGCCTATAGATTCAATGTAATCCCTGTCAAAGTTCCAGTGACTTGTTTGGAAGACACAACTTCAAATCCTAAAACACATATGGGAGCTGAAGAGAGTCTGAGAAGCCAAAACATCTTAAAACAGAAGAAGTATTGGCTGGATTCCCACATCATTACACAAAAATTTACTACAAACCTTTATAAATCAAACTTGTGTGGCGCTGGCAGGTAAACACAGACCTAAATTAATAAAATGCAACAGAAATTCCAGATATAATCTCCTTAACATGTTGTGAAATGCTTTTTGACAAGGATGTCAAATCTATTTAATGGGGAATGAATCTTTTTACCAAGTTGAGCTGAAAGAAAGGCCTGTCGACATACAAAAGGATGAAGGTAGCCCTTTATCTATTATTACAGAAAATTTGACACAATTGGAGTTAAAGGCATCATTATCCCCTTTAAACTGCAAAATTCCTCAACAAAAACCTAGATCAAAAGCTTCATGGAATGGATTTGGCAATATTTTCTTGAATATGATACTGAAAGAACAGGCAAGAAAAGAAAAAAGTAGGTAAATTGAACTTCAAATTTTTTTTAAAACTTTAGATACAAGGGTACTATTAACAAAATAGGAAAAGAACACAGAGAATTGGAAAATCATTTTCAAATCATATATCTGATAAGAGGTATATAGAGAACATTTAAAATCAAAAACAAAAACCTTAAGTATAGAGAACATCTAAAATAAAAAACAAAAATCTGATCTGAAAATGGAATTGAATATACATTTTTCCAAAAGACCAACAAGTGGTTCATAAGAACATAAAGAGATAGTTATTTTTGCTAATCATTGGTGAAATAGAAATCTGAGCTAAATAATACTAATTTACACTCAAAACATTATTAAAAAGACATAGAAGGGCTGGGAACATAGCTAGTAAGCAGTGAATGCTTGCCTGGGAAACACAAAGTCTTGAGTTCAATCTCTAGAACCACAATAGATGATAGATAGATAGATAGATGACATAGAAATAAGAAAAACTTTTTTTGACTAAAGATTTTCAGCAACTGGATGTTTTTCCATTGTGAATAGGAATGGAATGAATTCTCTGTGGAAAACATGAATGTTCTTTAATAAATTAAAATAACCAGGTCCTGTGGCATACTCTGTGAACTCACGACCAACTTGGATTACAAAGTGAGGTCCTGTAATTTTAATTTTTTTTTTTACACTTATGTACTTAGTACAGGGTCTCACTATGCAGTTCAGACTCATAGTGATCCTCCTGTTTTTAGCCTCCCCAGCGCTGGAATTATAGGCATGTGCCACCATGTCCAGACTTGGTGGTTGGCTCAACACACCCCAGGGGCAGGATTGGCAGGGCATGCGGTGCTAGGGATGGAACTGCAGTCCCTGCTCATGCCTAAGCAGGCACTTAGTCTGCTGAGCTAACTTGCCAGCCTAAGTTCCTAAAATTAAATGAATAAAAATAAAAATATAAGTCCAGGAATATAGTCAGTGGAAAAGTACCTGGTATGCACAAGGTCATGAGTTTGATTCCTGTTTTCAAAAACAAAAGTCATATAATTTTAAAATAATTTTTAAATATTCAATAATTTCATTTGTAGACATATATATATATATATATATATATATATATATATATATATATATATATATTATATATATATCAGGGCTTTCAAAGGATATTTGTGCAAATATCATATATTCATAGAAATATAGTAGCTAAAATGCAGAATTAATTGAGGTACTCATTGTGAAGTGACTGTCTGCCAATTTCTGCTGGTGTTTGGAAAGAAGGAATTAATGCTTAAATATTTTTCTTTTCATTCTTTTTTACTTTTTTATCTTTTGAATTTATTATAACTTTTTTTTATTGTCTTGTTTTTTCAATTTTTTTTCTTTTGTGTGGTACTGGGGATTAAACTCAGGGTCTTATGCATGCAGGGCAAGCATTCTACCACTGAGCCCCAGTTAGTGGCTTAAACAAAAAGTGACATATACTGTTAGAGCTTGTTTAGATGTCTCCTCAGAGCCGCATGCAGTCATACATGGTCAGAAGAGAACTCAAAACACCACGTTTAACAATGGTGGTAGCCTTTGGAATTTGTTCCTGGAGATTTGGTTCATAGGCTCTGGAACCCTACAGCCATGAGAGAAGGACGCCTGGCTATTACTCCAGCTGGCAGCAGACCTTGGCATCGTTCAAGTCATGCTGGTTTTAGGTGCATGCAGAATCCAAAAGTTATGGGGACAAGAAAGCATCCACTCAGATCTCAGAAAAAGGCCAGGAATGCCAGACAATATGCCCCTGAAAGCATAGGGGTTGAAGGTGTGTGAAGTCAAAGGTACCTTGGAGACTCCAGAAGATTGGAGAGGTCAGGAATGTGAATCTTCTAAGGCTGAGAGGAGTGAACAAAGCTAGGCAAAGGAAGAAGAAATGGGAACTACCTGAAGTGTCATGGCATGGAGCCATCCAAGTCCTTTCAAATTTACAGTTTATCATAGTTTGGTGGGGACACTGGAAGTGGAGATTTGAGATGTAGTATTTGCCTTGCTGGATTTTTTTTTCTTTACTTTGTTCACTCCCTTGAAAACCCTGTTTTTAACTTCTGGAGTGAAAATGTCTGTCTTATGCCACTGAGTGTCAGAAGTGTTAACTTCTTTTCATTTCTACAGGGGCTTACATCTAAGAGACTGTCTTAAATATCAGAAAAGACATTGGAGCTGGCCTTTTAGTAATGTTAAAACTATTAGTACCTTTTCAAATCTTGAATATTTAATGAATGACTTTTGCATTAAAGAATGTGCATGAGTTTTTGTAGTTTCAGAGGTGAAATTTTTTGGTTTATGTATAGGTCTCCCCAAAGCATCATGTGATCACTTAAGGATTTTTTTTTTGGAGGTAATTACATATAGAATATGTAATAGTGAAATCGATTCATGGTACAATGCTAAAATTAGGGACATTAGGATTAAGGTATTGAGTGCCACCTGCCCTAAGTAGCCTTGATATGATGTAAGGGAATAAAAAGTAAAGGCTGCCCCTTGTTTTTTCTTTCTTCTTTCTACATAAATTGTTTTTCCTTTCTAATGCCTGTCCATTTTGTTACCTTGTCTTTAAGCCAGCTGATTATGGACTGAAACTGCTACAGCTGTAAGCCCAATAAACTTTTCCTCATTAACTTTATGTTTGGGTATCTTGTCTGCAATAATGAAGACAGCAAGATGTATAAGCATAATAGGGTATTATTTAACTTTACTTGCCAAGAAAATTATCTCATATCATACCATATGGATTATTTTTGCATAGTTTGCAAATGGTTTCTGGTGGGAAGAAGGTAAGTAACATACAAAAGGGAAAATATGTTACTACTTCATGTCAACATGATATCAAGAGGCAGCATTCTACAAAATGGCAGTTGTCAGAATCTCAAAGAAAGGGAAGAGAGAATGGGGAGTTAGTGTTTAATGAGAAAAGAGCTTCAGTTTTATGAGATGAAAAGCACTGTAGAGATGAGGGTGATGTTTACACAGCATTAGAATTTTTAACTCCATGAGCAACTCATTTAAGAATGCTTCGGATGATAAACATTTTATTATATGTGCTTGACACAATAAAATAATGAAGGTCAATTTTCAAAAGTAGTCATACCTTAAATGTGTCATGCATGTTCTTGTAAGAAAAACATAAGGAAGCAAACACAAAGGAAGTGATAGAATAGAATAAACGTTGAAGTAAAATATGAAGGAGGTTTGAGATACAGAATGAAGACAGCTTCTAGAAGCTGAACATGGCATGGAAACAGCTCTAAAATGAAGTCTTTAGAAGCAACCGAGACCAAACAACACATTAATTTTAGACTTTAGACTTAAAGATGTACAGAAGATTATGTTTGTAGAAATCAACAATCTGTAAAAATGGGCAAAACCAACAGACATAATACTTTTCTCTGTACAGTAAAGTTATTTTCTTATAAACAGGTTCAGAATTCTAGCATAGATGTATAGTACTTGATCAAACATGTAAGTTAGAAGATGATGGGAGCCATATTTCCCATTTTTGGATTTGAAATTTATAGAATATCAGGATGAAGAGGCTAAAGTGATTCATAGAGTAATTGATTAACATTGGAAATATTAGTTAAAACACAAATTCAGTGTAGTGCAGCTATAGATGGTTATATATGGAGATATTTATGTGCAAGTGACTTAATATATGCACATATATTTCTTTGTTTGTTAATTGTAAGAGTCTAAATAAAGAATGCCTTAGTAGTACTGAGCACACATGACAATCAGAAAAATACTGAAGTTTGTTAGCATTAAAAAGAATTACCTCTACCTGGAGATATCAGTGCTTGTAGGTGAAGAAAATTTATGGGCTTAGATCAACTTTTTGTGATTATGTGAGGAACCCCTCACAAAACATACTGATAGGGACATGGTGAATGGATTCAAGTACTACGTGAACACACTCCTAGCAGACTAAGGTGAATAATGGGGCAATAATGTAGAGTGTCATTGGACTAACCCAAAGTACAAAAGAAATACCCACAGTTCCAGGGCTTCAATGGTGAGAATAGTCCATTTGATGCACTTGACAGTCCCCTAGGGGATCAGCAAAGCACAGTTGCAGTCCTGACTCAGTGGGTCATGAAGGCATGAACTTGGACCACACATATGGTTCCTCCTCTTTTCTTCTCCAGAATATTTTCCTGCTCTAATTCCATTGGGAATCATTATTCCAATGATTCCATTATTCCACGAACTGAACATGTTGACCTTGCCATGCACTTCTACCATATTTCTGCTTTGGAAAACACCAGAATTTGGACTGAAAACTCCCTTTAGGTTTTAGGTGTTAAATACTTAGTCTAGCAATGGAGAAGTTGAAAAATGTACTCATGAGTTGAGTGAAAGTTTAATAAATTAATGAATAGAAAAGAAAGGATAATGAATTCCTCAAATAAATTATGCAAATATTCTCTCCTAAAAGGAGACCAAAATAATTCATTCTCAAATTATGGGCTGTGCAAAGTGAATTTCTTTGAAAGACTAAAGCTTAGAAAAAGGTAGGAGAGAGAAAATTTACAGTGGTAATGTCACTGTAAAACTCTATTTGACAAACTCTACTTGATAAACATTATTCTGACAAATATTTTATCAAGGTCAACAATGATCATAAATCATCTTGATAACATTCATGTTTGATATAATATGATTTAAATGGCTTTATACCTCTGGGGTATTTTCTCCAAATCCTATAATACTAATTTATGAGAAAAACATCAGGAGATTTTCAGTTGAAGGAAATTCTATAAAGTATCTGACCTTTATAGATAAGAAAGCTCTTAAAGTAATGAAAAATAAATAGTGTATAAGAAATTATCACTAATCAACAGATGTCACTTGAAAACTAATGGCACTGAAAATTAGGCAAAAGTCAAGAAAACTTTAATGAACTATAAATTTCACTTAATGTTTACATATCACTATCATTGAACTAATTTTAACAAACATACTAATATAAAATCTAAAATAGGAAAAACTTCATGTTTGAGGCAACGTTATCATATGAAAATTCTTTATGCTCACATTTAAGTAAATCTCACTGTTTTAAAATTCTCATAAAATCTCAATGTGAAGGTGAGTTGGCAGGAGTTCAAGGAGCTGAGATCAAGCAGGCAGGAGATACACAGTGTTACAAGCTGAGCAAGTCAGGTTCTGGCATCGCAACCAGAAAAGAGCCTGACATTCAGTGGAATGAAAGGTGCCGTATTGCTGGAATAATTCACTGCCCAGCCCTGAAAGTATGGCTGGTGCTGGGATTAATCAACATGGATCTGGATCCTGTCTGCCCACTTTGTGTACTAGTAACAGGAGAGTCATGCATTGAAGTAGACTTATTTTTATTTTCTTGTTTCTACTTACATAAGTGTGAAAATGGTTTCTAGATTTTTATATTTTTGTTTCTATGTTTTCTTCTTGTTCCTTCTCTCATTACCACCTATCTTCTGCACCAGTTTCCCGAAGTTTGAGTAGTGTTCTTTTGTCCTCCAACTTGGAGTCTAATCACTTCCTATTCTTCTATTACTCTATTTTCCCTCTAACTCCTTTGGCATGTATTCCTCTGAGTACAAAATTTCCATATCAAGGAATTCTTAATTGTATGCAAATTTTTGGCTTATTTTATATTTTGTTATACAGTCATAAATCTAGTTCATACATCATATGTAAGAGCATCATATGTAATTTTTATATTACATATGATATATGTTTGATACTAGGGTGTGTTTGATACTAGTGTAATTCCTGATTATACTATTTTAATTAAGTTGACATAATTGTTCTAATTAGTTGTTCTCCCTGCTATGCCAAGACTTAGATTGCTGAAGTCATAAACAATACTGTAGGCTAGTGCCAAAGAACCAGTTACTGTGGGCACCAGCTTATCAGTTACAATAAATTGAAAAACAACCTTTCAAAAGACTCAAGATCTAAAAGCCAACTGTACTTGGAAGATATGTCTGGAGAATATCAATCTACTAAGAGTTCCCTAAATACTAACAATAAAACTACTCACCAGTCATAGTTTATAAGCATCAAACCAGAAGTTAAAAATAATTACAGAAACTGAGAGAGCATATGCAGAGGTGAAAAAGGTGGAATAAGTCAAAAGCAACCCACCTTGAGCTTCTGAAGTAGTAAGAGTGATAATTTTAAGAAAAAGATGAATAAGGTTCTAGAAAAAGCAAATCAGAAATAATTTACCAGGCAACCACAGAAACAGTGACAATAATGTAAGACATCCTTACTAACTCTACAGTATATGCATATAAAAAGATAGAGGAAATAGAAAATGAATGAAACTATGAATATTCAACAAAGTGAAGAAACAGAATCCATGAAACTGATTTAAACAGATATTCAGAAGATTGAAAGTTGTACTAAAAGTGTATGCAGCAAAATAAGCCAATGTAAAAAAATAATATCAGCTATAGAAGTAAGGATTATGGCAAGTGATCATGAAAGGAAAGATTTCTTAAAAATAGCAGATGACCATGAAAAAATCAGTCTAACAACTGCTAGATGATACAAAGAAGAATAACACAAGATTGATTGGAAACAACAAGAAAACAGGTGGTAGATCAAATGACATAAAAGATACCTTTTCACAGAAGTAATGGAAGAAATCTTCCCAAGCAAGTGAACTGGACACGCGATAGTGAGGCATAGAGAACTCCAGTTAGCCAACATAAAAAATAAAGAATATAATAGTCAAGATTCCAGAAATTTAATATAAGAACAGACTATTAAAAGCTGTTAAAGAAAAGAAATAATCATCTGCAAAAAAATCCTATCAGAATCATAGTACACTTCTCAATGCAAACCCTCAAGTCAAGGAGAACTTAGAATGAACTATTTCAATCTCTAAAATAAAACTACCTCCAAATTAGATTAATGTACCACACAAAGCTATCTTTCATATTTATGGAGAAACAAGTTACATGCATGACAAAGAACAACTGAGGAAATTCATGAACTTCAAACCAGGACTCAATGTGTTCTGAAGAACATTTGAGAAAAAAACAATAAATAGAACTAGCACTCTAGGAAAGGCAAGTAATTAAATAAAGGGAGCCAGCAACAGGAAAATAACATGATGAGTATAAACCAATATTTATCAGTTATAACAATCAATGTCTATGGGCTCATTTCTCCAATCAAAAGAAACAGATTGGAAGAATAGATCAAGAAACAAAATTCAACAGTATGCTACAAACAAGAATCACATTTAATTAAAAAAAGAAATTTATAGACTGAAAGTTAGAGAATAGAGAACAATACTCCATGCAGCAGGAATCTCCCCCTAAAAGGTAAGATTAGCTACACTATTTGAAGACAAAGTGGATTTCAGTCCAATACAATTAGGAGAGACAAAGTCATCAAATACTTGTTAATTAAACACATCAAAAGGAAAACATAATAATCATAAATATGTATACACCATATACTTATACATCAAACTATATAAAACAAGTATTAACAGATGTGAAAAATCAGATAACCCCAATACACTTAAGGCCATTAATCCCTTATTGTCACAAATATATCAATGAAAGGCCAACAGTAAAATAATATATCTGAAACAAATTTTTGAACAAGTGAACTTAGTAGATGCTTCCTAAACCACAGTATCATAATACACATTCTTGTCAGCTATACATGGCATATTCTCTAAAATATATCACATTCCAGTTCATAGAATATGCTAATATAAATGCAAAGGAATTCAAATAATTCAGACAATGTTATTAGACAATAGGACAATGAAATTTGAGATCATTAGCAAAAGAAACCATAAGAACTTCATTAAGACATGGAAATTGATCAAAGATGAAATTAAAGAAAAGTTAAATAGTTTCTACAATTAAATGATAATGCCAGGACAGCACACTAGAACTGACGGAATGCAATGAGAAGGGTCCTTTGAGGGAAATTTATAGGGATGAGTTTCCATGTCAAAAAAACAGAGTGAGTTCAAATGAACAATTTAATATTGGAATTAAGTTTCTACAAAAAGAGCAGGACAAGCCCAAAACTTATATAAGAGACAATAATAAAATCAGAGCATATGTTAATACAATAGATACTGAGAAAACCATATAAAGAATTAATGAATTGTACAACTTTTTCTTTGTATGATTAAAATTGACACTTAGCCAACATCAAAATATGAAAGAAGAAACTCAAACTGTTGCAGTTAGGATGAAAAGAGGGAAATCACAACAGATACTGCAGAAATCCAGCTGATTGCCAATATGTAATTTGAGAATTTGTATTTTAATAAGATAGAAATCATAAGAGGAATTTAAAGACATAAATATGTATGAATTACCAAAGCTAAATGGAAAAGACATAAAAATTCTAAATAAGCCAATATCTAAATAAGTCAATGAAATTGAGGATATAATTAAAATTCCATCACTAAAATAAAGTGCAGACCCCGATGCAAGAAATTTACAAGAAATTTCTACAAGAAATTTAGAGGACACTGCTCCATTACTTATAAAATTCATTAATCCATTTGAACAAAACACAATACTTGAAGACTTATTCCTGGAAGCAAAAATTACCCTGATACCAAAACTAGAAAAGAGTCCAACCAAAGGCCAATATACCAAATGAACAAAGATGGAAAAATTCTCAGTGATATTCTACCAAACAGAATTCAGTAAGTCACTATGAAGATTATGTACATCATGACCAAGTATGGTTCATCCAGGGATTAAGAGATGGTTCAACATATTCAAATCAATAAATGTAACACACTATATTAACTGAACCAAAGACAAAAAGCATGTGATTATGTCAATAGATGCAGAAAAATTGTTTGACAAATCCAAAGGCAATTCATGATAAAAAATACTATAGAATCATTTGTGCGACTGTGCTTTGTGAATTGCAGAAGGCCCAAGCACAGCACATGGCTCCTGCCAGAATTGCATCCAGCCCCCTCCTTAGTACAAGGCAACAATAGCTCTTCAAGTCTGCAATAAAAAAGTGGCCTCTAATAAAACTACTTTGCAAAAATTGGGAAAGAAGTGAAATGGAAAATGTAAAAAAGTTGAGGAAGCAGAATCGGAAGAATTCGTGGTAGAAACGGTACTGGACTGATATGTAGTCTATGGAGAGCTGGAGTATTTTCTGAAGTAGAAGGGATTTACAGATGCTGGAAACCTGAAGAAAATTTAGATTGTCCACAGTTAATTGAAGCATTTCTTAATCTGCAAGATGCTGGTAAAGAAAAAGATGGTACAAAAAGAGAATCTTTATCTGACTCTGAATCTGCTGACAGTAAGTCAAAGAAAAAAAGAGACGCTGCTAGAGGTCTTGATCCTGCACAAATAATTGGTGCCACATATACTATTGAAGAATTGATGTTCCTCATGAAATGGCAAGATTCAGTTGGAACAGACTTGGTGCTGGCAAGGGAGATGAATATGAAATCGCAATCGCTTATTATGATGATAGATTAACTTGGCATTCTTGTCCAGAAGATGAAGCTCAATAATTTTATCTTGGTTTTGATTTACTACTGTAGAAAAAAAAAAAACATTCTAATGAAAAACAAGTTTAATATGTCAGTTTTGAAAGTAGCATTTGGAGGAGTTGTTGGGTTTTGTTTGCTTTGCGTCTATAACATTTGATACTTTGAACAAACAAACAAAAAAAAAGCTTTTGTAGCTGCTTCATTAATCAGAGAAGAGAATTTGGTAGCCTGATGCATTTCCTCTGCTTTTCTAAATGTTGAGGGGAATTGTCTATATTCAAAATCGGAACTCAAGTTTTGGCTCACATGCTTACGGAACACTCTGAGCTTTTTGCCTGTGTATGTACAAATAAAATACTTACTTAAATGCTTTTTGTGTGTTTAAACATTCTCCAAAGTAAAAACTGTGAGTGATAACCCCTTATTTGAGATGCCATCATTCTGAGCAACCTAAGAAATAAATCACTTCTGGTTGAATAGAAAGTTTTCCTGAAGTAATAATCTTTTAAGTTAAATAGATGTTTCTGTGGTTTGTTGAACAGTGTAAAGTAAATATTTTTAAAGCAGCCCTATCAGAATACATATCTGTCTTTAGGCACAAAAATGTATGTTTACTTGCAAAATTACCCCCCACAAAAACATTTTCTTGTTAAGCTGGCTATGGTAACTCATGTTTGCAGTCCCAGCACTTTAAAGGCTGAGGCAAAAGGATCTTCTGAGTTCAAAGACCAGCCTGGACTACAAGTGAACTCAATGCCAGCCTGAACTGCATAGTGGGACCCTGTCTCAAAAGGACAAAGAACAAAATCTTATCTCTAGCAATAACTTCCCCACCCAAACAAGGTAGCAAGTCAAACCCTGGCTTGTTTGAATTCACTAAAGAACACTTATCAAGAGAACATTAAAGATTCAAATATATTGAAAGTGAGCATTACCATTTAATTATTTGTCCAATTTTGCATACCTAGATCTATTAATCTGAACCACAGATTCAACAATAAAAATATATAAATATAACAACCATTGTTAAATTTTTATTCTTGTTTTGAAACTGTGCCATTTGTACTGCTGCTTTTTACTCTGCCTTTGTCTTTCTTTCTGCTGTTTTTTTTTTTCTTTAAAATAAACCAAAACAAAATAAAATAAAAACTGGGGGAAAAACAAAACAAGATTTCTCAGGACCCATTGCTTCAAACAAGTTTAAATCTGCACTCAAAAGTCAGGATTCATGTGTTTCTTGAGATTTATCTCACAGAAGTCTACTGAGTGGCTAGAGATGTCAACAATTTAGGACCTCCTAGAATAAATTAATGGATAAACTTGTAATCTAAACTATCAATCTCTATGTTTTTCTTGACCCCAACTTGTTCCTCACATGTCTTTCGTCACATGTAGGCTCAGTCTTTTCAGTATTCAGGTCACTGTTTTCAGCAGAAGCCAGGAAAACAACTGTAGTAGTCAGAAAGTTATCTTAATGTATATTGTCACTTTATTGTAAATAATATGATCAGTGATAAATAAATAGTTTCATATTCCTATAGAATATCCTACAGAATATTATACTGGGTAATCTTTATGTCTCAAACCAATAAAAGCCATCAACCAACATCATCCTATATCAACAAAAATAAAGTTTTCATTTTAAAATCAGGAAAACGTAAAGTACATGAATTGTCAGGGCTCTTGTTCAGTACAGGTGTAGAAATATTTGAGCAATTATATGAGAGAAATAAATATAAAAGGAATAAGGTTAGGAAAGAAAGAAAGACATCAAATTATTACTTGCAGATTACATGTTATATTATTTAGACAATCCCAGAAACTCCTCTGAAATACTTCTAGATTTAATTATCAAATTCAGTTGCATAGTTAGATACAAATTAGGATCTCTACCAAAAGTCAATAGCATTCCTATACACATATTACAGTTTGAATGAGAGAAAAACTCAAGAAACAACCTATTCAATTCACATTGGAATCTGAAAAAGAAAAAAGAAAGGAAAAAAAAAGAAAAAGAAATATCTAGTAATGAATTTAATGAAGTAGGTAATGAAGTTTTTTTTACACTGAAAATTACAGTATTGTGAAACAGCAGGTCAAAATCAGTACCAGAAAATGAAAAGATATCTGTTGCTCGTCAGTAGGAAGAACCAATAAGGTGAAAATGGCCATACTTGCAAAATTCCATTCAGTGCAATTCAGATCGAAATAGCAATAGTCTATCTCAAAGAATTGGAAAACATCTAAAATTTATGTTGAACCAGAAAAAAACTGAGAAGAGCAAAAGCAATTTTCAGCAGAAAGGCAAGGCTGGAGGAATCATAATCCAACTTGAAATTATACTACAAAGCTATTTTAATTAAAATGATGCTACACACACACACACACACACACACACAAAGACCCAAGATCAATGGAATGGATTGGAAGATGAAAAACAACTCCAAATATATTAAGGCACCTTTTCTTTGACAAAGGAGCCAAATGCATTCACTGGAAGAATAATTGCCTCTTTAATGAATGGTGCTGGCAAAACTGGCTTTTCATATGCTACAGATTAAAGCTAGCTCCATGTCTGTCACTATGTATAAAACTAAAGTTGAAAAGTATCAGAGATCTAAATACCAATAGAAACATTAAATCTGTGGGAAGATAAAATAGGTAGAAGTCTTGAATGCACTGGTATAAGCAGACTTTGTATACAAAACCCCAATCATAAAGAAAGGGTCATGAATAAATGACTAGAATCTCATGTTATTAGAAGGATTTGCACAAACAGACAAACAGAATGAAGACACAACCCACAGCATGGGAAAGCATTTTTTTAGGCCTTCCTCATACAAAGAACTACGTCTGGAGCATATAAAAAACTCAAAAAAAAAAAAAAAAAAACAAGGCATATGCTCCAAAGTTAAAGATGCACTTCAAAAATGGATATCTGAAATGAATAGACACTTCTCAAATGAGGCAGTAAAAAAATGACAAATTGATACACAAAATAAGCTCCTCATTACTGTTAATTAGGGAAATGAAAACTGAAACAATTCTGATCTTCCATCTCACTTCAGAAAGAAAGGCTATTTTGAACAAAACAACCAGTAACAAATGCTACTATGACTTTGGGTAGAGAGAAATCTTTTCCCCTGTTTGTAGTTTAGTCTGGTGCATCCACTGTTTATAGTTTCACTGGTGTGGATGTCAGTGTGGAGGTTTTTCCAAAAACTGAAACTAGAGGCTCCACCCAGCTATTTCCTTTCTTAGTATCACCCTGAAAGAATTACAAGCATTATACCACAGTGATATATGCACACCCATGCTTATAGCTATACGGTTTGTAATAACTGAATCAGCCTACAGAGTTAGTCAAGGTGAAAATTCTAAACATTAACTTCTATTTTCAAAATCCTGATAGAAATTATTAGTACAATCATCTCAGCCATTCTGTATACATATATACCTGCATGGTTTCCCCCTTTCCTTTTTTCCTATCTATTGTCTTTTCTCTCATCATTGTTGTTTAACCCCTAAGTTCAATTTCTTTATGTTTTACTGTAACTATTATACCTTTCAGATTTTATTTATTCTTTCAGGTTCTTGTACTTTTGAGCCAATATGATATTCACACAGGTGAATCTGATTTATTTCATTTTGAGTACAGCCTCTAGTGGCATCCACTTACCTACAGAGGCTTTGAGTTTGTCTTTCTTTATAGCATACTCTGTATGCTGATATCTTCTATCTGAGCAACTACATCGAGGACAGAAATGAGTAATACAAACCACGTGGTAAAGTATCTCCCTTCTTGGTCTTCTAAATGTATACCATTTCTAATATTCTTTCAACTATTATACTCTTTAATATTAAGATTTTTAAGAAAAACAAGGAAAACAATTAAGATTTCTTGAAAGCTAGTGTTAACATTCAATTATTTGGTCAATCTTGCATAACCATATCTGTTAATCTGAGCAACAGATTTGAGGGTAAAAATAGGTAATATAACAACCACTGTTAATTAGATATTCTTATTTTGAAAATCTGTAACATATGTGTTGTATGCTACCCTGTTACTGTCCTTTTTTCTATTTGTTTTTGCTTCTGTTTATACTCTACAAAATAAAATAAAATTAAACTAGAAAACAAATAACTGAGTCTTAAAAACACCCCACGAGCCAATCAGTATTGGATAAAGAACATGTGGGGGGTTTATACAATGGATTAAAAATAATAAATAAATGGATAAATTTGAAACATTTCTATCCAAATGCATGAACCTTGAGACCATACTCAAATGAAATAAATTGGACACACACGTTCAAGTACCATATTGTTTCTCAGGTGTTAAAAACTGAAAAATGTAAATAAGCATCTAAATGTATAATAGATATTGGGAAATGTGAAGAAAATATTCAGATGAAAAGAGAATCAAGTGTGGGGGATGGGTACTGAAAGAAGGTACAAGAACAAAGAATAGAAAGAAAACATAGAAACAAAGATTTTGCAAAAAAGAGGAGTTGCTGGTAGAAGAGGGGAATGGGGAAAAAAAGAAGCAAGATATATTACATGCAAGTACGAGTTCCCAGTGGTCAATGTTAATATCATATATCTAAAATGTATCAATTAAATTTTTTAAAGAACCTTAAATAGTCTGTTGGAAAATGTTGCTTTTAATGATCAATGTAACCAGATATGTTTACTGTAAATATATGGCAAGCATGTATTGGGTTGGCTTGGTTCTATATTTGCTTTATTATTTTGTGGTTGATTGTATATATCATAGAGTCTAAACAAAATTTTATCACATGAAAAGAGTAACAAGAATATTCTTCCATCCAAGAAGTATATTTTTTTCAGAAAGTGAAGTGGGTTATGCTTTGGGTGCATCTATTGACTAGTAGAATTTGTCAGAATGTTAATTTAAATATCATGTATATGATTAAAACAAATATTAATAAAATTATGAGCTTAAAAGATTTAACCAAGAAATCACTCAAATATATAATCATGTGATAATGTATTCAGTTCTGGAAGGGCAACAGAGAAACATTTGTTACTTAGCCTCAGAATGAAATCCTGGGCAGATATAACCATACTGTCACTCAGCAGTAGCCAAACAATTTAATTTTTCAGTCCATTAAATCCAAACTCCATTCTTCACAAAATGTTAAACCCACATGTTTATGAAAAATAGCATCCAATAAATCCAGAAATATGCATTTTTATTGAGTTAATGCTATAGGTTGACACAGAAAGATGTTTGATTTTACATCACTGCACTCTACCCACGTGGGAGCCACTAGAAATTTGATATGTAGGTACCATAAACTGACCTGCAAGTGTCAAATAGACTCATGGTTTTATAGATATAATGCAAAAAAGAGAAAAATATCTAAGTATGTTATTGGGTTCATATAGAAATGGTACATTTTTAACACAATACATATAATATTAGAATATTTTTCTGTTTTTACATTCTATAATTTTAGAATAGTTAAAACTGTGCATGTGATTTAAACTCTACTTCTCTTGCCTTGCATAGCTATTCAACTACAGTGCTCCAGTCTAATTCACTATGCCAAAAAATAAGCTATGCCCCATAACACCTGTGTGAACAACACAAAGTACTATTTTTAATTATTTCTAGTTTTTTAAGAGTATAAAGCAGTATTAAAACAGAAAAAATAGAAGTGATATAGAATGTCACTAAAAAAATATGAATTTCACAACATTTGTTGTATTTTCATGTTGTCTTCAAATTAATTGTTTATATTACCAAATATACGCATGCAAAATTGGAAGAAGAAAGAAAAAAATGTAAAGAGTTAAGAGGAGGAAAAAAGAAAAAGAATTGAACAAAGTGTACGAAACAAATTAACTGGTCCTTTCCGTAGACCAGCAGAAATCAGCAGTACAATTTTCCAAACCATCTTGCTACATACATATTTTTCTCCCTCTCCCTCTCCTGTCTCCTCCTCATCCCAGTAATTCCTTTTGAACAGATTCATTCTCTTTCACCAGCACTTATTGTGGCTTCCTGATTTTGTTTTCTCCTTCAGGTTCTAACACTAATGAGACAATGCAATGTTTGCATATATGAGTCCGATTTATTTCACTTAGGATTATGGTCTCTAGTTGCATCCATTTACCAGTAAAAGCCTCAAATATATCTTTTATCAATAGCTGATTAATACCCCATTGTGTAAAAATACCACATTTTCTTTATCCTTCCCTCAGGTCATGGGCCTTTGTGTTGTTCCCAAGATTTAGCTATGACAAATTGTGTTGCTATAAACATGCCTTCACACATATTGCTCTAATATGAAGTTCTCAGTTTTTCTGGAAAATACCCAGGAAAGGAATAGCTTGGTTGTTACTGAATCTCCAATCCAAGATGTTTGAGGAATCTCTACATTGACATGTATAGTTATTGAGCTAGTCTACATTCCCACCAACAGCAGAGAAGGTATATTTTTTCACCACAACCCCTCCAGCATTTGTTATTGGCTGCCTTTTTGATGATAGCCATTCTTTCTGGGGGTGAGATGGAATTTCTATGTTGTTTTAAATTGTATTTGTTGAATGACCAATGACTTTGAACCTTTTTCATATATTTACTATCATTTGTATTTCTTCATCTGAAAAGTATATATTCATCTCAGATGCCCAGTTTTCAATTGGGACTTTGAATTTTGGGGGCCTGATTTTTTTTTAAATTCTTGATATGTTCTAGGGCGAGCCTGATAGCTCAGCAGACTAAAGCTCCTACCTAGGCAGAGCACAGGGGCCAGGATTCGATCCCTGGCATGCACTGAGATGGCAAGTAAGAGAAGGCTGAAAATAGAAGAATCACTATGATTCTGATCTACTTAGTGAACCCCTGTAGACCCTGTCCTAAATACAAAAAAGAAAGAGAAATCTTTATATAGTCTAGCTAGAAGGCTTTGTCTGAGGGACAGTAAGCTATAATTTTTTCCCAGTTGATAGGTTTCCTTTTTTACTTTTTTGCTGATTTCTTTTGAAATGCAAAATCTTTTTAAAAAGATAAGATCCTAGTTGTTGATACTTTGAAGTATTTCCCAAGCAGTTTGGTTTTTTTTCATGAACTATATATCTATCCCAATGTCCTTAAGAATTCGACCTACATTTTCTTCCAGGAGATTTAGTGTTTGTGTTTTAATGTTTAAATCTTTGATCCATTTTGATTTTAGTTTAGTGCATGGTGATAGACCAAAATCTAGTCTTTTCAGAATGTGGAAAGCCAGTTTTTCCAGCATCATTAATTAAAGAAGTTATGTTTATCTTGGCCCCTATGTCAAAGATAGGTTGGCTAAGTGTGCTTGTAGTTGTGTCTATATCTTCTAATTGTTCCATTGATCTTCAGGTGTACCCTTATGCCAGCACCATGCTTATTTTATTACAGTAGCTTTATAATGTAATTTCAAGTCATGGATTATAATGTCTCCTGCTTCTCCTTTGTTTCCAGGATTTCTTTTGATAATCTGTGTTTCTTCTGGTTCCAGTTGAATTTTAGGAATGTTTTCTCTAACTCTGTGAGGTATATTAATAGTATTTTAATCAGGATTGCATTGAATCTGTATAAAAATATGGAATGATTTACAAATTTGTATATTGTCCTTTCACAGGGGCCATGGTCATCTTCTCTGTATCTATACAATTTTTAGAAATCATTCACAGTCCTATTGTGTGTATATATATATATATATACAGTAGTGGTCCTGGCACAGTGTATGGTGCCAGGGATTGAACCATGGTCCCCGTGCATCTGCCTAAGCTTGACTAAGCAGGCAATTTAGACCACTGAGCTATTTCACTAGCTCTCATCTAGGTATTTTTTAAAGTGTTTCTCTTCTGAAATAAGAGAAGTTGTTTCAAGTTATATATCTTTGTACATATTTTCCATTAGGTATTATGAAGTTCAGATATATTTTGTTAGCATTTTTAGTGCTCTTTGTGGAAGGGAGATCTTGGCCTGCTGCCCTTGGATTAAACACAATGGCTATGTTTTCTTGAGGGTTTGTTCTATCTGGACCAAGACTTAGTATGATAAACTACATAATTTATTGAATTTAATTCTCATGAAAATATTTTAGAGATGAAGAATTCAGAGAGCAATTTCATTAAAATAACTGTGGTAGTAAAAAGTGGTAGACTTGAGATTTATTAGGGTGTCAGACCTAAAGTGTGAATTGGATTGTTTGTTTTCTGTTGCATTGTGAATAATACAGAAAGCATTTTTCTAAGAAACTAGAGTTGTAAATAGGGTCCCTGGGAAGATTCTTTAGTCTTTCCAATTTGTTAGCTTTATCAGGGAGTTATGTCTCTTCAGTTTCTTATCTGGAAGAACCTGGCCATGTTGGTATGCCCTAAAGAAAACAAACCTGCACCATATTTTGTATTCTTGTACCTTCAAATTCATCAAGAATTGTGGTGTATGAGAATCATGCTGCAAAGGAGGCTGAGGAGTCTGGTTCAGCATACAATTGTCCTACTTTTTAGCAGACCTCCTATCATCTGAAGATTTTAGTAATAAGATTTTCCTCTGTGCAATTTCAGCAGAAAGAGGAAATGACATCAAAATTTACTAGTTTCTGAATTAGGTGAGTTAATGACATCATGTAGCCACTCACTTACATAGCTCTAGAAGATATTTATTACCCTGGAAACAGCTTTTCTGTCTAATTTCTAAATGGCAAGAAAATTTTTCCTCACTTGGGTTCTTAGTCACCAAAAATCAGATATCAAAGATCATCAGATTCAGAGGAACAGTTCACCTTGACCATGAACAATGCCTGTTATAAGGGCCCATGTATTCCCACTCCGTAATTGTGCTAGACCTGCGAGGAAGACTGGGGGCTCCTTGGCCTATGAACATGAGGGGAAAAGTAGGCATGCAGGTGTGCTGAGGCATTGCAGATTGTAGGAAAAGCTAGTTCACCTGAGAACCTGCAGTCTCTCTGGACAGCTATCATGGATGGTAGCAGACAGATGAATTGTATGACCCTCCAATTGCTTATTCCCATGTCTGGGTGAATAAGGCAGGGTGAGCAAGCCTCCCTCTGCTCCTTATTGAAGGGAGACAGGAGCCACTGCCCCTAATCTTTTAACTTACTTCAGGGTCTCTTTGTTTTTCATCCATCTCCTCCCACCTCCTCAGGTACAAAGCCAGTAGCCCATCTCCTACACATTATACGTCTTTCATCCTTTCTGCTTTCCCCCACAGACTCCACCCTTTTAGCTATTCCTATCCCTTCTCCTTAGATCTACATAGCCTCCTTCTCACCTACATTCCAGCCATTCTGGTTTTCTTTTATCTCCTTGAAAATGAGACGGTGTGCTTTGTGCCTAGAATGTTTCTCCCACATCTCTTGATGTTGATTAAGCCTGACACGTGCCTCTAATCTCATTATTGTGCAGAATCCTTTCTTGACCTCCATAGAAGAGGGGGCACCTGCTTTCATTGTCCTTCATGCAGTTCCTTTTTCCTTGAGACACTTATAATGACAATTAGCTGTGCAATTATATTCTTAATATCTGCTTTCCTTACTGGGATGCCCTTAAGTACTATGCTAGAGTGCCTTTCTCTATAATAAGCAGCTTTTTTTTTTTTCCAATGGAAGAGTTCTTCTGATATTTCCAGTAGACCATTCTTAAAAATATAATGAAATTTTCTTTATTTTTATGTTTTGGTCGGAACCAGGGATTGAACTCAGGCCCTTGTGCTTGCTAGGGAAGCGCTTATTCTACTCAGCCATCTCCCTGGCCCACTCTTTTTTATTTTTAACTTCTATTACTGATGATTGCAAATATATGTTCTATTTAACTTTTTAAAATATTTTACTATTTATTTACGTACTTGTTTGACACAGGGTCTCACTACACAGCTTAGACTCATAGTGATCTTTCTGTCTAAGCCTCTCCCGTGCTGGGATTACAGGCATGTGCCAGCATGCCTGCTTTTGGTGACTAGCACAGTGTACCCAGGGTTCCAGCGCCAGCTATGCAGGCAGTACTGAGGATCAAACCTGGGTCAATATGCTTCACCAGCCGGCACTTAGGCTCGAATATATGTCTTATAATCATGGTTTTAGAACCTATATATTAACCTTTTTATGTGTGACTAACCAAGGTTTTCTATAGTTTTACTGTACTATATGTTTTATTGTACTATTCAAGCTCTCAGTAAGTTTACTTTTAAGAAAAGTGAGAAGTACAATAATATCTGTGAATCTCACAAAGGTTTCAGAGATGAGAAGTATTTCAGGTTATATATTACATTTTAGGATATTTAATAAGAAATATATATGTGCAATATATATATATATATATATATATATATACATGCAAATAATAGCTATAAATATCTTCCTATTTGGTTCACAGAGTGAATGCTTTACTACTCTCAGAAATAAATTTCTATTACCAAAGGGAACAATTCTCAAGAGCAAGATGAATTTGCATCCTTCTCGGATGTGTTCATACATCTCAGTTGTGTAGTCATTAAAAGATGGCAATATTTTCAGTTGAAAACTTGCAAATTATTGAAAATGATTCCAGGTCAGTCCTCGTCCTTCTGAGTAGTGGATGTAACAACCTGTGCTGAGAAAACAGCTACACTGGGAAATAGAAAAGTAAGCAAGCTGCAGTTTCATTTACTCTTGGTGCACCTTTGCGCAAAGGCTTATTTTAAAGGACATGTAGGTGGCTACTGTGAAGAATGCAAGGATTAAGGAAAGAAGATTTCAAAACCTTTTAGATACATTTTTTATTATAAGTGCTGACCGTATCTGACTAGAGTATCATAATATGTTCTAAGTATGAACCACAGGGAACTAGAAACTTCATTAACAAAGATAGACTTCATAAGATATATGCAAGAATCCTTATTACATGAGCATATATGTTGCATTTGTTCACAGTATGTATTACATATGCAAAACCTAAACTGTTCCGGTCAAACTTCTGTGCAAACCTTACACCTCAAGTTGTATTCAGTTATGCAAAGGTAGAGTGGCCTTGTGCTCTGAGTTTCCCAGCAGGATCGACCTTTCTGGCTGTGGCTCCAGCTATGGCAGCTACATGCTCTCACAGATGGTTTCCTATTTGCTTCCAACCAGGTCCATTTGTCAGGAAAGTAGTGTGCACTCCAGTGACCTTCAGAAGGGCTTCTAGACCATTGCTAAGCATTAACCCAGAAGACCCACAGCTTGAGCACACAGCTCCTCAAGCTTGTTGTTCTGCCATCACAATGCAACCAGCATCCTGCCTTTAATGGCCTCTTAGCAAACTGACACCTGTTGAAATAGAGAAGCCAACAAAACCGAAAAACCATACTGAGCCAAAGAATTAGGGACACTTCAGGCCACCAGCAACATCACCACATGACAGCAAGAGACTGAAAATCACAGAAAGGCAGCCACAACATATTATGTTGAAACATAATTTCCAAACCTTCCTCAGACATAATCCATCTTGGATAAAATTTTTAATTTAAAAATAACCATAATCCACAAAATCATATTTTTATTGATTTAGAGATGTTAGTTGTCCTTGCATTGTGTTATTGTTGAAAATATGCATAACTAGGTTCTGATTTTGAAAATTTATGTGAGACAAATCGCAATACATATAAGCATCAATTCCCCACAGTAAATGTATTTGTTTTATATTGCAGCACACACTGATAAAAAAGAAAAGAATTTGTGAGGCTCCATACTACAGCCATCAATTTTTAATAACAAAGAATTCCTTGATAATGCTGTGTTGACTAATTTTTAATAATTACATGTTTATGTGCAAAGATTTCCACATAACTTTACAAAAATTGGCTCATTTGAGATTGCACATATTATAAAAGAGATTGTCCCTTTACATTCTGGAAAGCTTTTGATTTCAGGTTTGGGTTTAAAGAAGGAAAATTGCCTTCACTAATAATGCTGAAATGTCATTTCGTGTGATTCTGGAGTGACCTGTTATGGTCCTAACAGTTTTCAGAGAAAACATCAGTAGTGATGAATTCATTCTTGAGCCATGCATTATACAAGCCAAGCAAAGTGTTTAATAGAACATACTGGCTTTTACCTTTGAGACAAATTTATTACTAGTTAAGATTATTATGTTAGTTAATGAATTGTAACTGTGTAATCTTCCAGAAATTTAGGTATGCCTCTAAAGTTTCCTCAGTGCAATGAATTCACATTGAAATGATTTGCTCATTAGTCTTACCCTTGAGCTTTTAGAATCTTGTAAAACTCCAACATCAAATTTCTGATATCTTCCCTTAATCATGGGCATTATATAAAATAGGTATTATAAAAATAGCATCTCATCACCTTAGATGTTGTCAGAGAGAAGTTAATTCTTTAAAATTTTCTCGGTATTGTAACAGTGCTTGAAAGGGGAGTGAGTGATTAGGTATGTCAGAGAAGTAATTAAAATAAGTCCAAAGATGGGAAAACATGATCCAGAGATAAAAGAGTAGCAAGTGTGCAATTTTTGCCTTTTGTAAATGTTTCATTGTATTGGTACATGCTTTCAGGATACACTGATGTCCTCTGCTCTGACAGTGCACACGTGCCCACAATGCACCTTCATTCTTCATTCCATTCCCTCTTCCATCCTCTGCCTCCATGTCTTGGTCTCCTTCTCTTTTGCAGAAGATCTATCTGCTTCTTTCCCTTACCCACCTCTTATGCTGTTCTTGATGCTTTCAGTTTGTCACAAGGGAGGGGCCACAACCTTTTGGAAGGCTGAGCTTTAATTCTGACTCCTGTCTCCCACACCCCTGACATTAATGAGGACAGGGCTGTCTGTACTCATGCTGGATGTCACTGAGTCATTGGAGGACATAGGACAGAATGCAAGGCATGCTTCTATTTCACTTTTTTGTTAGGAAACTTCTTAGTATTAGTTCTTTTATCCCTAAAGTGGATTAAACATCCACCTTTAAAGGTTTTAGGAAGATGATGTAGGTTATTACTTGCTAAGCAACTTGCTGTTCAGGAAATGCTAACAATTATTTTTGCATTCCATTGATTGATCCCACAAATCTGATAGCCAGGAGTACTTCAATATAGTAGAAGCATGATTTCTCATTATCAGTAGAGTGGCAGTAATGGCCTCATACCAATTTATAAGAATCAATTATGCATATTTCTTCCCAACTTTTCATAGTGACACAAATCAAAGTCTTCTTGACCTAATTTTCTCTTAGGGATCCAAAGGTTCTAACGTTCCACTACACTACTGTGGCTATAATGCACCTTCCATATTTGTCCTTCTAGGAAATCTTAGAGTAGCAAGCAAGGCAGAAAACTACTACCAAAAAGAAAACACATTTTTTTGTTTGAAAGCAGCAACTTTATATTGTGTTGGGTTGTCAGATACAGTGCAGCCCAACTTTTTTTTTTTTTTTTTTTGTCTTTTTGAGACAGGGTCTCACTATGCAGTTCAGGCTGGCCTTGAGCTCACTTTGTAGCTCAGGCTGGTCTCGAACTCACAACAATCCTCCTGTCTCAGCCTCCCGAGTGCTGGGATTACAGGCATGCGCCACCACGCCCGGCCTCAGTGCAGCCCAACTTAATCACTTCCTGATCCATTTGGCGTGAAGCACAGTGTAGTGTCAAAATCTGTTAGCTCAGGCTGGTCAGGAGGAGGTACATCTTTTCTGTCTCCACTTTCAAGCTTATTGTAAGACACACACATCCCACAGAGCACATGTGTACTTAAGTGCCAGATATTGTATAAGGTTCTTTGAATATGAACCACATTTTAGGATGCCATTGGCTGTATGTGATAGATATTATTTTCTAAGTAATAGAGGACAACTGAATAGGTTTAGAGAGACTAAGTTGTGAACAGCCCAATGTCACAGAGCTGTAAACACTGTACCTTGGTTGACTGTAGCAGTTAAATACCAACCTTTCCCTGTTATAACAGCCCCCTTTCTGTTGAATAAAACCTATTTTGGGATGAGTGGAAGATATACATTTTATGAGTGAAGATACTGAGGCATTAGGAAATGAATGCTTTTAGAAAAAAGTGATTCCATAAACACAGAATTTGATTTCTCTTACAGAATTATCCAAAATACAAGTCCATAAACCCGATTAGCAGATAAAAAGCTATCTGTCTTTAGGAATGTTAATCTGTGCTGATGCATTGCAAATATTTACCTTTTATCTCCATAATATAATCTCCTCTGGCAAATTTATCTTGAAATAGATTTTCAGTGCTTCTTATGACAGATAACTCACAGAAGAAGAGCTTACCAGCCAACACTTTTGAACTGCCCTCAATATCGTAAATTATAGAAGTCCATATTCATTTTAGCACACTGTAGTAACCAGCCCACTAAAAAGTGGGATGCTTAGATTATTAGAATTAAACAGAGCTTTAAAAGATTCCCAATGCAATCTGCAGATGATTGTCTGTGAAGGTAGAGTGTGAGGGATTATCTTCCTATCTCAACTGAAATGATTCCAGGATAAACATTTGTTTACTTAATAACACTAAATTTGCAGTTATAATTCCTTATAATTATTGACCTTCAAGTTAATTACATACTTAGCTAGAATTTTATTTAATATTAGTCAATTTCATTCAATTTCTAAACATAGAGCATATAATGTTCCTCTAGACTCTTCAATACTCTATAAAGTTGAAAGGTAATTTAGTCTGATGCTTTGAAGTCAACATTATGCAATACAGAAATTGCTGTCAAATTCCTTTGATTTTATCTGGTGAAGTTTTGTATCATTTCTAATTTTCATTTTTTATTATTTCATATTCTCTTTAGACATTATAAATAAATAAATATACAGTAGTAGGCTTTTACCTTAACACAATAAAAATAAGCCACTGCCGTTATAGCCAACTGAACTATATTGGATTATTTTGCTAAATTCACACACCCACAATATTTAAATGGCAATGAAATAACCATCTTTGACAAAACTAAGCAAAAAGGGGGACATAAATGAAGGACCATTTTGTATCTTTATACACAAAATAGTTAAGACAGGTATACAGATACTTCCTCTTAATTCAATGAGAAGAAAGATCTGTAGTAAGTGTTTGGACAGGATATCATGTCTGCATCTTGTACTATGAATAATTATGAGGAAGATAACAATATGCAATGTATTAATTATGGAAAAATGTCTTACTAACCTGTTTTGAAACTGTCTCTTTGCTATTTCTTTCACGATAAAATTAATAAAAAAGAAAAAATACAAATGACAAACAAATACTTGAAAAACAATAAAAAATAAAAGCACAAAGCCAAAAAAAGGGGCATAGACTGTGATTTTCAAGAAATAAACTAAAGATAGCATGAAAATATTTTTATATTCTTTGTAACCCTAAAACATCAATAGTGAAAATAAAATATAGGCTACAGAAAAATCATGTCTAAGAATATTTGCATCATTATATTTTTAAGGTGTGTGGTAAATTGTATAGTATCTTTAGACACACAATGTTATACAATCAAGTCATTCAGCTTCTTGAACCCATAAATATTTTTACTATAAGAACTTGTAGATGAGAACATAGCACAGTGCCATAAGTGCCTACCTGACCAGTGCAATATCCTGAGTTCGATCTCTGGTACCAGAAAAAAAAAGAAACTTGCATATGATGTTTTTAAGAAAGGCTTACTATAACAGAGGAAGTGTAATCCCAGATTGTATTGAAAGTTCTAGCATTAAAGAACTTAACAAGGAAAAACTCTTCGTATTCTGTAATGTTTGGCATGGCTAGCAATAATGATAACGAGTGGGAAACATTTAGGCAATTGAAGAGGGAAAAGTAACTTGCAAAGGAGAGAAGCTTGCATCTCGCTTGTGTAAATAGCACTCTTATGCTTTGCTCCATTGTCAAAGGCTATACCTGGTCATTTAACTGAACATTAAGACATTAGGTAGAATGCTCAAAGTCTCAGCATAGGGCTCTGCTAGTTGAGAACTCACAGCAGGAAGCACGCCATTATATTCTTTTCATCTAGCATCATTATTCAGAGACACACCCAGTACTTTGTATCCTATGGTATTTGTGAATTTTCAACACTGCATACAATTGCATCAGATATACACTGTATCACTCAGAAAAATATGACCTATTTCCTGGCACCAGAAAACATGTCTCTAAGTAACAGATGGCTAACATAAAACAAAATGGAATGACAAGGAAGCTGAAGCATGACTGGAGGGACACTGGAAACTTGCTCCGAGACATAGGAGGAATATACCAGGCAAATAAGAGCCTTCTCACCTCAGCTTCAGGCTCCTCCAAGGCATTTTCTGACACTGCCTTCCTAGCCCCACCCAGGATATCTTTACTCTGAATCTTAATGCAGTGCACTGCCAAGAGGAGACATAAACAAATCACACCACGAAATCCTCTACTGGCTGCTAATTTTATAGTGAAAGCCACAGTATGTGCTCTTCATAGATTACTTGGATCATTATGTTCTTGGGTTCACCCTATTCAGTTCTTATCCTTTCTTTTTTTTTTTTGGTGGAACCGGGGATTGAATTCAGGCCCTTGCACTTGCCAGGGAAGTGCCTATTCCACTGAGCCATCTCCTTGGCCCCTCTATTCAGTTCTTATTCATGCCCAGCCACACCAGACCACTCCTCCTAAAATGTATGCGGAGTCTTCTAATTTTCCACCTTTTTCTTGCCATGCTTTTAACATACGAAGTTCTTCCAACAAATACCAGCACAGCTCCCTCCCTCCTATCCTTTAAATCTTCTCAAATATCACCTTTCCAGTAAGGTCATTCCTGACTCCCTTACTTAAAAACACCACGCCTGCATTCTTCTCATATCCCTCTCCTGTTATTTTTCTTATACTATGTATCTTCTTTTTTATGTTTACTCTCAGTCCCTTTCCCTCTCCACTCTACAATATAAGCCCCATGAAGGCATGGGCCTTTGCTTTTTATTTCTTGTTGCGATATTCTGGTTCAAGAAGAATTCTTAGCACACAGAAGATACTCTATGAATATTTGCAGGATGAATTAAAACTAAAATACTGAAGTTATTCATTCAAAATGTGTCCTCTAGCCTCAGGTACTGCATGGACAAGTGTACAAGTCAAGTGATAACACTAAATATAGAGCAAAATTAACACAGTGAAAAACAAGTAGAGTTATTTACTTCAAAATATGGTGTGGTGCACACATGTCCGTGTTTCATAGCAAGGCAATCAGGAAAGCCTCCTCTTAGGAGATTATACCTTAGTGAAGATGTTATGTGTAACATACAAAGATTTGTAGGTAGGATCTAGACGTTATTTAATGGTCAGAACAATTGAAAATGAGGCTCACAGAAAGACACTAGATAAGTGGATCTCTTGGCAGAGGCCAGATTATACTGGACTTCAGGATACTGATAAGACACCTACTTTTTAGATGCATAATTCTTAGAATATATAAATTAAATTCTACTCATCATTCTTAAATAAGCAAATAAACAAAAATTTTTAAATTATGTATGAAATAATTTCATAGTTAGTATTTAAAAACAGACATGCTGGCTGGAAGTGTTTCTTATAAGAAAATTCTTACCATATGAAATACTTAGATAAACTGTGAAACTTTCTTTAATATAAAATATCACTAGACAGAAACTATATATATATATATATATATATATATATATATATAGTCCCTTGGACAGGATACATGCACACCAAGAAGGTGGGGCACCCCTGGTGCTCTCCAGAACTGTGCCAAGCCAATCTGGACTAATTCAGTAATCACACACCCTTTATCCCCACATTATGCCCTTTATCAAAGCATTGCATTCTTTAGATCCAACCAATTTGAAAAGCCCTATCTATGACCACATTAGGCTTTGAGGGGACTTCTAGACATCAGCCATATAATTCCACCCTTGGGGCCCCAGAGACTCATGCTTATCCTTTTATGCAGAAGACACTCAGTCCATCTGGAAGAGTTTTCAAAGTCCTAAAAATTTCAGTATGGCTAAAAGGTCCATGACTAAAGTCTCTGATGTTTAAGACAAATTCTTAGGTGCAAGGCTCTTGTACAAATGAAAAGAACAACTCTTTCAACATACAATGGCATGAAATAAACACTCCCATTCCAATTAGAGAAATAGAAAGGAATGGAAACAAATCAAGTTAAAAATCCAGCAAGGCAAGCAATACATCCTACTATTCAATAACTGTCTGTATTAGGATGTGAACTCAAAGAGCTAAGGTCCCTGTGCCCCTATAGCACTGAAGATAGTTGAGGCTCCCATGGCTTCTCTCTTAGACCAGCTTTTCTCACTTCTGAAGCTTTTCTCAGATGGCCATGTGCCTGGCTTCTTGAACCTTCTGAGCCCTCCACTGTATCTTCTATTTCACACTCACAGCTTCACACACTACCCTCTCAGAGCACACTGGCTGACCTCTCAGACCTTCTTGTGCAATCTGGGTTGACGCCTTCCTAACTGCCCAAATCTTGCATTCTGCATATGCCCAAAACTAGCACCACTTGGATAGTGCTAAGATCTGCAATCACCCGGAGTATGTCACCACTCCAACATTAGATCACCCTGAAATTGATTCTGCCAGATAAATTAGTCTACTGCCCTTAATCTCAATCACAGGCAAAATCACTGGACAGGAGTGAAATGTGAACTTTTTGCCAAAGCATAACAGACATTGATTGGAGTTCAATAGCCCATGCAGTCCTTCCTGGTAAAAACCTCCTAAGCCTGGGCTTCACTGGCAGCATTGCTAAGAGCCTGCCTTAAATCTCAGAGATTTTAGACTTGGTCTTTTAAGCTCTGACAACAATCCTCCATCAACTACAGCTTGAGGTATTCCAGGGCTGCTTATTCAACTGGCTTCTCCTAATCATTCCAAACTCTTCCCTCCAATTGGTTAAAATGGGGCTTAAACCACAATGTCAGGCAAGGTCACAGCAATAACCCCACTTTTCTGTTGTCACAGCAATGACTCTACTTTTCTGATACTACATTCTTTGTTACTTTATTCATTGCTGAGACAAAGCATCTAATACTCAAAGTATGTAAAGGAAAGGTCTATCTTAGCTAACAGTTGTTAGAAGTTTCAGTCCACAGTCAGCTGGATCTAAGGCAGGTTGGCATGGCAAAGGAGAACTGCAGAGCAGGCAGAAGGCCACAGCAGACCAGTAGCAAGTGGCATGCGATGACAGTAATCTTCTTCTTTTGCCTTATATTCTGTGAAGGCTACTTGTACCTAGAGTGGGTAACATTCACAGCCAGAGCAAGACATTCTTAATCCTCCCCACAACTATGCCAAGCCTGCCAGTGGACTAATTCATTAATCACACACCTGTGACTGCCAGCATCACACACTGTAGAACCTGACCACTATGAAACGTTGGGACTGCCAAAAGCTTTGGGGGAACAGCTAGACACAAGTCATATCAGTATGAGATGCCAGCATTCATAGATACAAAAAGACAAAAAAGCATAAAGTAAAAGGAAGGGTAAAGTGAAGATTGATAAATATTCGGCAATAGAGATAGAGACATGATCATTTATAGGTAGGAAGCAAAATGTTATACTTTGCCAAAATAAACACAGTATCATTTAGGTAAGGACTGAGCATACTACAAGCTAATTTGGAGACGATGCTAAGGGTTAGCAGACGAAGAACTTTAAATGCATGCAGTGATAAATAATTTGAAATTTACCTTGTAAGCAATAGGAAATCTATGTGAATTAGAGCCCTAGGATTCAAGTACAGATGATGAATGGCAAGGGTGAGAGAGGGAATGGGAGAAGAAAAAGACAAGCAACTACAATGGCAGGGGATTGCAAAGGTTGAAACAGGAGCTGTATCCATGCAGAGAAAGAGCATATAGGGAAAAAGTGAAACTGTTCGAATTAACAGGGTTTATTTATTTATTATTTATTTATTTTTAGTTTAATAAGATGGATAAGTTCCTTTTTTTCTTTTTTTTAAAGGTGATGATTTTTCTTCTTTTTTAATTTTATTTATTTTTTATTTTATTGAAGTACAAATATGAATCAGACGGTATTAAGACACCTTAGCAAGACAGATTTGATAAATTAATACATTGCAAACTGTTTTCATACTGTTTTGGTATCGTACAAGGTGCACACATGATATTATACTTACAGACATTATTATAGCAGATGTCTCTTATCAGTAAATTAAGAGTGTAGCTGTTTACTTATCTTATTTTTTATACCTGAATTATACCAAAAATTCAATAATTATTTTCCTAGTGGATGACAATAGTACTAGAAGCCGACATAATATCCTGTCCAACCACCATTGGTGCAGATCTTGCCTCTCATAGAGTTATGTAGAAGCCCAGCGTTATCTATCCCAACTGTACTGTCCATACACACACATTATGATTTTTTCTTTCTATACCCCTTCCTTTGTCTACACCTGTCAAAGGTGGACACTCCATTGTCATTCAACTAACTTAGGTGCTTGAACTCGACAACACAATCCAACACAGTCCAGCATTCCACAATAGTGAGTTATTCAAAGAAGTTGTCGACCATATCCATTTACAGCTCAGCTTAATATTATGGCCTCGCGATATATACTTCATTTTTATACTTTTCTGCTGGATGGCTAAGACCTAGGTAGAGCAAGACTTATATACCAACACATGTATTTTATGTTTCTTATGTGGTCATAAGAGACAAAGTTCTCTCAGGGTTTATCTTGTAGTCCTGTACATTATTCTGTGGATCCTTTGTCTGTGTCATCCATGTGGATGAGTCACGGCCAATGCTTGACCAGTTTGCTCTCTGTGAGAGCCTGAGAGAAAGTTTTCTCTCCATGTGACTCTCCCCAGGCACACTATAGAACTTCAATCTCTTTCCTCTGTGGCTCCATAATCTCCTTGTTCAGAAAATTTGGAGCTCAACTGAGTTTC